>VUYV01000067.1:3619209-3886552 GCA_008711295.1 Anarhynchus alexandrinus | reverse complement strand
AAAAAAAAATCAACCAAAAACACCCCAAAACAAACCACCACCCACCCACTTCTAAACCATGTCCCTAAGCACCTCATCTACCCTTTTCTTAAAAGTATGATGTCTTATGAAAGTCTTATGATGTATGTGATAATTTCTAGAGGGAATTTGCTGCACAGCCTTTTGCAAGAGTCTTATTAGTGTTATCATAGCTGTTATTACACTGCATGCATGTGTTCATTTGACACATCTGTACATCTCATAAAAATCTCCATTGATTTTAGATCTTCTGTAAGTGATGAGAGATAGCCACTAAAGCCAATTAAAAAGCAGTGTTGATCAATCATTCCTGTGAAATCCAATATACTCTCTCTCATCACCTGTGGTCATTTTATAGTGTTCTATCATCAAGACACGTAAGTTGTTATTGTGTTTGCATTAAGTGGAGAAAAGGATGCAATAAGATTGTAGGTGCTCAAAAGCCAAAAGACAATCAAGTACCCAAGTCCAAAGAAGAATCCAGCTGATGCACAGCAACATAAATATTTTAGCTATAGGATATAAAATGCAATGGGTTGAGTATGGAAAAGAAGTTCCATATTCTTATATCATTCCATTTTTATAGCTCACTGCATTCTCAGTGGCCAAATGTGACTATATATGGATTTCCTTATAACCCTAAATGATCACTAGTGTGCTCTTGGCAGCCTCTAGCCAGACGGTAGCACATCAGTAAGAAAACTTCCTGAGATGTGCTACCAAAGAACAGATCAAGGCAGACTGCTGCTGAAGAAGCGGGCACAGACCAAAAAAAAAAAAGGAAAATGAAAAAGGCAATTGTTTTTTTTTATTTTCAGTGTGTACAGTGCTAATAGTGATTGACTCTTAGCAAATTTACCCTCCAGGTAAATGCAGCTGAGACACATTGCCTACACTGGGCACTGCAGGTTAGTCGTGGAGAGGACTACTCTCCTCGCTGTGGTTATTTATTTTGCCATTAAATCCTGCCCATATTTGCACTCCATTAGATGTTGGCATACAGGAGAACCAGCTGGTGATTAGCTTAAATCAGAATAATTTTAATAGTGCTGTGATGGTTTTTACAACAGTGAAAATATTTGTTGAATGTGGAAACTGTGTTTCGTGATATTGGAATCAATGGGAGGTAGGTATGTAAAATTTCTCCTATTGGGATACATTTTTTTTTGTGATTCAAAACTCTGGCAGCTGTTCGAATGCAGCTCTCTGCAGATACACAGGCCCTAAATAGGGATTTTCTCTTAGAGAGTTTGGTACCCATTCCTCACCATCTACAGGGATGAACGTGTTACTTGAAAAACATCTCAGTTTTTCAGGGAAGCATCTTTTATTCTTTATTTCTTGAAGGTTTTCAGTTTCTCAGACCTGTTTAGGAGGGTGGGTGACCTCTTCTAGCCGTAAAGGGTTTTTTTTCAGTCATTTCCCTTAGTTATTCAGGAGTTTTGATACTTTTACTATTGGGAATCCACAGGGTGTGTGCTTATTTTCCCCTGAAAACAGTATTTGTCTGGAATAAGTGTAGTGACTAAGACTGTGACCACATTTAAACTAGAAACACTTGCCAGTGTGGCAATACCGGTTAGAGACCCGACTCTTACAGAATGTTTTCCTGGAAGCAACTGCATAGTCATGAGGATATTTATATCACATAAATGCTCGTGCTACTGTAGCTTTCTTCATCTAAGGGGCTAGAATAAATAATATCAGCAAATCCAATCTTCTCACAGTATAAATTACACCTACGCTAGAAAGATGTGCTCAAATACCCTCAAATCTTGTCATAGTTGTTTGCATTCTATGGGCTTTGATTATTGATATCTTCATACCTAATCAGCAAAGCAGAGGAATAAATCAGTTGAACACAATGGGTAACAAATTATCTGTGCTTCGGTAGCACACAAAGGAAAACTTGGTTTCTGTCTACTCGGATGATTATATAACTCTGTAGTTCTTTATAGCAGTAGTTCTAATTATATAAAAGCCAGATTTTCTTCAATACTCCCCACTGGTGTATTATTACATGCATATATCAGCAGCTTGCACTGAAGATGAATCAGGATAATCAGAACAGGCATCCCACTAGATTGACTTATTGGAACATTACTGCATCTGACTGAGGCCTCACGAGGATTTATATCTCAAAGGTAACAAGGAGGCAGCCAAAAAGAGATTGTATTTAGCTAAAGAACAAATGCCGTGTTTGTGCCTGATTGCCCCCAGAGTATATTTCTGTTTCTGAGCCTCTGACATACTGGAAATAATGATAAAAGGCTGAAAGTCATTATAAAGAATCTACTTTGTTTAAAATACATAATATTGCAATGTTTAGTTTTGCAATAACAGTACTAATTCCACAGTATAAATCTTTTCTAAACCATATTGCTTACACTTAAAAAGGACAACAGAAAATGTACTACAGTTTCAGTTATTTAAACTGCTATGCTAATAGCGAGTATGTGCTATTAGTCATCCTGTGAATTCAGCCTGACTGAACAAGTACAATTTAATTATTCTTTAAAACTTTTACTGGGGGCCTATTGAAATATTTCATCCTAAGTCTTCAGATATGCTTTTTAATAGATTCCTTTCCTTACATTTCATTATTACAAGCATTTTTGTGTACGCTAATTTTCCTTTTTAGAATTGAGTCCCATGGAACTGAAGTAAAAGGCCTGGAGCGGTTCCTGGTTGCCGCTCCTGCTCTTGGCCTGAGAGGACAATTTACATTCTGCTACACCCTGCTTTGCTCCTGCAGGGAAGACGTTCCTTTTCCGTGGTATGCCACAGCAATAGAACAGAAAAAAAAGCTTAATCAGAGGGTACAACCATTCCACTGCAAGGTTCCAACTGTTTCATACAGCTCCATGGATTGTAAGGGACTTGGCAACTTTTTTCTAAGGTTGTGCCCACACCAGCAGGTGCAGGGTGATCTGAGGTGGTTCTGCCTGGACTACTGAGGCAAATGCAGAAATGAGTACGTGTCTGCCGCCCCTGTGACTGGAATGGGTTAGCTAGCTGAGTAGTATAGCTGCCCCGAAAAGGCAGGATGTTTTAGCCCAGATGCATTTTCCTCAAATGAAACGGTATTGTTTCTAAATCTGAATTTAGTCCCAGAACGAGCTGCTCCGTGCCGTATAGGCTTGTCAGTCACATCTCTTCTAGCTCACGGACTGCTGATCTTTATTTATTTTTTTTTTTCCAGTGTAGATATACTTTACAAGCAATCATGAGTATTTTCTGCTTTTCTCACTCAGAAGCCTAGCTTAAACTTCTATCAAATACACTCGTTTCTTTAGAAATGCTGACCTTTTCAATGCACCGGCACGCACACGGGCACTTACACATCTGCCTACTTGCAGTAAAGACATGTTTAGTTCAATTTTGAACACCAGCAGACACTTCCTTTCATATTTCGTCACCTTAATTTAAGTTTCCTCCATGTGTCGTACAGGAGAGGTACTGAGATAATGACAGCCACAGAAGAGCAAGAATAGTATAGAATGACCCTTGTAATATGTCTGTTGCTCTCATAGTAATATAGGCTATTTACAATTATGTAATGACTTTGCAACCACCGTGTCACAGAATAGCATTTGAAGAATTCAATGCTATCTCTTTTTTACCATTTTATCAAGATATTAATGGGGAGTATGAATAAAATTTTATCCTTGCAATCTCTTTACAAAGGAATATTGAAATGGATTATAATTTTACAGCCGCTCTGAAGAAATCACTCCTGATGAGCTGGTAAGAAATTAGAAGCAAAAAGAGTATCATTAAGATAGGAAAGAAAGAGTTAAATTATTACTTGCAAAAATAGCTGTTTGTAAAGTTTTGTATACGTGAGAGGGCATTCTTCTCATAGAGAAACAGAGGATTTGGTTTTATTCTCTATCCAGTAATTTTCAATAGCTTCTTCTTTTAAAAGTAAGTCAGTAAAATCTTCATAGGGATTCCTTTTTTTTACAATAAAGCCTTCAACAGCATAACAAATTGACAAGTAGGGTTTAAGTGTAATCCCTGACAGAAGTACTGGAAACTTACAGAAGCTCAGCAGAATGGTGAAAACAAAAGTAAACAGAAAACTAGTACTTCAAAACAGCCAGGAGCTAAGGAGGAGAATTAAGGGCTGTAAAAAAAAAAGGACATCATTAAAGTTGTTTGGACTTTCTTCATCAAAAAAAAAAGAAAAGAAAATGGAAGAAACCAAACCTCTTGTTTTTCATTATCTTTTTAATTCTTATTGATTCTTTTCCAGGCAGCAGAAAATTTTTGCCCTTTGTAAATTGCATTCGCTGGTGAGTAGATGTCAGTCATGAGGCTGGAGCAGCCAAGGATAACACGCAGGCTGTTGTGTCCTGAAATGTACATTTCCTCCTTCAGACTACATGTTACCTGCTCCCTGCTTTGTCACCTTTGATGAAATGGCATAGATCTGAAATGAGGAAGATTCTTCCTCTCTGTGAGCCAAATTATATGCCAGAGTAGTGAGAGGCAGTTTTTTTCAAAATTATCTCTTTCTCTTTTGAGTGTTCTAGAATCAGCTTTTTAATAAAGGACGATCTTCATGAGGTTTCTTCCCAAACACTGAGGGTGAAGCCTCAAGAAAGATAATATTCTGCACTAACTCCCCTGGAAGGTTAATCCCTAAATGTGGGCTCTGTCCTTTCATAAACAGATGCTCCCAATTGGAGTTTTAACTTTCTCTCTTCAGGAAATCTGGACCTTTGTAAAATATACATTGCAACCATAAGGTTTTTTTCTATATCAAAATAAATCTAGAAAATAGCCAGTTGCTGGTGATAGTTTTTGATCTCATTATGACTTCTCTCATCTGGCAAGTGTATGTCACGTGTTGATGTGTTTGGCAGGAATACCAACAATTCAGAGGGCACCAAAGACTACTTCTATTTCTTCTCTTTCTATCTTGGTGTCTAACCCTTGAGTCTTGCAGGATCCACAGTGGACAACATAAAAATATTCCAAGTCACGGGGAGAATTAAAAATTTATCAGTTTAAAGATTTTATCAGTGAGTTTAAATGTAATTTCTTTTAGTCACACGATGAAGAAAGTCATAAGACATCTAGGTACATTGTGAAATCTTTTATGTGTTCTTACTTGGTGAGGCAGAAAGAGAGGTTTTTTACAGATTAGCATAGTGCATGCAACAAGTATATAAGCGTTGCTGGCCCAGTGTGAATGCATATCAATTGGTTTGTCTTCTTTCTTTTGTTTTCAGTTCCATCTCTTTTTTTCCTTACTTTTTTTTTTTTTTCTGCTCAGCTCAATCTTTTGTCTGGTTTTAAATCAGTTTTAATTAGGAAATTTTACAGTCCTTTATGATACCATCAAATAACTTTCTATACAATGTAAAATTCCAATCACTGCAGTTTGCTCTAGTAACTGCTAGAATAGTGTCTTTGAAAACAGTAGATAATTGTTAATGTTTTTATGCACTACCTGTCCTCAACTTTGTTATTTATGTTAATTGACTTCATGTCAGGATGATTAGCTGTTCAGGTATTCCTTTTCTCTCAGTGAGAGTTAGTGTGAAATTTATAAGAAAATACATTCATCTTTATTATATTCTTAAATATTTGTAGTCATGCTTTCTTTCTTTTTTTTTTTTAATTTAAAACAAGACTAGACTGCATATAATTTGCCCTTTCCTGACTATCTTTACATCAAGTGACGATTATGCAGTCTCTGCCCTATTTAAGATCATCTACTTGGCAGACTATTTCTTTTTATGGATGTAGGAATGACAGCAAGGGCAAGTGCAGTGATTTGTCCAAGGTGACTAAGCAATCTAGAGCAGCAGAATCACGAAGGTAACAAAGGCCTTCTCAGACACAAGCTACTTTATCTGGTGATGTGCTCGGTCCCTTCGCTGGAGCAAATTGCTGTTACTCGTGCCTTTTGTTGCACTGCAGAACCAACGCAGCTCTCAGGGAATGAAAGGGGCTTGGTTCCAGCTGGCACATCATCAACCAAATTCCTAACAAGAGTCAGATTGCAGGGTCTTTGTAGGAGACGTGTGAGCCAGAGAAAACCCCGCTTCACTTTCAGAGTCTAGGATGAGTTTGAGAACGGAACGGTTAGAGGCAAATACCACAGCTTTTTTGCATTTAAACTGAGAGCTGAGCAGATGTAATATGGAAATCATTGAGTGACAATAAAGAAGAAAACCCCAATCTTTTTATTTATTTATTTATTTTTTATTTTTGGTTTAATATAGCCAGTTAAGGGGGAAAAACTCCACTTTAAGGGTTGTAACTGCCTTTGTCTGACTATATGTACTTATCTCTCCTTTCCAGCCTACTAACTCCACACACGATTAATGGAATCCTCAAGACGTCAAGGGATACTTGCCAGAAAAGCTCCAAAACTCTTTAACTATATTTCGAATAATATTTCAGTAAAACAAAGAAAAAAGCAAAACTACAGTCTACTTTTCATTTTGTCTGTTGTTTGCTTAGAGCCAAGCTAAATATTTATAGGAACAGTTTATTTGACAAATTTAGCTCTTGTGTATCATCCATGGAAAGAATATGTATTTTTCAATCAGTTGTTCACTATTCATAATTGACTGAACTTTTTATAAGAGTAAGTACAAAACTGTGGATTATGACAGCTGCCAAGACCAAATGTTCAATGATCTTTTAAATCATGAGGCTTTAAGGTGATGAGAGGGAAGAACAAAATTTTTTTGTTCTTTTTTTCCTTCTATTTTTGGGTTTTCAGAGTTGACCAAAATGATATTTGTAAACCTTCTCCAAAACCGTAAAGATTATATTAAAAAAGACATTATTTTTCTCATATACATACCCTTAGTTATGTATGGATATAAGTTATATGCTATTTTATGTAAATATATTAGGGTAAAAGATGTAACGAGACATGAGGTTGTTTCATCTTTTCTTGTTTTCAAGGTAGGGAATTTAAAACATTAAATACTGAGTGTTAGGAAAAAAAACAGATGTTGGTAATTTAGAGGCCATCATAAACACTTCTGTTTATTATTCTCTTATCAGCCATGTTAGTCATTGATCAGCTTAGTGCAATCACAGTTTCTGTTTCCAGATATGTGTAATAGCAATAGAGGGCAGTTGTAAGCAATCCACTGGATTCCAAGTCAGGAAGGAAGTGTTGTGCAGATCTCTGTGGTTTTGGGTTTTTTTGTTGTTCTTTTTCTTTTCTGTATGTCTATATTACGCATTAAACATCTGTTCTGACATCCTTAGGTCATGTGTCCCCCATCAGACCTGCGTGCTACTGGAAGAAATGAAGGACCAATTTGATCAAAATGAGCTTGGGCAAACACTTTTCTTTTGTCAAATTAACCAGAATACATTATATCAAATTTATGCCAACTTTTATGTTTTTTATGTTCCTTGCAGGAGAACAGACGAAGCTTGATCTGGCATGAAGCTGCTGATAAAAACTTAATTCATCAGGGTGCTTGAAGATATCTGAAATGACAGAATGGAAGCAATCTGGACTGGCGCTTTGCATCATTTAGCCACACTATTTTTGATCTGTCACCAGAAGCCAGGCAGAAAGTTTAACATATTGTCACACGGAGGCCAGATACAGCTTTGAATGAGATAGTTGGAGGGCTGGAGGCAACACAGCCAGCTCTGTGCAGCTGCACCAGCACTGCGCTGATAGCGCTATCTCGCTTCTGGGCACTTAACTTAGTATTTCAGCTTGACACCTCGCTGGGCTGTGTGGACATGCAGTGTTCTGGGACCTGGCTGGACAACTTGATTTTGGCTGCATGCTAACAAAAAAGCATGAGATTTTACTTTGCTCTCTCAGACTATCTTTCCTCATAGCTAGAACACGCAGATTTTTGTCATTCTCGGTTTGGGTTCTGCCTTCAGACAGAACATTTTGAGCATACAAAATAAGATTAGGACCAGATCTGCTTTACGTTTTTCTGTTCTTTTTAACCAAAAGGATTGGACTCTTACAGTGTTAAAGAAAAAAAAAGACAAAACAAAACAAAGACATTCTTCTTTATATAATCAAAAAAAGTGTACTCACTTTTTTGAAATGATTAGTGAAATGCTGACAATTAGCTGTCATGAGCATCAGTTGCATTGCTAACAGCTGTTTGATATAACTGATTTTATACTTTAAATGATTCTCAAAAACCACACTATCTCTGTACAGATAGAATAACTAAATGAAGATAAATAGTGATTATACTTAAAAGCTACAGTGACCCAGTGAGGGAATGGAAGCAATACCTGATGTTTCTGTGATTTATCAGAAACCTTAAATATTTAATTCTTACTGGGTGAAGTAAACAATCAATACCTAATTGAAATCACTTTAAGCAATTTATTCCAGGCATCAGTACAGAACACAATGAAAATTTTTAATCAAAATTGGCTTGAAAAGTCTTTATGAACAGGAAACTCAGTTTTTATTAGATAATATATTCACTAAAAGTTTTTTCATCTGCTTCTTGCTGTGTCTGGAAATTTTATTGTGTCTGTGGAAAGGGTGGGGGGGAATCACAACCTCTACCTTATATTTTCCCTGTTCACAGTCTCACACACACAGAGTATTTGGTGGCTCATAAAGATATCTGCAAATCTTCATGAGTATTTTAGAACACATATTAGAAGTATTGCTCTTGTTTAGAGATAAAAACTGAAAGTTAGAGCCATAAACAAAAAAAGGGCCAGCAATACAATCATCATCCTTAAGATACAGTCAGAAAAACAGAGTTCTGGTTTTAACATGCAGCTCATATAAATAAAGACACCAACAATCGCTCCCTCATCCTCTTCCCAAATGACTTGTTTTCTGAATTTCAATCAGATTAGAAAAGCTAGTACAGTGGTCAATACCATTCTTTTTTTTAGTCAGTCACACTTTCTGTTTTTCAAATGTTTTAAGAGTGAGGGAGAATTTATGCAACACTGAAACACTCATATCGTATTGAAACATTTCTGCTTATGCTAAATTGTGAAATGGCCATTTATTTGTGTTGAAACACCTTAACAGTTTGACTGTGTAGGAGAATAACAAAAGTGAGTCTGAAATGCATGCTGCACGAGTCACACAGAAGTTACCGATTATGACAGGATCAATATTTTTTCCTTTCCTGTTCTGACTGCTGTGGAAAAGGTTAATTGACCATTATCCAAAAGCCTAGCCATCTATTTTTTATTCAATGGCACAGTATGTGTTCTTTTCTTGGCAAAGGATTTGATGAATCTCCAGCACCTGGCTTACATCCCTTCTCTGAGAGATAAAGTATACACCCAAAATGTTGAACCAGTGCTTTCAGTGACACAGATATTCAGTAGCCAGCAGACAGTTCGTGTAATATAACTCTGCAGTTTCTAGAACTTTTTCTTCTTCCTGCCTTGTTTAGGGAAAGAATTTGGTCAATGTAGAACTGGCTCTCAACAATACAAATGGCAATTTGATCCAGTTGAGTGCTTCTGCGTTCATTGTAATGAAATGCTTCAAAATATGAAACAGAGATCACTGTGATGGGTTTTGTTTAGATGCTGACATTCTGCCAACATACTGAAGATGGAAATCTACTTTGTGAAAATAATTGATCTTGAAAGGGGTCAAACTGCTTATTACATTTTGGTATTAGGCTGATTTAGTTTGTTAATGCATTTGTACCGCTTAAACAAATGTTTCAAACAAGATGTTTTGATTCATAGATGGATGTTTTAATGGAGCTCCCCCAACAGGGGTTGCATGGCACAAATTCTTTCATTTACACTCTCAGCTTAAATACCACATGGCACTGTTTTCTCTGCTGGTTACAGAGTATTATATACATTTTGTATAATACTGTAATTTAGAACCATGGGATTTTTATGCTCTTTGCAACTGAACCTCAAAGCTTCCCATCTGAATGTGATTGAATTTACTCTAAACATATCTTTAAGGGTTGTGCACATTTATTTGGGGTGCTACCTCCTGTTAAACAGGTCTATAACAGTGACCTGTAGAGCATATTAATAGCTCACTGTACAGAGCAGGACAGAGGTGACACATCTGTTCACATACTGTTATGGCCAAACCACAAGCAGGAAAGCAAATATTTAATGATGTATTTCATGTTGGTGTTTAACAGGAGAGGCAAAAATGGTTTCTCTGTTGGAGAAGGAGAGCTAACAGCCAAATTGGTTCAGCTGTATAAACCTGTGCGAGCTTCAACATCTGGCCTGTTATGCGAGTCTTGCATAGATTTCGGCGATGGCCATCGGTGTTTGTGGGGAGGGTCTCTGTTCTGCAGTCACAGGGTGACATGGCAGAGCACAGCCTGGACATATGGCAAGGTACAACGAGCAGGTTTGTTATTAGTTCTATAAAAACCAGCAGCACGGAGCCAAAATTAACATATTCCTAGTGGAATGCATATCTTTGGTAATGAGGTACTTCTTCCTCCATAAGGAAGTTCTGATATGGTTCTAGAAATCTAATTAAAAACTCATTACTTTTTACTAAGATGTGTCCACCAAGACTTACTCACTTGCCTCATTAGAGTAGCTTATTATCTGCTTGGTGCAGAGCAGGGGACACAGATTCTGACAGGTTATAGTCTTTGTTACCCTAAGTCAGTTTATAGAAGCACTTAATTTGGTGCTTCTTATCTATCTCCTACAGATCTATTTGCCTTGGGGGTAGGGGCAAAAGGGGCAAACTTCATAACTTTGTGTGGAGAAACAACCTCAAGGATAAGCAGAGCAGGAGAACAAAGTACTTGTTTTGCATACAGTCACTATATGTATTGCACATAGTTTATGCACTATGTATGCTGCACATCGTGCATACAGCTGGACGTAAGTATGATGGTGTCATTTCAGTATTAATTTGCAGTAAAGTTGTTAACTGCTTCATTGAAATTCTAAAGGCTGCCAGAGATATTTTTGAGTGTTGACTAGGTAGCTTTGGGACATGGAAAGAAAAGATAGTTACATACATCCTTTTTAATGTATAGAAACTCAAACATGGCTACTAGTATTTTAGCCTCAGTATAGAATTGAAAACGTAGTTTTGTCGAATGAAAGGTATATTTTTTGTTATTTTTTTAATAGCTGTGGTTGTATTTTTCATGGTAGTGTGGAGAAGGATGAGATTATACTTTCTGTACTGCATAACTATTGCAAAGCATTTTGGAAATAAAGTAAATTAACTTTTTATACTTTTTAGTATAAAATAGGCATGTAAAATGGCCATTCACTATAGTGCATTGGTTTGCTGTGGGACTCAAAGGAGACAAGGAAAATTTTTGCCATGCAAAAAAAAAGTAATCTTTTTTCCCAACTGTTCCATAGAGAAGATACTTTTGCTTTATCAGCTCTGTGGGGCAGATATATTATTTCTTTCAGTCCACTATCTTCAGTCAGTTAAATGTTTAACTGTGGTTTAATTACATTTGTTTAGGTGACTGCTTTCCATTTTTCATGAATTAAATATTATTTTGTTATTTGAGGAAATAAGGTAAATGCAACCCTTAAATCTTAATTCTAAGTCTGTTTAAAAATTCCTACTTTTATCAGTAGAAAGGCTATAATTACGATAATTTAATTTTTATTCAGAAGTTTTTGAGTGACATAGCTAAAATACAGAAAAGATCTATTTGATTCATTGAAATCAAGCCTCAGTTCATCATAGGTCCTTGATGCAACCTCTGGGAGTGTACACCTGTGATCAACATGAACCATGCTGTGAAACTTTGGTTTAGAAAACTCTCTGCAGAGGAGCATTTTGAAATCAAAGATTTGCATATATGTCTTTATATTTCTGAAAGGAACTGATATTAATCTTGGCAAAAACCCAACCCAACCCAAACAAAAAAGAAACAAAAAGCCCTCTCATATAAATTGTTCTGGAATCCTACATGTCTAATAAAAATGAAAATGCAAATAATAATATTTTCCAAAAAGGAAACAGATAAATGAAAATAACTCCTACATTCATATCTGAAATATTTTTAGTGAATTGGTAGCTAAAATTCATACCATTGCAGCTAGCTTTTTCCTAATATATCCTTATTTTTAAAATGCTTTGTTATTATTTTGCATTAATACATTTGATTTTAGTGAGTTTCTTAAACAGTATGATCTGTATTAAATTCACACACAAGCACAAAAAAAAATTCTATTTAATCCATTAACTCCCCATGACAAATGGTTTAATACAGATGAAGTAGTCATTGGAATCTTTCCTGCAGCCACAAGAAGCTGCTAGCTTATCAACTGGAAACAAAGCAGCATCATAAAACATTTCTCAGTAAAGCCAAGGAGAATGATTTGATACCTAAACCCTCCAGTAATTGAAAACATATAACCCATATACTTCTGAATTATAGCTGTGACTAATCTCTTATGAAATAAGTTTTTCCTCCCAATTACTTGCTATACTGCAGCAAAGGTGCCTATGAGCTAGAAGGATGCTCTAAGATATAGCTATCATTCAGGATAATCGAAGTTACTTCCCTGGATGCCAACTCCCTCCCCTCCCACCAGCACCCTGCAAATTGGAAACTGACATAAAAAAATAATTTTGTGATCTTTCTTGAAGGAACATTGTAATTTTATTTATAATTCTGTCATTCAGGTGATTACACTTATGAATACAATAATATGAAAGACAATTAGTACAGTTATGAATGTTTTGTCATTAAGTATTTCCTAATTCACATGAGATGGGGAACATGGTGATTCAGGTAGAATATTAAAACTGTTTTTTAGTTAAATCAGTTAAATTTGATGAGTCGTTGACAACAGAAAATTAGTCTGAAACCTGTTCTTTGGCCTGTATGGGGTAAGTGGGTGGTCTTACCATGGCTCTACCCGGATCACAGAAAGTACTGTCACAGCTGACAGCAGATGTGATGGGTGAACTTCCAAAGACCCACTGTATAGTAGTATCCAGATAATTAGAAGCTTCTCAGAGCTTTTTGAACATCTTAGTACAGGAACTGGGATGCAAATCTCCTAAAAGGAAACTTTTAGCCATTGATTTTTGTCAGACATCACTTTTCATGTAGGAAACGCTACTTGGAATGATTTTAGGAACATGAGACTAGCAAGGATATCTTGGATGAGACTTTTCTGTCCTTGCTACAACAAGCAACAAGCATTTATTCACATTCCCTTCGTAGCATCAAAACTCCATCTCAGATCGTCTGTCTCTGTTATGAGTCTTCCAAGACAGTTTCACTGCTTCACTCTCTCAGTAGGACACCACCCTGTAATTTCCAGCACAATTTCCACTGTGTTATATATTACTGTGAAGGAAGGCCTTACAATTTTGTACCAAGTATTGTTACTGATTAAGGATAGTTTTAAAACAGCTAAAAAAGTATACAAGTTGTTATGTCATTGTTTGTAACAGGATTCTTTCAGTGTTTTTTATTAGCGCATTAGCATCAGGAGAGATATAGCGTGGGAATTTTTGCTTTCAAATTCTTTCTGAATTCTTTTTAAAAAAGACATATGGCAGACACATTTTTAAAACTCTAAAGCTCAAATATCAAAAGATAAATACAAATATTAACATAATTAAGAGATTTTTAAAAGCCTCACTTATGCTTGGCTTAATTTTTATTGTGCTTGGGATTTTATTATGTTTCATACTGATAGTTTTCATCTTACAAAAAGGGTTTTGTTCACTAATTTAAAAACTGATTTAATTTTGTTGAAAAATAAGCTTCACCGATATATTTAATTTATTAATATATCAATCTTTCAAATAAAGAAGTGCAACTATATTGAATTCTGCTTAAGGGATTTCTGAAATAACCTGTGAAAATGACTGGAAATGAAATAAAGTTCAACACAGTCTCTTTTAACAAAGCCCAAGAAAATGATAACAAACCAAATTCATTTGTAAGGAACAAATGGAGCAAAATCTCTGAAGCCAGTAAAATTCTGAAGGGGAAACACAATAATGTGTTTTTTGTTTGTTTTTTTTTTCCCCCCAGAATCTACTGTCCAGACATCAGTGAGTTTCCTCAAAGTAAATACTGTTGGAAGGGGCAGATTCCTGGGAAAGACATTTGCAACCAGTTAAGAATCAAGAAGCCTGAAAAAAATGGCAGCAGTTAGACTATAATAACTAAAGTCACGTGAGTTCTTAGAGGAATAGAAATCACGGCATGAATGGAACTTATTTTTTTCCCACATTTTTTCTGGTTTATATATTTTCTGTTTCCTGGTACCTGTCTATGTTCTTGAATGAGTAAATCCCATTCCTACTAAATCCTTTTTGACGGTGGTGCTGAGAGAAATGTCATTTTACTGGTGTTGACAAAATGGGGGAATATTGGTTCCACAATCTTTTTCTTCTTGTTCAGTTATTGGAGTTACATTGAACTTCAATTAAAAAAAAATAAATTAAATAATACTGCAAAAAGTCAGAAACCTATTCCTCACTACATTTTGAACAGCATTTTCCGCTTCGGGTCTCTTTATACTTGCACTCAGACTTCCAGATTATTTATAGAAATAATATTGATAACTTCTATAGAGTGTTAACTTTATGTCCATGCTCCAGTTGAGGATTCCCGGTGCCTAAAGAGTGTGAAAGATTGAACTTTACTAATGACCCCCTAAATCACTCATCATTAGACAAACGCCAAAGTAAATGTTTAAAAAGAAAACCTAATTTTATCACAAAGTACGACAAAACAGCTGCTATATTTAAGAGACAGTATAGGAAAATAGCCACTACGTGCTCATATATCTAGTGATGTGTTGCTTGGCTTTCCATTTTTCCTGCGCTCCCTTCAGTTTAGAAAATTGTCAAATTAAGCTAACTCTCAAGATGTTTCACACACCCCCTCAGGGGATGGAATATATTCTTTTGACAAGCCCTGTCCTTAGGCTCGTTTTCTCTGAAAAGGATGTAGATTTGGGACATATATCTTCCTTCCCGAACAGAATTTCTGTTGAGTATAAATTCACCCCTGGGGCTTCAGACACCTTCTTCCTTGTGCCTGCCCTGCACTACCAAATTCAATAACACGGTGACTTGTCTCCTAACCCCTGAATATTCGGTTGTGGGGATACAGACAAACAAATGTTAGGTAATGGTGACTTTTGAAGACTCTCCTAGCTGGCTGGGTTTCAGGAAAGCCTAATAGTTATGTAAACAAATGTATGTACCCATTGCACTTTTGTCTCCAGTTCATATTTGTATGATCGTTGATTTTTCAGTTCTGTAGACTTAGAATATCAGGATAGATCAGTAAGCCTGTCTTTAGTACAGATAAAAGAATTTCAAAAATAAAATGAATATGGGTAAGCTATTCAAAATTGACTCTTACAAGACTTCTACAAGTCTCTTTTTATTGAATATCATTTTCTGTGAGCTTCTTTGACCTGGTTTGATTTAGGATAGATGTTTAATTCAGGATAAATGATAGAGGCAACAAAAATGAACAGGATTTTACCAGCATGGAGATTTTAAATGTGTGACTACATGAATAACGCCGGGAGTTCTGACTGGGTTGAAACACCAACATAGTGGAAAACATTTAAGCTTTACAGACTGCATATGAAGAAACGAATTTTATTTAGAAAATTCTGGCCAATTTTGAGTTTAAAAAATCCATTTCACTGTGCTGAGAAAATGGGTTTGAGTTTAAAAGATCCATTTCATTGTGTTGAACAAACAGAAGGAATCTATCAGATACAACTTTCCCTACAAAGGATTGGCTTTAGTAGGCATGTATGTGTTTGTATGTATGTGTATATGTACATGTACATGTATATATGCATGTATGTATATATACGTGTGTATGCATGTAAAGTGAAAACACAAACCAGAACCTTTACTGGATTTTCTAAATTAAATAAGGTTCCAAATTAGTGACATGCTTTCTGATTCTTATTCATACTTAAATGGTGATAGCACCTCCAGGTTTACCATACCATTGTATGTGTGCTGTATATAGGTGACAGGAGTTCCTGGAACTCTTTAGAACAAGGTGAAAAAGCTGAATGTGATATAAGAAAAAAGGGAAGAACTCTGGATAAGTACAATACAACAATTTCAGATCATGTAGAGAAACCATCTCCATCCTTCCCAGATGCCAAATTAGCAGTACTTTGGGAACTGGATTACTTCTAGAGTTGTGTGGCGGATGCACTCGACCCCTTAACCCAAGAAACAGTAGTTTGACACAGGCTCCAAAGGAGGTAAAGGCCTGAGCCATAGATGGGCCAGGAACTCCTCTAGTTTCAATCTGTTCTCAGAAACCCACAAAGGAGCGAAGTGACACGGTGAGCATCGATGCATATGAGCTTGGAACAACGATCATGCAATTAACACCTGAATAGTGGGTGGCTTTTCGAAGACTTATTTATCAAGGAACAAGAAAAGTTGTGGGTACAAGGAGTCTCATGCATACCTTTCCCATCAACTGCAATTTGACTAAGAGCCAATCACTTTACTCCATAAGTATGATAGCCTAAGTGAGCCTTCTTTGAGGCCTCCCTGCCAGGCAGCGTGGCTGTGTGGCAGTGATCTCCCCTTGAGCTGGGACACCTCTCAAGGTTGCTCTTTCAGGCAGACCTTTTATCAACAGCAGATCTTTGGTAAGTGACTGATAGCATGCTGAATTAATACTAATGAAACATTATAATCCATGTAGTTATTTGATATTAATTATTACAAACTTTTATAGATAATTCCATTAGATAAAAACCGTTGTCCAAATCTGAGACCAAAATTGGATTTAGCCACACCTAAGCTCCATCAGGAGTTTAGAAAGCAAGGGGGTCCATTCTGAACCTCATGACCCAACAGGATGATCTTGTTTAACCTTTTGCATATCTGGTCCCTGTGTGAATCATTCTAACCCAATTCTAACTCAATTTTCCTTTGTATATTTCTTCCATGAAGTATTATTAAGGTGAACCTTTCCATCAAACTTACTGAACCTTGGTAAACAACTGTTAAACTTTGTTAAATTCCATTGACTTTATTGAACTCTGACAAATTATTGTTTTACCTCAGTAAAACATGTTGCTGCTTCTGTCTTTTGAGTGAGATGCATTCCACTCATCAGCAGAAGAGGACCCTGAAGGTGAATCTGAAGGAGGTGGTGACCTGAGGCCTGGATTTGTCTATCCCTGCTCTCCAAAGCACTTAAAAATGTGATTAACTCAAGACACAAGCTTAGCTGCTACTTTCTATGTTTTGCTAAATAGATTAAAACATAAAACTCTTTTTTGAATGGAGATTTAAATACTGGGATTTAATTCCTTATGTTTTAAATATTAAGGATGTCATCACTTTCTGATTGGATGAGACGTGGAAATACTCAACAGCTGAGTCTCTCAGAGGACTTGAGAATCTACCTTTCTTTGTCAAACAGTCTTCTAAGCCATACATATAGTGGGGTTTGGCTTTTTCTAATTACTATTTGTTTGCTTATTTATTACTCTGAGTCTCTGTGACTTAAATCTCTGTAACAAAAGTTTCTCTGATTTAAGTATCTGTAATTATCTATGTTGGGGGCTCCAGAGCTGGATGCAGTACTCCAGGTGGGGTGTCACAAAAGTGGAGTAGAGGGGCAGAATCACCTCCCTTGACCTGCTGACCACGCTGCTTTTGATGCAACCCAGGATACAGTTGGCCTTCTGGGCTGCGACCGCGCATTGGCGGCTCATATTGAGCTTCTCATCAATCAACTGTCCCAGGTTCTTCTCCTCAGGGCTGTCCTCAATCCATTCTCTGCCCAGACTGTGTCCGTGCATGGGATTCCCTGGCTCATGTGCAGGACCTTGCACTTGGCCTTGTTGAACTTCAGGAGGTTTGCACAAGCCCACCTTTCCAGCCTGTCCAGGTCCCTCTAGATGGCATCCCTCCCCTCCAGCACTTTGATCTCTCTGCACAGATTGGTGTCATCAGCAAACTTGCTGAGGGTGCACTCAACCCCATTGTCTGTCTCCAACAAAGATGTTGAACAGCATAGGTCCCAGTACCGACCCCTGAGGAACACCACTTGTCACTGCTCGCCACTTGGACATGGAGCTGTTGACTGAAACTCTTTGAGTGCAACCGTCCAGCCAATTCCTTATCCACTGAGTGGTCCATTGGTCAAATCCACATCTCTCCAATTTGGAGACCAGGTTGTCGTGCAGAATGGTGTTAAATGCTTTGCACAAGTCCAGGTAGATGACATCTGTTGCTCTCCCCTTTTTTGCCAACGCTGTAACGCCATTGTAGAAGGCCACCAAATTTAGGGAAGTTGATTTCCAGTTTTTTATCTTTTCAGATGTTTTATTTGTATATAATTTCAGTGTAAGTTAATATTTTAAAACCTTATTCTTTTAAAGGTCCCATTAGAGGTTATGTAGGTTGTCTTTCACTGTGTAACTAACTAGAAACTTCATGACTTCTATGTGCAACTATGGAAGAAAATGGAACTTCCTATTAAGAAGCAATAGCTCTTTCTCCAGTTATCAGTTATCTGTTTTATTTTAGAAACTCTTACCCTGAATTCAAGGTTCACTTAAACATGTTTAACATGAGTGGACTGCATGGGAATAAGCAAGGACTGTTTGGAGATGCAGTGCTAGCTTAGGATGTGTTTCCCAAATCTTGACATCAGCTGTTGTCAAAATGCAGTTGTAGAGGAGAACAGAAGCCAGAAAGAAATAAAACAAATAAAGTATGTTGTCTGCTGTATTTCTGTATTGGTTTTACAAGGCAGAGTTTTGAAAATGCAGGGGCTGCAAGTGTGCCTTCTGTGAGAAACAACCTGGAACTGCCCCCATGTTGGACAGAGCCAGTTCCAGATGGCTCCAAGATGGTCCTGCTGCTGGCCAAAGCTGAGCTAATCAGCAATGTTAGTAGTGCCTTTGTGATAATTTAAGAAAGGGTAAAACCCGCTGCATAATAACATCTGGGAAAGGAGTGAGAAAATGTAAGAGAAACAACTATGCATACACGAAGGTCAGTGAAGAAGGAGCAGGAGGAGGTGGTCCAGATATTGGAACAGAGATTCCCTGTGACCTGTGGAGAAGCCCATGGTGATGCAGGTTGTCCCTCTGCAGCCCATGGAGGTCCATGGTGGAGCAGATATCCACACTGCATCTCAAGGAGAAGCCTACGCCGGAACAGGTGAATATGCCTTGAAGGAAGTTGCAGCCTATGGACAGCCCACACAGGAGCAGGTTTCTGGCAGGAACTGTGTCCTGTGGAGAGGAACCTCTGTAGGAGCAGGTTTTCTGGCAGGACATGTGAAGCTGTGGGAAAACCACACTGGAGCACTCTGTTCCTGAAGGACTGCACCCCTTGGAAAGGACCCATGTTGGAGCAGTTCTTGAAGAAGTGCAGTCTATGGTAAGGACCCACGTTGGAGAAGTTACTGAAGAACTGTGTTCTGTTGAAGGGAAGCCAAGATGGAGTGGAAGAACGTGAGGAGCAAAACGTGACAGAGACAAAGTGCTATGAACTGACTGCAACCTCCATTCCCCACCCCTCTGTACAGCTCTGGGGGAGGAGGCAGAAGAGTTGGGAGTGAAGTTGAGCCTGAGAAGAAGGGAGGGGTGGGAGGAAGGTGTTTTTAGATTTGTTCTTATTTCCCATTATCCTACTCTGTTTTAATTATTTGTTAATAAATTAAATTAATCTTCCTGAAGTCAAGTCTGTTTTGCCCATGACAGTAACAGGTAAATGATCTCCCTGTCATTGAATTTTCAACCTATGTCCTGCTGAGGATGGAAAGTGATAGAGTGGCTTGGTGGGTACTTAGCAGCCAGTGCAACCCACCACAAGTTCTTTTCTTTCTTCAACGAGTGCACATCAAAAGTCACTTACTAGGATCTCCTGCTTTGATTTCAGACCAATTGATGTGGAACAAAATCTAGTGTCCTCTATCTGCTAGCATAATTAAAAGAGAATAACAGTAAAGTTTAACTGAATTGACCCTCATACCAAGGCCAAAGAGAATGACTTAGTCCTTCTGCATAATGTAATTTTCAACTTTGCTTTTCCTTTTTTCTGTCTTTGCCTCTATATTAACAGGGAACGGAGCAAGTCAGCAGAAAATAAGTTTCCTGCTTCTGAGGCTTCCGTCGCTGACCTCTTGTTGTACTATGATTGACTTACATCCCCACTAAGTACTATTATGCAGCATTGCAAAAACAAAACACATAGCCAAATATCATTCTATTTGCATAGTTCTGAATGATGTGATACAGACAATGAAATAAAAATCATATTTTTGAAAGCTTAACTCAGGAGGATGGTAGAAATATCTGAACTCAAAAGTTTGTTTAATTTGGCAGTTTCTGTGCACAGACAAATTTAGAAAACAACTATCTTTCCGTCAAAGGTTTTTTTTCGCACTTAAGTATGACATAGACCTGCTTGCCACAAGATTACAGAGGCAAAAGCATATAGATATACATTACACTCAAATTATGCTGGAAGTTGTTTTTCTCTTCAGAATCTCAGATGAATCCTGTATTTAATTTCATCAGAAAACAATGTTCCTTTGTTCCTTTCAGACTCAGAGGGCTGCTCTACCCTCTGGGATGATGTGAATAGTTTGAAAGAATGCAGAACCACTATACCCAAGGGAAATGTCTGTGTCGTATTATGCCCTGCAAATCAGAGTGTGTATTGCAAGATTGTTCATACACCCAACCAGCCCCATTCTGCCTTCAGCCTTTCTCAGAACTTAGGGAACAGGGGTGGAGAAAACATGGTCTTGCATGGTTTGCGTTGAGAACCTCAAGTATTGATAGTAGTCATCAAACAGATCACTTATGTATTATTGTGTCTTTGTGCTCACATCCATACATTCCTGTGAAAATTCACACGTCTGTCTCCAAATTATGCATTTCATAAACTCCCTTAGTCAATGACTTACCAAATATTTGCAGAAATTAGGCCTAGAAAAATGCTCAACAGTGAAAGTCAAGAATTGAACAAACACGGGGGTGATATACACACTGGCTGGAAAACCTTTTTGCCTCCGATTTTTTTAAAAATCAGGATGGAGAAAACATTTATGGATTGGGAAAAGGGTCAACCAAATGATTTAATGTCCATGGTTTTAACCTTTATTGTTCATATTAACTAGTATGTTCCAGTTGCTTTGCACAGTTATGGGGAACGCAGAACAACCATTAACAATATTTACTTGTCCATTAGTCTAGCTAGGTGGAAAATTTTCTTCATGGGGTTGCAAAATGCACCACAGCAGAAAGTACCAATGAATCTGCACAGTGCAATGGAAGGAGCATATATAAAGCCGGAAACTCAGGATTGTAGATGAATCAGTTTCTCTGTTTCCTAGTCAGAAAGGTATTGTTTGTAAATCTTAGCATCTTAGCCACAATAAATTGGTATGAATGCCTGACTCCTACTTCTATTTTTCTCATTTTCTCTGTGGCAGAGTATGGGACAAAGTACTTAAAAAGGACTGCCTATGGCAGGGGGGTTGGAACTCGATGATCTTCAAGGTCCTTTCCAACCTAAACCATTCTATGATTCTATGATTCTATGACTGTATCAATTTGCTTGTAAAAAATAGTGTGCATAAAATTATAAAATTAATAGAAAAATAAAACATAAAGCTTAAATATATCCAGATCTATCTCACATGGGTTTTATATACAGACTTTAGTGGAGTTACTCCAAAACTACATTGTTGGACATCACTAAACCCACAGCATTCAATGCAGAGCTAGTGGTTCTCTCCCACAGAGCTTTGACTCACAAATTTAAAAACTAGAAGGATCATTTAAGTCCATTACCATTCCAGTCTGTGGAAGACAGAAGTCTGGAAGAAGATGCTGAACAACTGTGCTGCTCAGCAGGACTGTATACATACTCTCAAAATAAAGAGATTTTATTTAAAAAGCTAGTTCTGTGCTATTGCCAATCTCTCCATGTACATAAAGGTAGTGGGAGAAAAAATAGCATAATTTTGTGACTAATCTTAACAAACTCTGAGTTAATTTACATTTGAGGTAGATATCTGGGACATGTTCACCTAAAATGAAGCGTATAATATAATACCTGTAGTACTGTTATTACATATCTTTCAAAAAGTTACAAAGTTCTGGAGTTCTCACAGTAGTGGGGCTTTTTNTTTTTAATATCTATTTGGCAGCCTGTGGGGGAACTTCTTGTGCTCTATAATACACATTTATCAATGGACGATTTCCTTTATTGTAATGGATATTGTGAAAGTTTTCTTACTAGCTTCACGATGTCTTTCAAAGTAATATACCTACTCAATTGAACAAGACCACATACTTGTTCAAAACATAATAGACTCAAATTCCTATATAAAACAGAGTTGTAGGGAAACAAACCTTTTAAAAAGTCCATCTGTTTGTTTCTGTCTTTTCCCAATGGTAGTGGCAAATTCATGCAAAGGCTGTTGCATTTGTAATCTTATTTATTTATTTTACACCCCATTTTAGAACACTTATTCTAGATCACCACATGAAAATCTCTCTTGCTGGTATATCTGATCAGGAGTAGAATAGTATGTCATAATACCTTAAGAAAATATATCCTTATTTCCAGCTAATTCTCAAAGCTGGAAATACTGAATATAATGCTTTGTGATAGCTACAGAAATAGTCAGGACATGCCGCCAGTACCAGAATACATTTTCAAAAAATTACTATCTAGAATGGTTTCCCTTGCCTCATTTGCCATATTCCTTTTGATGCAGTGGTTGTCAAGGTAATGGTTGCAGCCTCCAATGTTTAACCTCCATCACAATTCCAACACATTCTCTCTTTCTAGTTTTCCATGAGAGTGGAGGGAAGGGAAACAAAAAAAGAAAAGAAAAAGGTCCTTAACTGGTCTTTGGTCCCAGGATAAGATTACCCCACTGTACTGATTCCTTCAAGCCTTCCTGAGAAGTGTCCGAAGCATTTAGAGCAAAACAAGTGCCTGATTCCCTTTGCGGAGCACTTGCAAGCAGCCATATGGGGAGGCAAAAAACGCAGAGTTGCAGATCAATGCTCATAAAGCCTTTTATATATTGAATAATAAAGTACTTGATTTAAGACGTGCTTTTAAACTATAGGGTAAAACTCCTCGGGCGTTATAGGCACCTTCCAGTTTCTGTACACATTAGGGGTTCAAGTATTTTGCTACTTTAGCAGTATGCAAACGCAACATTGGTTAGGCAAATTACTGTGTGCTATTACCATTGTTGCCACATGGAGACCGTGTTGTTGCTTTAGTACGTGGTACGGTATTTCCTGGTAATACCACAAATGGTTTCTGTCACCACTGGGTTATTAAGAGCTTTTGTGATATTTAGCTATTTTGTTGTTGGTTTTTTGCTCTTCTTATTTTTATTTTTATTACACTTTCTGTTTACACTTTGATAGCTTTTCTAAAGCAAATAATAAACAGAGATGTCTTCTGCACTATATACATAAAAGGCAAGGGCCTGCCTGCTGTATGTTCTAGCCTCCCAGGATTCAGATCAGAGAGTTGGCCTAATTCACTGTCATTTAAAACCAGATGTTTTTTCTGGCACACTGTCTTACAAAAGCAACAATGATATCCATCAGATGGTACCCAGGGAAGCTTTAGTGAGTTAAGTTAGATACCACAAATAAGTAGGAACAATGAAGAACTGAAAATAAATCTTAAAAAGGAACCCAAATAAACAAGAGAGATTTTCCTCAACCATCTACTAGATGTTCTGAGTTCAAAGGAGGTCTTTAATACAACTTTGGCAACAAGACAGAGAGCTGTTG
Source organism: Anarhynchus alexandrinus (assembly GCA_008711295.1). Lineage (NCBI taxonomy): Eukaryota > Metazoa > Chordata > Aves > Charadriiformes > Charadriidae > Anarhynchus > Anarhynchus alexandrinus. Next base: position 3,862,786 of record VUYV01000067.1, on the reverse strand, counting down.
CCTGCTTTAAAAATAGGTGTTGATGCTATGTACACTAGTTTACATAGATCTAGTTATTGTTACACAAAACAGTTATATTCCTTGCTTCCAGGAAGAGGACAGTGTAAAACTACATGCATTGGTTTGTAAATGCAGGTTTTACACAGCTACTTTATGTAGAAAATGAACTTTGCATTGGTTCTGTATGGCTTCTGAGCTAGTATTGTATACACATCACCAGAATGTTTCCATTTAAAAAAAAAAAAAAGTTTAACTAAACAAAAGAACTCAGAGAATCAATATAGCAGTGAATAATTTTAGGAAAATTAATAGCAGAGTTTAGGAAAAAATTTCTAGGAGGAAAATTCTAACAAGAATATCCTCAAATAAATCAAAAATAAGAAAGACAATTAGCAAAGGAAAAAAAACAACCTTCAAAACTCCTTTTACAAGCAAAGATTTTTAGCCCCAAATGGAGAAATGTTAGAATCACTACAATGCAAAGACACTGTGCTAACTGATGCAAATCTAAAGAAAGGCATATATGTAGTGTTCAACACAGCACAGTTTGACAAAATTTACAAAGACAATATGTAACGAGGAATTTGCGACACTAACTCAGTGCAAAAATGGAAAATACAATTAAATGGGCCTTGTTTTCTTTTTTTCATTTTCCGGCACTGCTTACGATCTGTTAATCCTCAGGAGGTAGATAACAGAATTAGGAGCTGCAGAGAGGATGGGGATGGGGAAGGAAAAGTCTGAAGGAAATGCCTGTGAGCATCGCTGAATTTGATTCTGGGACTGGAACATCTCCCATACATTTTGATTGATTATAGCCATGACAGGAGTTAAGCATTCCTCTCCTCTTTGTCTATCCCAATATTTTAACTCTCTTCCTTTTAAAGACATTTTATTTTTCTGTTTTTTCCTCTTTCTTTCACAGTAAGTCTGTTTCCTTCCCATATTGTTCTAATCTGTAGTAGTCCGTCTTTGCTTCCCCTCAGTCTCTGATCCTAACCCAAAAAATTCTAAAATAGTTACTGGTCTCATCCTTCAGACATCATGTGAACAGCATGAAAGAAAGCTGCAACAACTCAAAGCGGTGTTTGTGGTACTGAGAATGGTGCAATATTTTCCCTCCCAGATACTGGGGTGCCAATAAATATACGCAAAATCATGTGCTCAGGTTTCTCAGATACCTCTCAACTCCTCCCACAGAGACTACCGCTTTCTAGACATTGCATACAGTCGTGTAAGATTAAATGTGCCAAGGCCTCCATCATCCAAAATCATATGTGGGAAAGGGCCTCTTAAATTTGTAAGCACTCATGTGGTTTTGAATAACTATGCCACATGATTACTACTGTACCCCCTATCCTCGCTGGACATTGTTCAAATCCCTGGATATTAATTCAGTTTGTTTATCTTGTACATATTTGGAACTAATTAAAAAGGAAAAAAAAAAAAAAGAAGTTAAAACTCTAGCACACTAGAGGGCACTAAAACCTCCGAGATAATCTTGGGCAAAATTTTGCTATATAAGAAAGTTATTAGCTGCATTATAAAACCTTCCACTAATTTTGCTACATTTAAATAGTCTACAGAAAAGGTCTAAGAGTGACTATCACTGCTTTATTAAAAAAAAAAAAAAAGGTATTTCTTTCTTTCCTCTTTATCTGAAGATTCATATATGACTAACCTAATCCATGGTAGTGGACGTTTGAAAAATACCTGTGTCCTGGTTTGAGCAACACAGGACTAATTTCTCTTCTAATGCTTGGCAAAACTGCACTGTTAGAAGACTCTAATGTCTGCATTTGTGAAAATATTTACTTTATAGCCAGCTATGGTATGAAGGTTTCNAGCTTGCCAGGTGCAGGGATGAGGAGGAGCAAGACCCGATCTCTTGACCCAAGCTGGCCAACAGGGTTATTTCATACCATGAACATCACATTCAATATAAATTAGAAAGTTTGCTGTGAAGTTCTGTCTCCCTTGATGGCTGTGATCCTGAGAATGGCTTGTCCTGGTGCCGGACACCTGAGGCCTTCCCTTCCTCCCGAAGTTGTAGCACTTGCAGTCGCTTACATTTGCTGTCCATTGTTGGGAGTGCACAGCTTCCTACTGATAGAATTGGCTGAGTATAATCCTTGTACATTTTGGTATTGGGANCCTTGTACATTTTATATTGGTATTGGGAACAATATTGGTTCTTTAGTGTTATTAATGTTAACTATCTAGTCTTATTCTATTAAATCTGTTTATAGTTCAACCCCCGGCTTTCCTTGTTTTTTCCCCGATTCCTCTTCCTGTGTGGGGAGGGGTCATCAGGTGATAGAATAATTGTCTGACAATAAATTGTTGTGGGTTTCTAAAACCATAACAACCTAAGACTTTTTAGATGCCAAGATACAAGAAGTGGAAAATTAACAAGGAAAAAAAAGGCAAAAGAAAGGTAGCTGAGGAGAAAATAGTAGACAAATTTGGTTTAGTGTGATATTTGATGTGAAATACCTGGTAAAATCTCGCTCTCCTAATAAATTTGATTTGTGCTAGATACAAATAACATCATCTGGACTGAAAATCCATTGGAAAACAATAAGCAAAGATTTGTAACCAAAAGTAAAATGATTAGCTTGTAAGAGAATACACTCTGACACTTCAGACTATGACGTCTGTCAAAACACATTATGACTGATATGGATATTTTAAAGAGACAGCATCAAGAATCTAATGACATTTATGAATTGTCAATTGGAAATAGGTAAAAAAAAGGTAAATACAAATAATACAAAGGAAAAAATAGGGAAATCTGAACCATAATAACAAACAGTAAATTATTTTTTCTAGAAAATATACAGGAAATAACCCTGAGTATTAGGAAAGTAGTAATGCAGAAACAAACCAGTTATGACCAGAATCCCATAGTGTCCAAATAACAACTTAAAAAAAAAATAAAAATCAGTTGTTGACATAGAATTGTTGATATTTCACTGAATGGAAAAGAAATATGTCCTCTGCATAATTCCAAAGCATAGTATGAAGTCTACACACACGTAGATTTGGATCCTTTCAGTGACATTAATGATATTTATCATATGCCTAAGATGATTTACATGCTTAAATACTTCTTGAGTTACGGACTTCATTTCTTTCATACACTGTTGTTGAGAATATAACATTCAGTGTTGGGTATGTGATTACTGGAGAAAGACTGAGTAATTGAAGGGTAAGAGATGAGACATGAGGAATAAAAATGATCACAGTGCTGAAGTTAGTAACACTTAAAGGAAGATTAAAAGAGCTAAATGTGTGCAGTCTGTGTAAAAGACAGTTAAAATAAAGTATGATAAGCATCCATAAATTTTGGAAAGACCCCAAACCACTTGATTGTCTTATTATGGAATATTTAATAACTCTTGTTTTAATTAAATTTTGTTTTCCGTGTTACAGTATGAAAGATAATTGATAACAGTGATGATAGTGCTAATAATTTTCTATGGGTACCATAGACTATGAGAGCTTGGTGAGATCTAGGACTATTTATTCAAGGAAGCATTATTGATGGGAATAGGTCAAGGAAAATAAAGTAGAGTTGAGGCAGGAGAGATTAGGGGTTATAAGTGATCATGAACCACCACAAAAAAAGCACTTTGCCTCATTCTGTACTACTTTTAGAAAGGAGTGACGAAGTCCTTCAGTGGACACTGGTTGTGTATTTCCTTCCATTCTGACAACCCAATATTTTTTTGTAGCCAAGATGTCTTTCAGAACCATTTACACTCAGCATGGACAATCAGAAGTGTGAGGAGTTGTTAGAAAGGATGTAAATAATAATATTCAGGGTTATAGGAATCAGGTGAAATTGGAATAATTTTTTCCAGTGTCTCAGCCTAAAAAAAAGGTAAATTTATTAGGTCTTCTTGTCAGTCCTTCTGTGTTTGTTACCTAAGATCTTGAGGCACTCCCAGAAAGTATTTTTGACCAAGACTGTGACTAGGATCAGGGGCATGATTCTGCTTAGTTTCTGTACAGTTGCAAAGCTGTACATGGGCCCCTCCCATATCAGTTCTTGTGCTATTGTAACAAAGATGGTCTTGAAATTATTTACTAGCATAGGATCAGAACTAAAGGAAAGGTGTAATCAGACAAACCATCTTGCAAGGAAGCAGAAGATATTGGAAGAAGCAGAAGAGATAGCCTGGAGACAAAAAGGAAAACATAAGAAACAAACCAAACCTCCAAATTGAATTTCAGGATGGGATGGTGGAAGGAACAGTGGAACAAACAAACTTGAAGCAAATTAATTAATAATAGACTGATAACAGCACTTTATTCTCCAGGGTACTCATCCCTCTCAGTTTCTGCTGAAAAGTGAAAAAGGTTACCCAGAGAGTTTTGAACAGCACCCGATTTGGATGCTCCCACTCGCCCTCTGGACCAGCCTTCTTCACTGATTACAGACAGAGCCTGAGGAAGTTACCAAAGCACTTAACGACAGCCATTAGTTGGAAAATAGCTGAAAGAAATATAACCTATCTTCTGAGATGAAGTTGAGGTAAAGAGAAATAAGAAGCTGCCGCATAGTGACAAATTTAGCTACTCAGTAACTGTGACTGTGCAGGTGGGATTGAAGGGAACTACACCTTTCCTTGTTAGCAGGAGATACCAAAGCATGCTCAGAGATTTCATTAGCTGGAGCAGGATCACAGGTAAATTGTTGGGATTGCAGATTTTCACTACATAATTTCTGGTTAACAGAACCAGCAGCTTCAGAAGCCAGCGTGCTCTGCAGAAATGTTAGTCTTCCACAGAAATCAGAAAGTATGAAACAAATTTTAAAAATGGCTAAAACTCACTAAAAATGTTTCATGACATTTGAAATTGTTACTAAACATTTAACATTTTCAACTCCTGACAAATATCTAGCCAAAAAAGGCAAAAAACTTCCCAACATTTGTCCATTTACAGTGTTATTTCTCCACTGAAGGAGAGGTAGGTTCTCAATTCTTGCCCTTTTCCTGCCTCAGAAATAAATTTCTCAGCATGTGTAATTAATTTTATAAAACCCCCGTATTTTTGGTGAGTAATAGTTCTACTTAAAATTCTGAATATTGGATGCATTTTAAGAGTCCTTGCCAGTTCTTTATCATGGGAAAAATAATCCAGCTAAAGTTCTGAGAGCAAAGGAAACAGGGAGAAGACCTCCAGCTTTCACAAAATTTGGACAACATTTGTTTTTTAGCTAGAATATTTCCATTTTCAGCTCATTAGTGAAAAATGTTTTCCTCTAAAACAAATGTTTTCCCCTTGCCCCTCCAAAACCCCATGGTCTTTCTTTAATATCTGCAATGAAAAGCTTTCAACCCACATAATTGTTATTTTCAGATCAGATTTTTATTAGGGACATTTTTTCTGTTACTACCGCTCCAATGAAACCAATATAATCTATGTGAAAATCCCAGGGACAGATTGCATCTGGTTTGTTAACCACTTTAATATACATCATATTTGGAATGGGATCAGCATGAAGGATGGCCAGATGCTTGCCATGTCCTGGCAGCTTCAACCACCAAGGGCAGGGCTCTGGAAGGAGGGAAGATTACCACTTCCTTGAGCAAATTTAGTCCCTGTGCAGCAGGGCAGGCATGAAGAGAAAGACTGACAATCTAGGAGGGATGTTGTAACCATGGTGGAGATAGAGAGCTTCCTGAAAAGGTAGCAAAGTTAACTTACAAATAAATTTTGTTGCAAAATTATCTTGAGATGGATTATCTTTTGTCTCTACCCTGAAGGTTCTTTATGTTGCAAGTCATTTTGACTTCAGTGGCAAATCTGTGGAAACCAGAAAGCTGATTGCCTAATGTACTTTATGAAAACATCATACATAGAACACTTGTAAGAATCATGTTAATATAGAGCAAATGGAAATACTTTATAAAAATGTGACCATGCTTGATCTTTCTGATCTTTGGCAACAAAAGAATTTAATTCATTATTTATTCACCTTCTTGCCACTTTTCTCTGCAATGAAATCTAAAAGATAGTGGATTCTTTTTCTTATTCCAAATCCTTGTAAATATATGAAAATTGTTTGGTTTAGGTGTATTTTAAGTAACGATAGTTTTCACATTTCCTCTTGCAACTTTAAACAATAGTTGTGTCGCACCAAATTTCCTTTTGTGCAAGATTATACAGTGTTTACATGTTTAGTGCCAAGAAATCAAATGTCAATAATATTTAAACTATTTCTTTTTAATATCCTACAGTCATTCCTGCTATTTATCATTGTATTATGATACTGCTGTTTTAAAAAAAATCATAATTGTTACCAAATTTTAAATTCATAAATATGACCACAGTATGTAATGTAAAAGCATAATAAATGCTGATGCTGAAATAATTGGCTTCCCTGGCCTTATATATATTCATCTTCCTCCCTCCTGCTAATTCTTTCATCAGTCTTAGAGTTGTAATGATGTTTTCCTATGGTTCTATGCTATGTGTGTTTCACAATTTTTCACCTTATTTCTCATCAATTCTATTCCTCTGTTTCTCCAAACAGGGTCTTACTCAATGCTTTTTCAAATCAGACTTTAACTACTTCAAATTTATCCTTTTTCTAGAATGACACGATCTCAAAGTGCTTCTCTTTCTCCCTTTGGCATGTCCTTCAGTCTCAACTCTTTCTCCCCCACCTCACTGCCTGTCATTCCCTGGACTAAACTCCACAGTATTTCCAGTTGGACAGTTGGAAAGTAGTAATTTCATAATTTCTTTTTCTTCTTTCTTCTCCATCACCATGTTGAAGTTTCTGTTTTGGTTTTGTTTTTTTTTTTTTTTTAGTAAGGGGCTTGGGGATTTCTTAAAGGCAACCTACCCCATGCTTTGGAAGCTTCTGATAAAGCTTCTGAAGAAACTTATATTTATAATAGACAACAAAATAAAGCAAATAGAGAATTAACAACCTTTCTGGTTGTGTTTTGTTAAACTTGGCTGGCTGCCAAGTGCTTGCCAATCTGCTTTCTCACTCCTCCTCAGCAGGACATGGGTAGAAAATACACTGAAAATCTTACGGGTCGAGATAAGGACAGGGAGATCATTTACCTATTACTGTCATGGGGAAAATGAACTCGACTTGAGGAAAGTGATTTAATTTATTACCAATTAATTGTTACAGAGTAAGATAATGAGAAATAAAAACAAATCTATAAACACCTTCCCCCCACCCCTCCCTTCTTCCCAAGCTCAACTTCACACCTGACTCTTCTACTTCCTCCCCATGAGTGACGCAGGGGGACAGATCCTTCCTCCTCATGCTCTTCACCTGCTCCAGTGTGGGTTCCCTCCCATGGGACACAGTCCTTCAGTAACTTCTCCAACATGGGTCCTTCCCACGGGGTGCAGTACTTCAGGAACAGACTCCTGACCCTGCAGGGACCTGCAGAGGTCACAGGTCCTGCCAGAAAGCCTGCTCCGGCATGGTTGGAGTGTGGGTATCTGCTCCACTCTGGATCTCCACAAGCTTCAGGGGGACAGCCTGCCTCACCATGGTTTCCTCCATGGGTTGCAAGGAAATCTCTGCTCTGGCACCTGGAGCACCTCCTCCCCCTGCATTTTCTCTGACCTTGCTGTCTATGGGGTTGATTGTCTTACATTTTCTCACTCCTCTTTCCCAGATCCTGTTGTGCAGCATTTTTTTACCTTTTTTATATATGTTACCACAGGGATATTACCAACATCACTGGTTGGCTCAGGTTTGCCAGTGGCAGGTCCATCTTGGAGCTTGCTGGAACTGGCTCTGTCTGACAGGGGGGCAGCTGCTGGTGTCTTCACACAGAAGCCACCCCTGCAGCCCCCTCTCGTACCAAAACCTTGCCACATAAATATACTGATATACTGGTACATAAAAAATTATGCATAAAGCATAATTAATCTTCTATCTGCAGTTAATCTTCTATTCTTCATCTATATTCTAAATTTTCTTAACCAGAAATTCTAGACTTTGGACTACACAGCTGGGATTTAGGGCCCAGTTATGCTAAGCTCTAAATCTATATAAATAAAAGTCAGGCCTTTGTTCCAAAGAACAATTAGAAATCCCAATATATCAAATACAGTCTACAACATTCCTCACAAGCTTCAGTGCTTATCACCTTCAAATGCTGTTTTGATGATGCAAGTATTATGAATTTTTTGACCTAATGGAAGTTTTTTAGGGTTGGGGTTTTTTTTGTAGTTTTGCGGTTTTCTTTAAAAAAAAGAAAGTCAGGAAAAAGGATTACCTCTGAGCTAAAAGGTACACCATTTTTCAACCCAGCTATACAGCCCAAGCTATAAATAACTTCTCGGGAACAAAGAATTCATAATATAAGTTCAGCTAGAACATTTCTTTAAGACATATAAGAACAATAAAAAATGGAGGGAGTAAATTGCCTCATTTGGCAGTTTCAAGCTGGTAAACAAATATGTAGCATCAGAGGCCATAAGATCCACGATGGGTTTAATAAAAGCAAACATTTAGCATCATTTAGCATGCCTTCAGCTGTCTACTGAGAAATGGTACTATGTCTCTCAGAAAATATGAGTCTGCAGGTATGAGAGATGACTTTGTAAGTAGTAGCAGCTTTCCTGGACGTTAAGGGGAAGACTAATTCTGTGCCCCCCTNCCCAAACAGTAGAATCAGATTATTTTATTTGCTTCCATTTTTTATTTTGGAAAAAAACAAACCAAAACAAAACAAAAAAAAAACACAACCCCCCAAAACCCTGAACGAATGCTAACTGGGCTTTGGGTACTTGAGATCTTCAGCCTAATAACTTATAGCCAGAAATTATTCAGATTTGCACTTAACTGTATTGGATCAAGGCTTCTCTAGGATGTTCAGCAGTTCTGAAGCAGCAACTGAGCAAAAGCACACCAAAGCCAAATGGTTCAATGTTTGCTTGATAGTCCATTGCAGAAATCAAAACAATGAAGAAGCTCATTTTGGTGTTATTGTGAGAAGCATAGACTCATAGAATCGTTTGGGTTGGAAGGGACCTTTAAAGGTCATCTAGTCCAACCCCCCTGCAGGGACATCTTCAACTAGATCAGCTTGCTCAGACCCCTGTCCTGACCTTGAATGTTTCCAGAGATGGAACATCTTCTTTAGGAAGAAGTTTTTCACTTTGAGGGTGGTGAGGCACTGGAACAGGTTGCCCAGAGAGGTTGTTGAGTCCCCATCCCTGGAGGTGTTCAAGGCCAGGCAGGACGTGGCCTTGGGCAGCCTGGTCTAGTGGGAGGTGTCCCTGCCTATGGCAGGGGGGTTGGAACTCGATGATCTTCAAGGTCCTTTCCAACCTAAACCATTCTATGATTCTATGATTCTATGATCTACCAACTCTCTTGGCAACCTGTTCCAGTGTTTCAACACCCACACTGTAAAAAATGTCTTCCTTATATCTGGTCTAAATCTTCCCTATTTTAGTTTAAAGCCATTACCCCTTGTCCTATCACTGTAGGCCCTGCTTAAAAGTTTGTTCCCATCTTTCCTGTAGGCCCTCCAGCCAGAAGACCTCCTGTAGGTCTATCTGGAACCACCTTTTCTCCAGGCTGAACAACCCCAACTCTCTCAGCCTGTCCTCATAGGAGAGGTGCTCCACCCTTCTCATCATCTTTGTGGCCCTCCTCTGGACCCACTCCAACAGATCCGTGTCTTTCTTATGTTGGGGGCCCCACAGCTGGATACAGTACTCCAGGTATTGTCTCACCAGAATGGAGTAGAGGGGCAGAATCACCTTCCTTGACCTGCTGGCCACGCTTCTTTTGATGCAGCCCAGGATACAGTTGACCTTGTGGGTTGAAGCACACATTGTTAGCTCATATCCAGCTTTTCATCCACCAAGGATGGGTGGATGAAAGGAAGAAGGAGGTAAAGAAGGCAGGAAGCAAGGAAGAATGAGGGAGGAAGAGAGGGAGAAAGAAGGAGGGAAAGAGGGAGGAAGTCTTGATGAGATTATTATTTCTGAGGTTATGAGTCAAAAATTATGTTAATTCTTAATAAAGTTACTATGCTAGGATAGAATTTAGATTTATATATAAAAATATATTAAAGCTGGTACATTCCTGCTTTTAATCAAGAACTTACAAGATCCCTCTCTTGATACCCAAGTGATCATAGTGTTTTCCTTTCCAAAGGTGACATAAAGGAGGACTGTAGCCCCATGGAGCATGAGAATCCTGACACAGTTGACACTATTGGAGTTGGCATATAGTGCTGTCATATCCCAGAGGCTGCCATATACAATGGCACAGGATCACAACTGCTGTAAGAAATGGCAGGTTGTGTTCTGCTTCCCTTTCTGTTTTGGTTTTTCAGAATTTTGAAACAGGTCTATATTTATTTAGCTGAATAAAAAAAAAAAAAAAAAAAAAAAAAAAGGAAAAAAGGTTTCCTTTTCAGTGGGTTTGCTGCTTCCCCTACTTTTTTTTCTCCCTGCCTGAGACTGAAGAGCCTAATGTTATTGGATAAGGGACACACAGGACTCTGCGTGGCATTTATCAGGAGGTGAGCTGAAGGCAAAAAAAAGGATCAACAGAGGAACGTAAGGTCATTACCATGCTGGAGTCAACCAAGCCAAACCATACCGCCTAAGGAAAGATTCTGAATATGTGTCCATTCTTGGAAGTAGTATGGAGAAATAAGAGCCAACTTTTGGAGTATAACACTTGCTTCTGAGAATCCCAAATCTGTGTTATATACTCATAAGGCATTTTAACTTTGACTAGCTCTAATTTAGGCTCATAGACTATAGAACCACTATGCACAGGAGCACAGATCCGAGAGATATACCAATATGGCTCAGTTACACCTGAGAGGAATCCAGTTTGAATGTTTCAAGACTATTTAGTGATAAGAACCGAAGGATGCTGTTTGGGAGTGCACTTCTGACCCAAATGGAAATGTTGTTTTAGGCCATGTGAACTCTCTCTTCCTCAGCCCAAGGGTAAAAGCTACTCAGCTTTAAAATACTTTCAAAGTACTTTCTTGAAAGTAAGGTCATATAAATTGCCGTCGATTCTAGTAACTGTTCTTTTGGCCTTTTAGTCATGTTTGCCTGCTTTCTCTCTTTTTTTTTTCTGCTGTTTATGACCTATTCTTAAAAGCCTTACATGATGGGGATTGATTTCTTAGTTTACCTAAACAATTTCTTCAGTCACTGTGACAAATAATAACACTACTGGATTACATATTAACTGCTACAGAAAATAGAGTTCTGTCAAAAAAGCAGAAGTAGCAATCTGAACAAATACTTAAATGAGAAACTGTTTTTGACTGTCTTAGTTCTCTTTGAGCTATAGAAATTACAGCTGTTACTGGTATCATTAGGCTGTAGCTGACTTCAGAGAAAAGTGTAATATTTAAAATGTTTTTTTGTATCATGAAGCTACGCTTTAAGAAGCTTCTGAAAGACAGTCTTAAGTTGTTTTCACTATTATAACAGTTAGAAAACAAGGTTAAAAGAAACCTCAAGGGGTCATTTAACTTCAAAGGCAAGATCAAGTTTACCTATACATGCAAATACTTGCCTGGGTAATATTTACAAACTTCCAGCAATGGAAGTAGAATCTTATTCAAGCTATGGTAAGAATTAACTATTTTTAACCTTAGAAAAATTTCTAATGTTTGAAATGGCCTTGTAAATCCCCTGCCTAGTTCACTAGTTCTGCTTACCAAGCTTCTGTCTGCTCAGTAAACAGGGGGAACAATTATTCCTACCTTTGGGAGATAGTTGGCACTCATATTTGAATACAGCTGTTGAATGTCCTTTCATTTTCTATGGACTATGAACTCCAAAATCTTCAGTCTTCCCTAGCTGATCATTTTTCCTACATTATTCTCCAAAGATGTCCACAGTTGACACAGAACTTTCTGATACTGGTGTCCTGAAACAGAATATTTTATTGGACGCTTTCTCCAGTACTGAGTAGAACAGGAGGATTACTTCATGAGATTAACGAATGATTTACTATAGTGCAGGAAGATCTTTAGGCTTTCTTGACCAGCTTAAGTCAGATGGGTCTTGGCCTTCATGATTACCCCATAATTGAATGGAATGGCTGTGGAAGACATACAAATGCTTTGGGATATTAGTGAGGAGATCATTGCCTTAGCTTCTGGGTTACAACTGAAAGAAGTCCCAGAGAGGTGATAGTTCAAAATGTAAGGAACTGTTGCCAACATTGATTACAGATGTATGACTCTTCAGTGATTCAGGATGTGATGTTGACCAGGAAAGGTGCTGTATTACATGTTTCCAACTAGTCTGAGCAATATATCAGATTTACATGCAACAGTACCTAGTTGTTTATGAAGTAATTCTGTTTAAATGCATGTTAATTAATCAAGATGTAATGTACGTTGCTAGCAGTGACCAGGCTTTGTACTTCTCATAACGCTGAAAAGCATGTGAGATCATTCTGGATCCTGCTCAGACACAACAGGCAATTTCTACACGATTTCAGTTTTAGCTGTCCTAGAGTTACTGAGGAGCTCTGAGTGTCTGTCTTGTCTTTATTGTTTTTAAAAGAAACCTTATAAATGGGTTTCAAACAACCCCGTTCTTTGTCAGCCTGAAAAGCTAGCAAGGGCGATAATTCAGAGGTATTTTTGTGTGACGGATTCACGCAAGATTCATGATCTTGTCAATCTATAAATGCCCTTCTCTTTCTTTTCCTGCATTAAATAGGGTTCTGGAAAAGTCATAGCTGGGTCTCAAGCCAGAATAAGAGGTCAACAGGAAAAAATTAGAATCTAATCTGAAATCTGCCAAAGGTTTGGAGGACTGGAAATCCTTATTAGCCTTGCCTTTCTGATACAGTTTCTTGGCCTGTCATGAATGTAATAGTGACCCTTTTAAGTATATAACTCATGTTTCCAGGCTCATCTAGAAATATCATAATTTATTGGGATTTTAAAAAAAAATTATAAAGCAATCACAATATTTCTTAGTCCTTTCAAAGACTTAAGCTACATAGATACTCAAAAGAAGTTTATTTCTGATAAATGTTCAGCACAGAAAAGAGTCAACGTGTTAGTGAATATGCTATTGAAAATGTTTTTTTTTAAAGATTTCAACATTATGAATATTGGGTGGGGCTTTTCAGCCCGACATTATTAGTGAGCATTAACATAAGAGGTTTTGAATTTAATTCAATCAAGGAAATACCTTTCAGGTGTTATTGGTTGCTTGTTATTCATCTTAAAGCTTTAATTTAAATAAAATGCAACAGAAAGATCTACCAAAAATTTTTATTTTTCTTAGTTTTTCTGACATATTTAGTACAGCATGAATAATTATAGGACCCAGATATTTTCTGGGTTAGCCTGTAAATTAAGTGATATGATTTCTGTTAGTGAAGTAATGGTAGAAACTAAAATTGTAGAAATTAATTCGTGATATATTTTAAATACTTTTTTTTATATTGCTTAATATTACACTGGTAGCATCCCCAAAGATGCCAAATGCCTATAGATAAGGTAATAGAGTGTTTGGAATTAAGTATCTTGCTAAGACATTAGTGAAATCACTGTAGGTTGACACCAATACTTTATGATATGTGCAAAGCAAATGCCTGACAACATTAGGACTTAAGTAATGTAACATTACCTATCCTATTGCACATTATTATCTTTGTATTGAGGTAGGTATTTCATGTATGCAAATGAGATTATTATGAGCTTATAAAGATTTTGTTAAAAAAGGACCTGTTTTCAGGAGCTGAGACTGATTTGTCTCTTGCTTTGTTCTTGCTAAAACCAGAAGTATTCTGAGTATTATAATGGCCAGAGCCTTTTTTCAAAGAGAGCATTAGAATTTTTACTTGAACAGATCTTTAAGATTGTACCTTGTTGCTTCCACTGTGCAAGTATTTTGTATATTAACTTAATTTTAGTATGACTGATTAGAGTGACAAAACTAACACAGAATCAAATATGTATCAGTGTGGTGGGTTTCCCTGGGCCAGCAGCTAAACACCAACAAAACTGTTCACTCACTCCCCAACCTCCCCCTACCCGCCATGGGATGGGGGAAATAATAGGAAGAGCAAAAGTGAGAAAACTCGCTGATTGAGATAAAGACCATTTACTAAGCAAAGCAAAGAGGAAAAAGGACAAGTGATGCAAAGGCAACCACTCCCCACTTCCCACAAACAGACCGATGCCCAGCTAGTCTCCAAGCAACAGCCACTTTGAAAGTCACACAGCCCCTTTCTCTTCCTCTATCCCAGTTTCATTGCTGAGCATGACGTTATATGCCATGGAATACCCCTTGGGCCAGTTTGGGTCAGCTTTCCTGGCTGTGTCTCAGCCTCGCCCCCCAACTCACTGGGCAGGGGTGCGTGTGCGCAGAGGTAGAAGAAGAACGCCTAGAGTCTGTGCAAGCACTGTTCACCAACAGCCAAAGCATTGGTGTGTTACCTGTGTCAGTCACAAATGCAAAGCACAGCACCATATAGGCTGCTGTGAAGAATGTTAACTCTGTCCTAGCCAGACCCAGTACAATCACTTCAAAGATATTTAAGTATCAATACTATTAATGTGTAAAATATGTGATTATTGCTTGATCATTTTAGGCGGTTTTTTGCATGCTTTAGCACAGAGCTGGAATAATAGTATACGCCAGTGTTCATGTGTCAAATGCAATTAATGCTGACAAAAGTGATGTTACCAGCTGATATAGCTTAAAGTAAAAGGCAAAATCCATTTCATTCTCACGGAGATTCACAACTCATTTGAAATTAAAGAATGAGTTTAATTATAGCAGACTTCCTAAAATCAAAATAAGTTAAAATATTTAATCACCATGAAGGACTTAAATTCTGATCACGTATTCATTAATTTCAAACAGAAATTCTTCCTTTGACATTGCTGAACCAATGTTAGCCATCTGTCATGCTTATTTGATAGCAGACAACAGATTAGAAAGTATGAAAAATCAAAGTGAATGTTTTCCCTTCGAATCTTGTCAATATCCTTTCATTAGATAGGAAAACTCATTTAGCTATAATATGAACAGTACTGATATTTGCTGAAATTTGAAATACCTAGAATTTTACTTTGATTTCACTCCTTCTCATGTTTCTTATGAAACTCTCTTCCTTCTATACTTCCTGTTCATTCTGATTTTATAAGAAATTAAAGATCACCCTTTCAGATATTTAAGAAGAGTGACTACACACACACAAATAACACACAAAGCAAAAGCTTCTTACTAGTTATTTCTTGCTATGCTCTTTAGATGCCGTATTCATCTTTGTTTTTAAAAGAACAAGAAGAAATGTAACCAGAGCTCCTAAAAGGAGCATTAGGACTTGATTTATCCTGAACTTACACTGTAGCAGAGTACATTGCAACAGAATGGAGAATAAGGTCCGTAGGGAATTAGCTTTGGCAGCTGTGTAAACAAGATAACTGTATTTCTCAGCTTAAAAGGGGGTAATAATGAGTTTCTTTATGTAGACTGAATGCACAAAACAAAATATTTTGTGCAAATTGTTAGAGCCATGTAGCCACCCAAGTAGACAAGACTATAAGGCATTTTTCAAGAATTTCAACAGAACTCTGAGCCTGTGAGCTATGATGCACTGGCAGATGCACTGCACTGTGTCAGTGTGCTATCCCACTATTGTTAATGTTGAGGAACACCTTCTAGGACAGCCAGAAGACCAGCATTATTCTTGGTGCTAGACTTGTGAAATGGATTGGTTCAACTATGTGCACAAAAATATTTGCATACTCTTTTCCTTGTGTGACACACAAGTCCGTGTGTAAGACAGTGAAATAATAAAAAGTCATAGGTGTTAGGGTGGTGGAAACTCTTTGAAAAAGGAAGAGAGGATGTAAATTCTTACACCTTAATCCGATGAAACCCAGACATCTCACTCTCTTTCTCCTGCAAAGAGAAGGAAGATTTGTAGTTGTGGAAAAAGAGTTAAAAAATGCTTGAAAGTTTTATTGCAAGAAGTTTTTTAGCTAACCTACTAAGTTTGAGCTAACCTACTGCTGCTTTTGTGGAAAGATTTCTACACTACGATGCTCTTCCACTGAAGCCAGAACACCATATTCTAATACACAGTTAGGAAGTGGCCAACTGAATACTTAGAAAAACCAGAAAGAGTGGAAGATTGATGTAGTGATTTAGGAAAACTATGCACAAGTTGTAAACCCTTAAATTACGAGCTATCTGGATGCTACAGCATTTCCACTATAAACTAACTATCCCTTAGGACTGCTTTTAATCCAGATCATTTCAGCGATCTACTTTAAACAGCTATGCAAACAGTCTTGATGGGATGTAAAGCAGATGTGGAAATCAGTGGCCAGAATGAAGGGAAGGGTCCAGAATTTCTCTACTTTTCTCCATTGCTGAAGCCAGCATATTAAGAAACTATGGTATAATTGGTTTCTTTATGTGGTACTAGGTACATCCTTCGTATTCATTCTGTAAATGAGAAAAAAAGTAGAGGTATCTTCATACTGTGGTTAAAGGTACGAAATGTGAAGAATCATTGCTACACAAATGGATCTAACTGATGACAAAGTATTAAAGGAAGTGTTCTTCACTCTTCTTCCTTAGGGTCTTCGAAATCGGCTCTTTCCACATAGAGAAACTGTTAACGAACAGTGGCCTTAACAGGAATTCATTCCAGTGACTAGCAAAGAGTCAGTAGTTTAATAATATCATTTATGTGATCCTTTAGTGGTTTTTGTGCACAATAAAATAAATATATAGAAAACAGTGTGCATAATAAAATTCTATGTCTTTAAAGTTTATTCCCTGCAATAATTAATTGCTAATGTTCTGTTTAATGTGACGAAGATTCTGTTGACTACAGATATCACAAATACAGACAATAGATATGATTGTCTTATGGACAAAGTCTATTATAAATCACAGTAGTTGCTCTTTTCCTGCTAATTTGCCAGACAGCCTGTCAATGTTGGGCGATATTATTAATTTGAAAATTTCAGGGTCACCAGAATTTCCTTTCAGTTACAATTCTCACTGTTTACCAGTAAACATTCTGCCACAGATTGTGTTCCAAAAATATTTTAGATCTCTCTTAAAAGTTAACCTTTTCCAATTGTTCTGGTTTTGAATAACATCCATCTGAAGGTTTAGAGTGCCCCCATTTTTATCTCCTTTCATTGTCTCCTCTCCTCATCCCTTTCCGACCCCAAAACAGTAAGAGCACCCATGGCTGGTATTCACACAGGGAATTTTGTGTTTTGTTGTGTCTGCTCCTACTGGATCCTAAATGCTGCAGTAAAGACTCGGAATGTTTTTACAGCTATGAATAGTGCCACTAAGGGACTAATGCATGAAGATGTGCTTAAAACAGTTCAAGAAGTCCCTTTCAGTCACCGAAGGCGGGCTGAATAATACAGGGAGACATTGATTTCCATACACACTCCATTTTCTGCTGCCATTAGTCGGGAGGTTTGGCATGTTCTTATATAGGATCTCATTTGGGTAAAATCTCCATACAGAGCAGAAGGTTGTTGTAGAAAGAAATAGTTAATAAATATGCCAGAATAGCAAGTTATATAAAGTTATGAACTATGCCAAAGAACCAAGCTAGCTCCACTCTCAGCGCTGAGGCTCCGAGCACGGCTGCTGTTGCTTAGATACACTCAAACACACTTGAGCCAGTTTTTTTTGCTACTGATTTGGCCACCTTATTTAGCATATCTATTTCATTGCACAGATAAACTCACTGAAGTGTAGCCTTTGGAATATATAATTTTTGGACAATATTGTCCAGAACAATCAGAGGATCTTTGGTATATGAGGTCCAGATTCAAGACCACAAATAGCAGTCCCAGCTAGCACATCCGTTTACAGTAATTTACGTCTGACATCTTAAACTAAGCATTTTTTTGATGCTTTATATCTATATGTATTATATCCACTGTATGTATTATATCCACTTCCATCCACAAAGACACAATTTTAAGGAAAAAGATTTGGATTAAGAGGATTTTTTTAATGGTTTTCAAACACATCTAACTTAGTTTCTGTCAGTTATTGTTGCTGTTGAACAAATTCTGTGTGATTCTTTATCTATGGTGCAAATGTCTGCTATTGGGTAGTCATAATTTACAGGTTGAATACTGTAGTAAGACTTTGTGGACAACTAAGGAATATTTCATACGCTTGCCACAATCCTAATCATCTCAGATACAAGGTTACTATATTTGTGCAATGTACATATTGTACACACAGCCCAAGGAAATGGGAATGAAGAAAAAAATGATCTTTTACCATACCCTGTAGTATGGGCCTTCACTGACAGGTGAGTACTAAGTGAAGCAAAATGCCTTTGTTCAAGATTTAGTGTTTTGTTAAATATAAAGAAAGTTGAAAAAGCACAGATACTCATAGTTTATTTTATTTGTGAAAATGTTTACTGTTTTGACTTTTATGTTGGAAGGAGAAAAACAGTTGAAAGTTAACTTTTTGAAACTGCCACTGTGAAAGCAACAAAATGGACAAAGCCAAAGAAAGAGAAAATGTGGCCTAAAATCAAGATGTTCTCTTCCCATTAATTATAGCTAAGGAATGTAAAAGGCAGTGATCCAGAAGCAGGGGAGAGATTTCTGGTGATCAAATTTCTGACACTGCAAATCTTAGTGACTGAGAGAAACAGGTAAAAAATAGGGGAAATAGAAGGTCATAGGAGACCTTGAATAGATCAAGGGTCTGTTAAAAGATATATAATGGGAATGGAAAAGAGTGAGCATGAATCATGTTTATCCTCGGACTATAAAAATGAAGAAAGACATTTCATCTGGCAGTTTCTCAAACAAATGGAAATGCACAAAGGCAGGGTGACTAAAAAAGTAAGTAAGTAAGATACCACTAAATCCTTTCATTGAATCAACTAGAAATGGAGATCCACCAGTGCTTTGCACCTTTGACCATCTCCTAGATCCCAGCCTACTTAAGACTTTGACCTAAAAACAGCATTCATAATTTTAACTGCTGTTCTACTGCTTAAAGCCAGGAACCGTATTTCCACGTAAAGGCCAGATTACATAGCACAGCTGCAACAATCTTTGGCAGTTCACCACTGCCAAAAGAAGTCTTGCCCGACCAGATCCCTCTTCGCTGATTCCCCTTCTTGCCTCCAGATACATATTCCTGCCACCTCCCCTGTGCTGGGTGCAGCGTTTTTTGGACTTTCAGTGAGGTGATTCACTTCCCTGAACAGAAGATCAATCCAGCCATCATTGCAATTTTTATGGCATGCTGAGTTGCTGATTTCAGTAAAGGATCACACAAGAGCCAGAGCAAAGAGGGAGAGGAGCGATGTGCTAGAAGTGCAGAGGGGCCTCTCAGCTGCCTTGTGTGTAGTGACATCTGAGTAAATACACATTCTGCCATTTTCTTAGCTTATTACCGAGAGTGATATTCAAGTTTTTGATGTTCTTGGTTATGAGAAATAAAGAATTTCTACTGAAGATCACACCTGTGGTAAGTATTTAGCAACAGCAGGCATGATAAGAAACAACCATGCAAAGACTCCTCTCTCGTTTCTGAACAGGCTTCATAAAACAGATGGACAACAGAAACTCTGCTGATCTGATGGCCTACTTCTTCCGTAGAAATTAGTGCCAACTACCACTGTGAAAAAAGATAGTCTAAGTAAAATCCCACTATATAGGTTACATTTGCATGGGTATGAACGTGAAAAAAATATACATCAAATCTGTTTCTGTCTGCCGTTTGAAGACATAGAGTAGGCGTGGAACATGAAGGAAAGGAAAGGAGACAAATGAGTCTGGGGAAAATTTTCACTTCATGAAACATAGACCCATTCCTTAAATAATGTGGTATAAAATATTAGCGAAAAGAAGTAATGCCAGGGCTGATTTGCACATGGTGAACTAGGAAGAAGTCTGACGTTGCTTTGCTCTTTTAAGGAACTAAGGGAAAACAGAGTCTGGTTTAAAAATTTTAAGAAGTATATTCTTTCTTATATTATACTCCTCTCACAAACAATACAAAGACAATTTTTTTGACAGGACCCCTTTCCCTTCAAAAAAAAGTTCTTTATTAATTTGGTAATCTTGTCCAAATATCCATAACATTATTGGATCCTGCATAATACTGCATAAATTTACGGAGTAAATGTGAAGTAGATAAGTAATACCTATAGTTATCAGTAAATTCTGTCATTATTACCTGATGCTCTCAGATGAGCTGTTTTTAGTACCCATTCTCTTACAATGGTATCTAAAAATGTTTCCTTAATCACTCATCAGTCACCTGATAGATGTTCTGTCAATTCCATATGCCAAATGGAACTAAAATTAAGGCAATAAAGTAAAGAAAAAATATTCAAAGCTGGAGTTATAGATTAAAAATATTTTTATTTCAATAAAGCCATAAGCTGCTGTGCTGATTTTGGCTGGGGTAGAGTTAATTCTCTTCATAGTAGCTAGTATGAGGCTATGTTTTGGACTTGTGCTGAAAACAGTGTTGATAACACCGGGATGTTTTAGTTAGTGCTGAGAAGTTCTTACACAGAGCCAAGGCCTTTTCTACTCCTCACACCCCCCTGCCGGAGAGTAAGGTGGGAGTGCACAAAAAGTTGAGAGGAGGCACAGCCAGGACAGCTGACCCCAACTGACCAAAGGGATATTCCATGCTGTATGATGTCATGCTCAGCATATAAAGCTGAAGAAGGAAAGAAGGGGAGTACGTTCAGAGTGGTGGCGTTTGTCTTCCCAAGTAACTGTTATGTGCGATGGAGCCCTGCTCCTACTTTGGAGATGGCTGAACACCTGCCTGTGGATGCGAAGCGGTGAATGAATTCCTTGTTTTGCTTTGCTTATGTGTACGGCTTTTGCTTTACCTATTAAACTGCCTTTATCTCAATCCAGTCGCTTTCTCACTTTTACACATCTGATTCTCTCCCCCATCCCAATCAGGGTGGAGTGAGCGAGTGGCTGAATGGTGTTTAGTGGCCATCTGGGGTTAAACCATGACAGCTGCTTAGAAACCTCTAGAGATCCCATGCTTTTTTTTAATCATTCATCATCATAGAATGCTTCAAACTCAAAAGATAACAGCACCAACTGTCAACCTCGTTTCAAAACTATTATAAATATCTTCAAAATAAAACTGGAGTTGATGGTTTTGAGCGCGGTTTTTTTGCCACTCATTTAGAACTTTCTGATTTTGACAGGACTTTCCGAGTGGTATGAAAGGATTTGGTCTCACTGTATTTATAGTGCGCCCAAAGCAGAACTCATGTCCCACTTTTTCTGAATCAAAGGATGATCTAGAATCTAGAATTCCACTGTGGATGAGATGAACCTTCAACTTTTTTAAAACTCCTTCCTTAATAAGGAAACTATATCTCACCGAGATATTTTTAGAAATTATCAGCTGATGTATTTATTACTGTGTTATTAATAAATGTATTTATTAATCTGTGTCAAATGAGAAATCAACTCCTTTTATTTAAAACTGCCATTGATTTTAATATGCTTTGAGTCAAGAAATTATAGGCCATTTGTATCTGTTAATAAACGAAATATACAAGATATCATAACTCATGAAAGAAAAACAAGATTGTGATGTGAAAGAAAGTAGAAGCCTACTATCTAGTTCTCTTGCATAGTCACAAGACAATTGGGCTTTTTTCATCTGCACATATTTCCCAACCAGACTGAAAAAAAGAGTTTATAAAGATCGTCGTTGTAGATCACATTTCAGCTCAAGCCTCGTTTTCTCACTTTGAAAGCTCAAAAGCTAACGGAAACTTTATCTCTTTGCCTTTTGAAAATGTAGACCTTTTAAGGGCTCCAACTCAGTAAGAGTTCAAAGCAGTTTATAATTCTGTAATAGTTACAACCTGGATTACTGACCCTATAGTGAGAGTAAAAGAATGCAGTTTTATTAGGGTTGGCATCTTTGAAACTGAGTTTCTTAGTGCCACTAGAAGAGACTCTGGTGGTTTTGTGCAACAGCGTTGCTCTTCCTTTGCACTTTCTGACTTTGATTTCTGACTTTTGAAAATCCTGAATGATATCAAGATATTTGCTACTACTGTATAACATCTGGCCATCTCATCTGGATTAAACTGCTTTACTGGAGAAATTTTCAGAAAATAGAAAGGTCTGATATGAAAAACATTGTAGTGAAGATATGGACACAGACCCTGTATTTGAGGTAATAGGAAGGAGGAATCTGAAAATATATAAAGGCTGTGGAAACTAGTGGCAAGGAGATTAATGTTATCAGCCACAACAAGGGACAAGGGGAATTAAGTAGGAAAAAGATTTCAATCCCAGAACACAGGTTTCATCTCTTGAGTTTAAAACATCTGTCTGAACATTTTACATTAATCACTCTGAATCGATGAATTTCTTTTGATAGCTCTGAAAAAAGATTTACTGATTTCAAAACTAGTCAAAAAAGATCCGTTTTGCATAGACCATTTCAGCCTGACATTAAATCTTGGCAATTGAATTTTTTGCATTTTTATCCTATGTCATTTAAATCCAAACTTTAAATGAAACACCAGAACTAGGAATATAACAAGCAAAGAAATTTGATCCAATTGCATAGTATAACTTATAAGTGAAGATTTTACAATTTCTAGTCATGTTTCTCTTTTATGTGAGTAGGCAACTACTAAGCAGAGAGGGTTCAATTAAAAGTATGTTACTGTCAAAGTGGTGGTGCAAATACTAACCTGAAAACCTGAGTTACTATCTCGTTAGCATGCCTAGTGTGATATATTTCTCTAAATTGGGATAGGGTTAAAATGGTGAAAGTCCTTAATCAGCGAACAGGAAAATCTTGCATTTTACCTCCACCATCCTGAGGCTTGACTGGTTTTCAGAACAGTCGCTCTATATTTCAGTTCAACTATTTCTTGTCTATGAATTTCCAGAGGTCTGGTCATGAGATTATCTTGCTTGGGACCAATTTCTGCAAGGAGTGAACACCCTCTGCCAACTAGTGGCTCTCCAGAGAGATGAATACTTCAGTTATCTGCTGAAGATATTATGACTGGCCTTTGAATAGTGTCCTTATATTGAATGTCAAAAGTGTTTTCGGAAACTGACCTCACACAGAATAACAGAATCACAGAATCACAGAACGGTCAGGGTTGGAAGGGACCTCTGGAGATCATCTAGTCCAACCCCCCTGCCAGAGCAGGGTCACCTGCAGCAGGTTGCACAGGATGGAGTCCAGGCAGGTTTTGAATGTCTCCAGAGCGGATGGCTCCACAACCTCTCTGGGCAGCCTGTGCCAGTGCTCTGCCACACTCAAAGTAAAGAAGTCCCTCCTCATGTTTAGATGGAACTTCTTATGTTCAAGTTTGTGCCTATTACCTCTTATTCTATCATGGGGCACCACTGAAAAAAGACTGTTCCCATCTACCTGGCACCTTCCCTTTAAGTATTTACAAGTATTGATAAGATCCCCCCTCAGTCTTCTTTTCTCTAGACTAAAAAGACCCCCAAGCCCCCCAGCCTTTCCTCATAAGAAAGATGCTCCAGTCCCCTCATCATCTTTGTAGGCCTTTGCTGGACCGTCTCCAGCAGTTCCTTGTCCTTCTTGAATTGGAGAGCCCAGAACTGGACACAGTACTCCATATGTGGCCTCACCAGGGCAGAGTAGAGGGGAAGCATGACCTCCCTTGACCTGCTGGCCGCACTCTTCTTGATGCACCTCAGGATGCCATTGGCCTTCTTGGCCACCAGGGCACATTGCTGGCTCATGGTCATTCTGTTGTCCACCAGGAGTCCCAGATCCCTTTCCACAGAGCTGCTCTCCAGGAGGTCAGCCCCCAACCTGTACTGATGCATGGGATTATTCTTCCCCAGATGCAGTACCCTACACTTCCCTTTTTTGAACTTCATTAAGTTCCTCTCTGCCCAACTCTCCAGCCTGTCCAGGTCATGCTGTATGGCGGCACAGCTTTCCGGCACGTCAGCCACACCTCCCAGTTTTGTGTCATCAGCAAACTTCCTGATGGTACACTCTATCCTGTCATCCAGGTCATTGATGAATATACTGAACAGGACTGGACCCAGTACTGGCCTCTGGGGAACACCACTCATTACTGACCTCCAACTAGACTCTGCACCACTAAGCACAACCCTCTGAGCTCTGTCTGCCAGCCACTGTTCAATCCACAGCACTGTCCATTGATCTAACCCACACTTCCTAAGCTTGCCTGTGAGGATGATGTGGGAGACAGTGTCAAAAGCCTTGCTGAAGTCAGGGTAGACAACATCCACTGCCCTCCCCTCATCCACTCATCCACCCATCCACTCACACCATAAAAAAAATATATAATATATAAGAAAGCCCAGGATAAAAAGACTTTAATAGTAGACCTAGGCACTGGCAGACATTCCTTTGTTTGATCTGGGATACCAGCCTGGATGCTCACTCTCACTGTTAGATTAGGGAGAATGTTTTCCAGCTGACTAGTGTTCAATTTGCCAGATATCTTTATTAAAAGAAGCCTATAAACATGGTGTGTTTTAGGGTGCTGGAAAATCTGGAAGCTGTTTGTTTCCATCCTTGGGGGGAAAAAAAACATGTAAAGAACTGTTGTCAATTTTATAAACGCACACAAACAAAACTTTTTTGCTGCATTCTGTGTAACCACATAGCTGATGGGGTGTAATACTCAGATTATTCTGGTCAATATCCAACGTTAAACAGTGAGTGACATGATCTGCTGTCCTTCCTCTTTCCTGGTGTGATGCTCATCTATCCTTATAGGCTGCTACTCTCACTCGAATCAGCTATAAATACTGTTGGCATCCTGCCCTGCTGATAGTTCTCAAATCCTTTTTTTTTTAATTTTTTTTTTTCCAGGATCACTGCACCTCATAAAATTTGTTATTTCAAAAATCTCTGGGTAGCTCTAATGCTATCTAAATTATAGCAGTTTTAAATATTTTATCAAGTTACGCTCTAAAAAGTTCAGTCAAATTAAATATCTTTGTCTTTGGATCTGTTGTTCCCCTGTACAAAAGACACAGTTTTATCGTTTCTGTTAAACACTCCATAATTTGCTTTACTCCTAGCCAATATTGGTTAAAAATAATGTCTCATGCAAGATTCAGCCTACCCACTATCAATTGGAAAAGCACGTTTGCAAGGCTTAGTTAATTGAAAGTTGCCCAGCAGGATTACTCTGAGAACAATGATATATTTTCACTCTCAGTTCTTGTTAATTAGTAGGCCATAAAGCAGTTCTTACTCACCATAAGCTCTTTGAAGTTCAAATCACTAAGATAAATTTCATTCAGCTCATTATTCTTTCAAGTTTTAATCAGCTAAAAATGCTGCTTGCTATTTTTCTTACCACAATGTGTACTTATTTCTAATGCATATTGATAGTCATTTGCATATCAGAAAGATCTGCTTGACTGATGCTTTATCATCCTTTTACAAATATTCCTCTTCTGCTAGCAGGTAATAAATTACATTAAAAAGATATACATTTTCTGATACAATTATTTTGCAGAAAAAAAAAAGAAGTATGAAGTGTCCTGCCAGTGGTGCATAAAACCCTCTTACTTAGCGCTCCCAATAAGTTTGAAATGATTTTTCTTTTTCTATTGTATTAAAAAGAAAAAAAATTCTTTTATCCAAACCAGTGCTTTAAACTCAGCACTGCTGTGAGCCTCGATGATAACACAGCCTGGCACTGCCTAGAACATCAGCCCACATTCTGCAGTGGCAAGGTTTCTGTGCCTGAGAGGGCTTTAGTAGAGTTTCCACAGAACTTTAAAATACAATGAAATCTGAATGATTTTCTGGACTTAAAACGATGAATTATATTGCACAGAGTTATATGGTATCACAGTATTATTTATTTAAATTCTAAATGCATTTGATTTGGTTTCCACCTCATTTTTTCAGTTAAGAAGAGAACAATGAATTTTTGAAAAGACGACAAGATTGCATGGCTGACGTTTTCAGAAAAGTTGCTGAAGTTTTGGTATGCGGAGAAAAATTAAGTGTATAAAGAAGCTGTGACCAAGAAAGGAGTGGAGATAGTATGGAATTAACATGTCAGCTGTATGACTGATAACTTGATCGGTTACCACAGGAAGCATGGAGGGAGGCAGTAGTACCATACCAGTAATACCATGGAGATTCTAGTACTCTACAGTTTTGTCCAGTGGTAGTTTTTTTTTTTCCCCCAAAATAGCTAATACACCTGTTAATCTTACTGTAAATATCACAAAACATCTTGCCTATGCTTCATCCATATGCTCCATATGCTTACTTACCTATGTCTTTGAAGGTGGACAGGCTCTAGAACAATTGTTAACAATTAGTTGAGTAAATTGACTACTCTTCCTCCAGGGCAGAACTTAGGGTTATTGAACCTTTGTAATTCAGTAAGATCACTTTAGCAGAGCATTTAGTGCAGACTTTAGTTCATTCTCTCAGGAAGAGTGACAGTGTAAACACCTGCTCAGTCAGGATGAAAATAGGTTGGTAACAAACTGGAATCCCCACTGGTACTCTGACAGTCTGCTTCTCTTCTCCAGTACTAGATCTTTCGTTAGGTTTTTCATTCACTTGTTGAAATGAGGATGAAGAATTTTCCTGGGGAAAGGTGGTATGTTGAGGAAAGAGCAAGAATGGCAACACGGATTCCCAGGTTTCTTTGCCTAAAACTTCATTGTAGCACCTTCACAGAGCTCCCCTTTTCTTTCCCAACCTTCCTACCTTCTTTTCCTCATTTACCCACCACTGAAGCAGAACACGGAGACATTGCGTTTCATGAAACATATGCTAGGAATATTCCACGTGCCCTGTTAGCTGTAACATCTCTGTGTTTCCAGGACTCTCACATCTGTCACAGGCTGAATCATCATACTTTGGCTGCACTTGCCACGCAGGCACCTTGTAAATTATGTCAATAAAACTTTGCAATGGGGTTCTCGCAGCCCTCCCAAAAAGTGGCCTCACTTTGGCTGAGCTGGTAAGAAAACCATGCATTTCTTAGCTGTCAGCTACGTTTTGCCAAGGTCCACAATCTGCAGCTTGGGAAGGGATGTGTAAGATGGCCTTTGTGCCCTTCTGATCTCAATCCACCTGGCTCCAGGCTGTTTCCTCGTGTGACCTTGAGGTTGTTACCACTTTAGCCAGCTGGCAATGGCCTCAAAGAGCTGATATTTTTTCACTTTGAATTAGATCTGCATAAATCCCTTGCCAAATAGGCCTCTATCCAAAGTCACGGACATTCTTTGAAATGTACTTGAAAACCCAGTTTACCAGCTAGATGAGACAGAGCAGCAATAGGAGAGGCTCCCATGAACAGAGGTTTCCATCAGGGCCTATGCGCCTGCAACATGTCCATCAGCATGGCAAAGGAGAGACACTGTAGCAGCTCAGTGCCTCCATGGCATAAAGACAGTGAACTGCGTTTTGTACCAGAGGTTTTAGAAAGTACTTTAATTCCTTATGACACAAACAGTGTCATAGTGTCACAGTTGAATTCCTTATAACACAGACATCTCTGAAAGAAGATGGCTCCTGTTTGACCTGGTGTTTCAGCTGGTTTTTGACTCGCATACGGATGTTTCTGTATTCTTCACGACTGACTGCCATGCACATGGCTAATGGTAGCGACGACCTTCTATCCAGAGAGATCTATAACACTGGGAAAGATGGTGGAGCAGAGACACTTGAGATGCTTGTTGAATGACTGTGATTTATCTGCCTATTACATCCACAGAAGAAAAGAGATTATTAGGTCATCAGTAGTACTGCTACTGATAGTCTTAATCAGTCTTGATATATAGGGAATAATTTTCCCTATCAACTGTTAATGTAAATAGAAAATAGATAAAGTGATATCAAGTTGCAATCTCACAGTTGCACAGTATCTTACATATGGCCCACACATATACACAGAGACTGGAAGCACTTTCCTGTCTGTAGATCAGAGCAAACACCTCTGCCGCGTTCTGACTTCGTGCCAGTGGACTTTCACTGGTCCCAGCCCATTCCCCGTACTCCGGGGTGCCAGCAGCAGAAGTCGCACAGTATGTTCTAACACACATTTTGTCGCTGCCTAGACCTCATTCAGTAAAAGGGTTTATGTGTCTTGTTTGGATGTCTGTTTCCTCTAGCTGTATGTTTTGATCTAATAGGAGATATTATCTCTCCCTATGGTTATTCTGCACTTATATTCTCAATGATTACAGCTAAGCAGTTATACTGCTGGTGTCATGACAGATTTGGTGTGAGAATGTGTGACTTTTCTGTTAAATACAGTAAAGCCTTTGTTTTTCAGTCTGGCACTTTCTTGAACTCTGTGTGGAATAGAAAGTTTAACTTCATTCAGATCTTATTGTTTCAGAAGATGTAAAGATGAACCTCCAGATGGTATAAAGGTACATTGTACATTAAGTCTTTAATACTGCAACTTAATGGTCCGTCAGCTTTTCTTCAACCAACAGATTCTTTCTCTCACCCCAGGTGCTTTTCGAGCAGGGCTCACGCCACGTCTCTAGCTTTCTCATGGGGCCCGTCACATATTCACATTTAATTATTTTCATGCTGGTTGGCTTTGGCTGTGGGATGCCCTAAGCGGTGGGAAGTCGGTAGGAAGCGGCAGCTGAGCACATTTCTGCTGTATGGCCCGTTCCAGTGACGTGCTGCTGATTGCCTCTTGTTTGGCAGGGACGATGTAAACACGCTCACTCCAGCTGGAATCGTTAGGGCATCTTGTACCCCACGGAAATGAGTCTTAAAAAAAAATGGTGCTGTTCTTTGACAAGATTGCAACTCCAGCTGATAAAGATAAGATTGTTTTAGCAACGTTCTTCAACTTGTCTAAGGTATTTAATTTATTACAGCGTGATAATTGGGTTTAAAAGAAAAACAAGGGCTAAAGAAAAGAAAACTGGGGCACATGAAAGTGGATTAGAGGCTGAAATAGTGACAGGCTGCAAACCACAACACCTCACTGGGAAATATCAACCAGTCAGAGACTTTCTTCATGTGCTTTTTTGACAGCAGTTCTCATCTCAGTCTTATTCAGTATTTTAATTAATAAACTGGAAGAAAATCTGAAATCAAAATAAAGACCGCAGATGACAGATGGTGAGGCTGTAAATTATAGTGGTAAAACGTGATAGAAGATAAAAAATATGAAGTCTTTCTTCCTAGTTTTGCATTAGGTCAGATATGGGCTGGACAGAGCTGGATCATAGCTCATAGGAATGAAGAAAAATATCCTCTTTTATTTCTTACTATCTGCTCAGTGGAAATTTTCAAAATTCAAAAGCTAATGTAAAATACTTTTAAGTGGATGAATATTATCTGTTTAAAAAATCTAACCAAAGAAAATATTCAAATACATACTTCTTGTAGAAATCTTCAGCATTAGACATTGTAAACTTTATTTTAGAATAAAAAATTGACAAGAATTTCAACACTACAAGTGATTTCTGACAAAAAAATAAATTATTCCATAAAATCAAAATACATTCTCATTTTTGCAAGTTATTTAATCTAAAAAATGATTGCTTAAACACATCAGTGTGTATTTGCAAGATATTTTAGTGGCATAAAATCTAAATTTTCCTAGATTTAAAATTATGGGAATTAAATGCCTTTTCGCACCTTAAAAAGAGCACAAAAACCTGTTTTCAGTAGAAAAAATGCTCTCTTGAAGAAATGCCTGCAATCAGTGATACATAAGATATGTGTTGAAAAGTGAAAGAAAATAGTAAGTAGTAAACTGGTTAGCAACTTCTTTATGAAATAAATTGTAATGCTCTTAAACTTAAAAGTTTGTGGAAAGACAATTTCCTTTAAGCTCTTAATTTTGGGTCCTACAGATTAAGCACTTGGTACCTACTTTTCTTCAATTATTTTTTTTTGTATGCAATGACATTTTTTTTTTTCTGTACAGAGACTGACAAAATGTGTGAAATACTTTCATAGTCTGACAAAAATCCAAAGATCTTATGAAAAAGACGATAATATTTTTGGTATTTACCTAACATTTTGAACCAGTGAAGTAACACTTAAAAATAATTTGTATTTCAACATTAAATCAGAGTGACACTAATCTTATGTGTACTCCTTCAATGTTTTCCATTAAAGGGTACAAGGTACGTCAGAGCTTTGCCATTTTCTGAGAGTTTCAAGGAGGTACAAGACTTCTATTTAAAAAGAAAACACTATTCACATTGACTAGTGATCCTACTGTTTCTTAGACTGCTGGAAACTTCCTGTTAATGTTATATTGGCATCAGTGTTTAAGTTATCAAGTTAAATGGTCCAACTTACAAGTCAGTTAGCATTTAGTTACATAGATGTTACAGACAAATCACCAGATCAGATTGGAGCAGGTAGAGGTGTAAGGCACCAGAAAGAGTCACTTAGACCTTTCTCCTGCTCCCTGGAGCAGGATCAGCTTATGTCATTCTTAACAGATGTATATTCTTCCACTATATTCTTAAACACTCCATAATTGCTGTTGGCAATCTATTATGGTGTTCACTTTCTTTACCAATAGGTTCATTTTCCTACCGCCTAAATTAAATCTTCCTTGCTGTAATTGTATGACCATTACTTGTTGTTTTATGCAACTTAGTCATACAGAACAGACAATTCCTTTATTTTCTGCAAGACAACTGTCCACTTTTTGGGGGTAGATGCATTTTTGAACTTACATCTATGCTACTGTTAATAGTGTTTTTCAATACTCGGCTCATTTTCCCCACTGAAATAGACTTATGTTATAAAACTGATGGTTGACTAAACAGTTATATGTTCATGTCTTCAAATATTATTCACTACTCTGCACACCCACATAGCCATTGACATATGAAATTAAATATATAAACTGTACGACTATCAGAATGGTTTGAGTGAATGTTGCAGAATAATGTATCCATTGAAAGTGTCCCTTATAAAAAATACATCAAATTATTAATTATGCCTTTGTAATAGTTTACCTTTTTGTAATGTCATTTATTACATGAGCCAACATACCCTCAAACTTGAGCAGCTGATATATACCTACAGTGTAAATTTCTGCAAGTTGTAATAAACAGGTTTCTGTGACCTTATATCTTACTGCAGTTATGTAATACTATAAATGCAAAAAAAACCATGAATACTTACATCAACAGATAATGTTATGCTGCAATACAAGAAAAGTTTTTACTTATTAATACAGGTCCCACATAGCTTCCTTCCCCATCATTGTTTCACTGTCATTATTTTCTGAGACATCTCTATCAATCTCTTTAAAAAGTTGCAAGCTTGAGTATTATTTCTAGTCACTTTTAGATCAAAGAAATTCTGAACCTTGAAACAGAAGCCAAGCAATGGAAAAGGCAGATAATGAACAAGCAAATCTGAGGCGAATTTGAAGATTATGATTAGTCCAAACCTTTAAACTACAAAACTGGAATTTAAATCTTGGGAGAGTAAGTTTCCTTATAAGATTCAAGCTACTCTGCCTCAGACAAAGCAAAGCAACTAAATATGGGCTGTGCCCATACCTCATTAAAATCAACTGGAATAATTCCATTGACATCAATGGGCTTTATCTAAGACCAATTTAAAGATATCTCTCTAGAATGATACTAAGGAGATCAAATTGATGAAGAAAAAAAAAGCTTACTGACTTCCTTTTTTATTTATAATAGCATCTGGCATACATAAAGGAACAACGGGTTCTTACAGACAAATAGAAAAGGATGGAAAGATTTAAACAAAAATATTAGCTGAGGAGAAAATTCTACCATGTCCTGAATTGTGAAAGCACTGTTAACAATAACTCAAGAGAGGTTTGTGAGATACGAAGTAACTTTAGAATAGCTCGTAGATCTGCCAGAGAAATCCTTTGTCCTGTGTCCTGGTTCCGGCAGGGATGGGGTTAATTTTCCCAAGGAGCCAGCAGGGGACACAGGTACTCCATGCCATCTGACCCATGCCCAGGTTTTTAGGGGGGAGGTAGCCGGGGGAGGGGGCAGGAGGTCGCTGCTTGGGGCGGGCTGCGGCGGTCCGGGTCCGGTCGGAGAGCGGCGGCACTGTAATCGCGTTCGTATATTCCTTTACGGGTGTTATTGTTATTGTTTTCTCTTCCTTTTGCTGTTTTGTTAAACTGCCTTTATCTCAACCCACGAGGGTTTGGTTTGGGTTTTTTTTTGCCTTTTTCTTCCAATTTTGCCCACGGCTGTGGGAGTTGCGCGAGCGACCGCGTGGTTCTTTGTCCCCGGCTGAGGCCAAACCACGACATCCTAAAAATGAAAACATGCAAAGATTGTTCCATCGGCTTAACTTGCATGGTTTTCTATGCAGACACAAGTATTGGTCTTTGTTATAATCTTTCTTTCTGTCTATAGAGAATAGATTTCCTGAAGGATATGTCAAAGTATATGTAAAAGTATGTATGATATCAATATACCAAATATGGACTTTGTATTCATATTTATAAATATACTTGCATATACAGCTTTTAATGACTTTATTTTAGCCAGACAGAAACATAGGTCTGCTGCAAGATGCAGAGAAATTTATGTTGAAATACGTATAGTCACCATGATCTAGAGCTTAGAACATTTTTCATATGTATAAGGACATCTATATCAATAAAATGGTCTTCAAGGGTTTTTGACACCTGTTTGTGATCTGTGAAACAAGCAGTTTGTCCAGCAAAAAATACTCTTGTTTAAGGCAGTACTCATGAGCACATGTGCTCCTCCCTCCCTATTCCCTTCTCCCGCCCCACTAGATACAATGTCTGTAAAAGAACCAGAAATGACAGGGGATAATGTTCTGGCTACTGTAGAAATTATTTATTAATAGAAGAATGTAATTCTGTAATTTAGTTACTGAGATGGTATACTGTACAAAGAATAAGACTTTATTGATCTATTAAGATGATAAGAAGCACATGGAAGTATGCAAAACAAAGCCTTTCCTGACGAAATATAACGTAGTAAATAGATAAAATAATAAATAGATAAAATCTGATTGTTAACTTAAATGATCTGATATCCTGTCTTTATCTTACGACAAATCTTCTTCTCTAAAGGTAGAACGCAGGTTATGGAGTTAATTCTGCCATCATGATTTCTGTGCCTTCTTTGTGTGTGCAGATGAACTTCTTGTCACTTAACCTACCACCATCCATTAGGCGTTGTATCATATTTTCACCTTAAAATGTGGGTGAACATATATGTGCTTAGTTTTTCATATGTAACTCAGTTATCAGAAGAGTTTTTCTAATTTTCTCATGAAATGTGCCATAACTTATCCAGCTGCAAAATTTAATTAAAAAAAAAAAGCTTACCCAGGGTAGTGAAAATTATTTCAGGACGTATCTCCAATAAAATATTTTCTCAAGAGTCCACTGGATATTTATTTGTGTTTCAATAACATAAGAGAGCCTTAACCAAGTTTCTGCTAAGTAAAAAATGCAAAGTAAAGATGAATCAACACAAGAGGCAAGTGAGTGTAAAAAGCATTCAGGTGGAAGAGTGGAGGGAGGACAAAGAAAGTGGAAAAGATATATATATATATATATATATATATATAAAAAGGTTAATTAACATTTTTAAGCTTCTCTGATATCTAAAGTATTCCCCAGCCAGTTATTTCTCCACACCCCTATCTCCAATGTTCTCCTCTATCAAATTACTATCATTTGACAAATTCAAATTTCTAATACACATGAAGAATTTGTTAACAATAAACATTCAGAAAATATCATAACAATATCTTTATTAATAATAATAATAATAGTGATAATAACAACAGCAGCAGCAGCAACAAAAACAATGAAACAAATCTTTATTTTCCTTGATTCTAAACATTAAAATTCACACATAAGTTATTTCTGCTTGAATTAAGAATTTCAATGGCTGAAAGCATTTTCTTTTGTAGTTTATAAGTGGTAAGTTAATACAAATCATAGTAATCAGCCATTTTAGAACTATTAAAAATGGCATTTTTCATAAAAATGATAGTTCCACAATAGAAAGTTCCAGACATAAAGTTCAATATTCATGTGTGCATATTTTTTTATTAAATGAAGTAAACTCATATAACTCAGTGAAATAGAATACTCTCTGATATTAAATTTGGATAATGCATATTTTATCAAATATAATGGATATTTTACCAAATGCTAGTTATTTCTTAATTCTTGTAGAATGTGGTATTGTATGAATTTTGGAAATGGGAATGACTCACAGATAAGCTCTGTCGCTCTGTCTTTTACCTGTGCTTTAGCTTTACAACACAGAAAGTAAAAAGCATCTCTCTGGACAAAAAATCTTCAAATGCTGTTTTTTCTTTGAACAAAGGAAGTCTCAAGTACATTTGCTGCTTTTCTGCTAATACCACTTGCAAGACAGAACCTCCACTGTGACAAGGATACAAGATTCAAACTACAGGAGGGTAGGTAACATGGGTGCTTAAATTCAGATTTTGCCTTTTTTTGTTTGTATCACTGTGGAGAAAGTGAATAATGAAAATAAGCTTGAGAAGAGAAATTATCGAATAGATGACCTTGTATTATCAAAGGTGTAAAAATATTCTATATGGTTAATATGACTTCTTTTCTTCTCTTTTTCTTTGCTTTCTTAAATAAAGGTAGCTCCTGTACAAATTCACTTTCCCCACAGGAATTATCTTTTGAGGCCCACATATTTGGCTTATCTGTAATGAACATCTTTATGGAGTTCTTCCTTTCTTCCTGTGTACCATAGGTGAACTGTAGGAAACATCCCGAGAGCTTGAATTAAGAAGCAAGAGAATATTTTGCTGTCACCTCCTGAAATGAATATGCTCAAAGATGGACCAGTTGCAGCACTGAATTAATAAAGAGCAACAGCTATGGTAGGCCTTTTAATGTGAAAAGAGAAAGATATAGATAAATTATTTTAGAAAAGGAATTAAAGAGAAAATAATGTCAGCATTTCTACCTGCTAAAAATCCTTATATAATTCATTATGTTGCATTTAGTATTAGTGTATATGATAGTAATTTTTATTACTGGTGTGTCAAGAGTTATACCTGAATGGATAAAATGGCAGCAAAGTTATGTTTAATGCTAAAGGTTTTTACTTTATTAGGTAAATGTACAGTAAAAAGCAGGCTTGAAGTAGCTCATGAGAAAATTATATCAATAGGAAATAAAGCTATTTTTCTTCTATGCTTAAAGTTCTTTTGTACAATTCTACTGTAAATGGAACCATTTGCAGTTATTGTCTTTTTTTTTTGCCTCCAATAAAAATATAGCAGCTGTCCATAAAATGTAAAAAGTGTAGGAAATAAAAAAAAAAGTAAAAAAGGAGTAGTGCAAAGAATTCCACAGCACAGAAAGTAAAGGAGCTGTAAATGAGCAGACTTAAACTTGCATAAAAGATTTGGAAAATGAATTCTGCATTTTACAAGAGCTGTTCTTCCAATACATATTGTTCCGAGGCAAATGCACCGTATGGTTCCTAATAAGCTTTTAGTACTACCTGTGCCAGCTGAACCCTTTCCTGTTTAATACGAAGTTACGGCAAAGCAATTTGCTTTGTGGAATAAAAAGGAATCTGAAGAGCCCAGACAGAGAAATCCAATTTCATCTCCAGACAGCCACAGCGCTCTGTGCCTTCCATTTTAATGACTGATGGATTCTATTTCTCCTTTCCTGGCATCACAGAAGAAACAGCCTTTCCTGCCTAGTGAGGAATCAGTTAAAAAATCAGTGTTATATTTTTGGGGTTTATTTTGGTTGCACCACGCTTGCAATACATGCACATATATTTATTAATACCTGGCTTCCTTCTACCATTAATTTAGCCAGGTTAATGAATCCTAGGCTTATATAAATTCTGTGTGTTGCTCCATCAGCCTTTTCTGATACTGTGCCATTGATCCATCGAGTGTGAGCCAATTGCAGATTTCTACAAAGAAAACCAATTCTTACTTGAAGACTAGAGGGTTATCTAAGCCTTTGAAACGCCCATGAGCTTCTCTATCAATATATAACATATTTTAAAAAGTGTATGTTTTACTTTTCTTCCTTCTGTCATAGAGTGTCAAATTCAGGGGTTTTTTAGGTTGATCAAAGACTGTCCTCAGAAGAACGACTCCAGTTTTATATGTTAGTTCCAATAAAAGAACCAGATTTGACCCAATGTTGGAAGTTTACTGGTTTAGGAGGCAAAACTTGCATTTGTTTTACATATACTGAAATCTCTTGATCTTATAAGTACAATAAAATTGCATTATTTCATTGCTAAATATTTGAGGAACTTTTATTCTTTTTAAAGGTGTCGTTCAACTTTACCAGTAGTAAAGGCTCTATTTTGCTACATACTTTACTATTTGCATATACATCTGTTTATGTGTTCAGACCAGAAGTAATCGAATTCAAGATTTTCATTGTATGGAAAATTTAAAAAAAAATTACAAAAAAGCAAAAAAATCGCCCTATTAAAAAAAAAAAAAGTGTACGTTTTCTCTTACTGAACTATGGAAAGCAAGCATTTCATTAAGCAGCAATTCAAACTGGTTTGCATAGAAATATTCTTAATGAAACAGAACCTTAAAATCTAAATTCTTAGACTTTGATCTACGATTTTTAAGAAAGGACCTTTTAACTTCCAGCTACCATTGAAGTGTCTGAGCACTACTGCCAAGAAACTCTTGGATCACCACAAAGATTTCCAGATCTCCAGATTCAGTGGTACCAACTACCATTAGGTATTTGAAATGGAAAGTCCTGGGATTTTGTGGCAATGAGCCTGGAGCTTCTGGGCTTCTGAGCCCCAGCCCCTGCACAGCTTTGAACTTTGCAGCCCCGGGGGTTAATAGGTGATGTATCCAGAAAGCAGGCAGTGGAAAATCGGTGGATTTCTTGGACCAATTCTCCACGGAACACGACTCCTTCAAAAATTTAAATGAAACTCAATTTTGCATGTAAAATAGAAGATGAATAATGTGATTTTAAATAAATGAACATTTGTTACATCTGTGGAGAAAGTTGAAATCCTTTTGGTCAATGTAGTATTACCTTTCTCCTTTTTCAAACCGAATACCATATCGCTTATTTCTTGACTGCAGAAATTGTCTTAACTTGCATACTCACCAGTGATTTTTTTTCTGACTAAGATGACTAAAAACTCATATGATATTTAAATCAAACAGTTGGTATAGTTAAGTCCTTAATCTTTTCTTAACCTGACAGTAGAGATTGCTACCTTATAACCTATCAGGGGAAAAAAAACTGGGAATGTCACAATATGTTTTTTCATTCTGTAGTATATTTGCTTTGTATTATAATTGTTTTATTATGTACTGCCATATGTTACTGGAAGGAAACTACATGAACCTACAAGTCTGTGACATATCTAGTTAAATGCCAACATGAACAGAAATTAAAGTTTCACTTGCTCGTATACCTTTCCTGAAATTTCCCAGGATTAGAGAACAGCTAGGTACAAATTACCCGGATTTTTGGGGAGGATTTTGGTTGGTTGGTTGGTGGGTTAGTTGGTTGATTTGGGGGGCAAGGTTTTGGGTTTTTTACCTATTCTTCTTCAGTTTCCAATGAGAAAAAAGAAGACCTAGAAGTCTATCAGTGATTTGCTCACTGAAGAACTGTTTTTTCTAAATGCTTCACTTTGAACTAGATCAATATGAAGAAAAGTGATAAACAAGTCTCTAAGTATCCCTATCCACCTTCAGCACATGCAGAAAGTAATCCGATATCAAGTAGTATACAATACACATATCAACTATTTCATTGCTTTTGTTTTGGGACCTAAAAATTAGGTCAACATACTTCCAATGGAATCCTGGAGTATATCGTTGACATTCTGAATATAAATCATTGACTATTATGCACATGTGAAATGAAACTCATTCAGGTTAATAGTATCTTAAGGGATGTCAGGACATTGGGTTTGAAATTGGCTTACAATCAGCAATACAAGAAGTGTTTATATTTTAAATTAATCTCATGGTTGTACTCTGATTCACTCCTTGTTTCTTCTTCTGGTTTTCTGTTCCACTTCCTGCCTCATAATTTCCTTTTTTTTTCTTTTTAGCTGTAAGAAATGCATTCTGCAGGTCACTGGTAGTCTCCATTTGATAGCTCACCATGGTATCTCCCTGAATTTTTCCCTGTATATTGGCTTCATAGCATATAATCTTTGAGCATTTTATTTTTTACCCTGGGAGTTGATTGCTAGCACTGATTACTTTGCAAAACTCTTTCCTATCTGCTCGATGTTTTTGAAGTCTTAGGAAAACCTTTTTTTTAGCAACATCATCTCTTTTGGCATATTCTTCAACAAATCTTGAGCTGTTTATGTTATTTGTTGTTTTTATTTATCTTTGTGGCCATCATCTGGAGAAATGCTTAATCTTATCAGCTTTATTTTACTGCCAAACTCTAGTTCCAGTGAAACAAATCAGGGTTTTGTTGTTTTAGTGTACTGGGACTGAAAATTGACTTTTAGTTGAAAAATCTTGGCAAAAGGAGAGTTACGAGAATAAACTCCCAAGTTAGTGCAAGTTTTCCTAACACAGCAACTTAGATTCTGAACTCAAAGCTCATCAACAATTAGAGCAGTTTTAGGACTAATCAGGCTTACACTGACTTAGCGAGACCGTGACTTTTAGCATAACCTTTTGTTAGCAATTCTAAGTATGACAGTGATCACCAAAATGTTTTCTGGTAGGAGTCAATAAGTGGGATGACACCAATTTTGGTCCATGTAGCTGGTGCTGGTATTATCTCCACTTTCCAGATGTTAAGATTTTGAAATGGGCACAGCGGTATGCAGTATCTAGATGGAGCTAAGGATTACGGTCATAATTAACAGACTGCCTGAACTCCCAGTAATTAATAGGCTGCCAGCCCAAATTACCTAGCAAAAGAAGCTTGTATATAATATCACTATAATACTGTTAAAGTTGCTATATAGAACACCTGTGATATTAAATCCCTAATTTGTGTAAATAGGTGACTCCTGGAAAATGGTGATATTATGGACTTGCAACAACTGGGAATCTTATCTACTACATTTTCTAAATTTCAGACCCATGTTCTTTGCTGAGTCTTAGATCTCTTAAGCAGCATGATGTGTCTAGCTCAGGTTGTTACTTCATAATATCATCCCTATATTTAGCCTACTGGCATCCTTCTAAGATACCTTAATATTGGTGCATTTCAAAAAGTGATATTTTCTGATGGGACTGTTAACTATGCTGTAGAGTAAAAGAAAACCATGAACCCAAAACAAAACAAAAAACCCCTCCTACTCTGACCTCATCCATAAAATGTTGTTTAAATGTATTAGAAGTGTTTTAAACACTGAAGAAGTGGGCTTCTGCAAACTTGCTTCGGATTTCTTCTTCAGATGGCTGGTGAGGAACCTTTTCATTTCGTTTTAGGATATTATGAATAAGATACAAGGCACTATCTTGTGCTTTACTACAAGTGTAACAATGGCAATTTAAAGGTGGACACGTTTTTAAGTTGCTACTTTTGGCAGTTCTGAATATAGCAGTTCTTCAAAACATGACCATTCCTGAGAAACTTTTATCACACTATTTGTTTCCAAAATGAGCTCCAAGTGATAGTGGTTATACTTATAATAACATTTTAAAGCTCTCTACTTTGCACATCCTAAGGAGCAAACGTCATGCTGGCATCAGTCTGAAAGATGATTTGAAAGTTCGTCTTTGTTTTCTTCTAAAATTATTGCTTCTTCAGTATGACCTTGTAAGGAAATTTATTTATAGAAACAGAAAACAAGACACCTTTAGAACATTTTATACCTTGTTAAGCATACCTTAAATGTAAAACATGAACTCCTCAGTCTTGGAACTTCTCAGGTCTAAGTGGTAGAGCATGGTTCCTGTTGTACACAGAGTGCTATGTCAGAAAGTGGGGGAGTAAACTTGCAGACAATTCCAGAAATAGGCTGAGCACACCGTTGTTTGCAAACTAAGCTTTGCGCAGTGTGTGAAAAGTTCATGCGCTCTAAGCATTAAAGGTTAGGTCTGTTGTTTTCCAAGAATAATCTTTACCTGAGCTTCCTGCACCCAGTTAAGACTTGAGGATATGTGCTTTGGTTTCAATCTCTGGCCTTGATCCGGCCACAACAGTTTGAAAGAGCTTCATTCAAGGGAAGGCAAACTGATTCTGAAAAAATAAAGTTAGGCCAATAATTTCATTGCCCACTGTGCTGTGGTCCAGAAGTACAATTCTGGTAACCTTTCCAGACTCCAGAGAGCTGAAGGTGACAAGAAACACAATTCAACTTTCAGATTCCCCGTGTAGCTTTGTCTTTTGCCTAGCTTGAGCTCACTAACTAGAGTCTCCAGGTGTCTGACTTTTACAAAGAGCAGAAATGAACATCTGTTTAGCATGTAACAAATGTAAGACTGTTTCTAATAACAGACCTATAAAACAAACAAGCAAACAAGTTCAAAACAAACAAAAAGATAAATGAATACATTATAAGACTGAATTGGTGCAAGTTATGCATGTTCTAATAAATCTTTTCCTAATAAAAATCTTGTGTAATTTCTTCTAATCTTTACAGAGAATCTGAAAATTTTGATCCTTAATTATGCAGGCCATATCACTACACGTATTGTTGGCTCTAAGTACTGAGTGGTCTTGCTCAAATCTCTACAACTGTAACTGGCATGCTAATTCTCCTGAAAGAGAACAGTCAACAAAATTCAATAATCTGTTTCCTGTTTTTATCATTTTTTTAAACTGGAGTGAGTCTAATTACTGTAAAATATTTCTATTGAAGTAGCTTCCAGCTGTTAGTTCTGGGGGATAGATTTTTACTGAGTAAATAAAGTATAGGAAGCAACTCTGATTATCTTGGACTTTGTGAATTTCATGCTATAGCTGTCAGTTCTATTAATTCCAGTCCCGTACACCTGAAGCTTGAGACTGACTGTATAGTCAAATATGTATGTATGTGACGAATTAGTCCCCTCAGGGAAAGTTTTCTGGTTTTTTCTTTCCTTTTTTTTTGGTAAAGAAGACGGTTTTCATCTTGGATAGGAGGTGATTGCTATTACACTGATACTGCCATTGCACTGATATTGCCTTGGCCTTTCAAATGTGACTTATTGCAAACAGGTGAAGATCAAGCACAATTCTTCTGTGAAATGGAAAAAACCCCACACATTACTGATCAGCAAAGTTAATCTCTGTGTCTCAAAGAACCTCTGGTATATGCATATATGTATTTTCTCTTGAATACTAAATGAATAACTCCAGTGTTTCTAGAACAACAGAGGTGATTTCCTTGTCTTTATTAACGTGTTTACAATTCACTCATATTTTTCTACAGGGATGTCGTACATGCAGCTGACTGTATGGATTTAATTCATATTATTTTGAAACACTTAGTTCTATGAAGTGTATTCCAGGCTAGGAACAAATATAGGGTGCAGTTATTTGAGTTAGAGAACAATCTTGCAGAACAAACAAAAAAAGGCCAGACAAAATGAATTTTAAGTCTCAAGCTAATGGGCTCTGTTTTTGTTACTTCACATTTCTGAGGTTTAAGTAAATGAAAGCTCTTTGCAAAAC
The DNA here is from genome assembly GCA_008711295.1 of Anarhynchus alexandrinus. Classification (NCBI taxonomy): domain Eukaryota; kingdom Metazoa; phylum Chordata; class Aves; order Charadriiformes; family Charadriidae; genus Anarhynchus; species Anarhynchus alexandrinus. The sequence continues at coordinate 3,821,154 of VUYV01000067.1, read as the reverse complement.
CTAGATAATAAAGATGACAGCTGGTTAGGATTCTTTTTTACAGAGTATATTTTTGGAAAGTACTGAATTGGCAAACCCAAGCTTTTTATGGGCACCTGCCAGTTTTGATGGATCTTCAGTTAGAAAACATTTCTCAGATCCAGGAGTAGATTTCTCACCAAAATGAGAGGAGCAGAACAACAAATCGGTTGTGGAACACCTGGCTTTGGCAACCTCAACCACAACTCTCTCACCGCCTTCATTCTGGTCCAGTTTCTCTCTGCTTCATTGCCCCATTTTCAACTGAATCTAGAATGATGTTACGAGAATTCCTCTGGAGGAATACCTAAGAAGTTTCCATGAGTGGAATTGTTTCACATTGATTAAAAAGAGAAAGACTTGATTAAAAAGAGAAGACAACTGCTTTGATTTTTTTTTTTTTTAAATGAAGAACAAAAGAAAGTTGTCTTCTACAAGAAATTTTGAAATATTTGAATGCCCCATGGATTCACAACTCCAGTCTCCAACCATCTTTAATTATGTGTTCACAAGGGAGGTTTTGATTACTTACAAGTGGGGAGAGACAGTAGGTGGATGGTCATATGTCTGTGGCAGGCAACTAGTTTGTTTTTGCAAACTGATGACAGTAAGGTCAAGAATCAGGGTAACTCTCCTTAACAATGAATGTTTTGTTTTCTCATGTTTAAAATGAAGACTACAGAAAATCAACCATTTCCTCAACAGACTGAATATCATCTATTTACTGGGTAGATGCTGAGCCTGGATGTTTTACAAATAGTAAAAAAAACCCGACTCCAGTCAATTATTTCAAAAATATTTCAAAAGTTTAATATTGTGAGATATGTGGTATACAACTGCTTATTTACCTAAAAACCGTGTCATAGAAAAAAAGTCATAAAGACAAATATTTTCCCACAACAGGGAAGGATTAATATCCAGTATCTATCATCTGTTGCAGAAAATCAAAACTTGTTTCAGAAAGAGCTACATTTACTACAAATACAGTAGTATTTTTTTTTCCCCTCAAGTTGTATATGTTTAAACAGTTTTTGGAGCTGTTACAATCCAACATCTGTGCAGGACACAGAACTGGATGACTCAGAAGATGAACTACAGTGAAAGCTGCCTTAAGACACCACCAAGCCCCGCTGCAAAGAAAGCTACGTGGAGACAAAGCCAATTCTGGACTGACCTATAAGACTGCTAATCTGTGCAGAAAAAAAAGGGGAATGCTGGAGAGGAAAAGAAAAATGTGGTTATATAAATATAGACATGGAAAAAGGAAAACAAGATAAACACCTTAATTTAGATTTTTCCTTTAGTTTAGGAATGAGAGACTGAGCCCATTATTCACAGAATGAAAGCCATATTCAGTCAGCCAGAGCTTCAAGACAGTTCCTGATATAAGTTAATTAAGATGTTGCCTAAAGTTTCTTGTGTGATGGCATTATGCAAACTTCTGCTAAACACGTAAATGTTGCTACATTTAGCTGTTACTGAATGGTGTTAGAACCAGAAAAGCTATAAAGATCTTAGAATACACCTGTATGCCCCCACAACAAATAACATCTTGATGAAATAGAAAGTAATGAAAGCTACATGTCTAAATAGATACATAAAATCTATTCAAGAATTCCTAATCAAGGGACTGGTCTGGATTAGGGCATGAGATATGAATTCTGTTACGAATAAATTAAAATATAAAAGTACCTAATTGTGAGGTGGTAGGCATTTAAAGTTGCTTGCTTTCCAAAAATGGAAAGCTACTCATATTAATGTAATTAGTAGTACAGCCAGTAACAGAAATACATGACTAAAAACTGTGTTTCAGTGAATTGTCTTTGGATTTCTGAGGTGCCCTATGCTCTTTTCCTGCTTAGGGAATCCAATTACCCAACTGTTTTGATTTATGTTAGCAAAGTCCTATCTTGATAGAATAGTATTTTTGTTAAACTATGTTATAATAGGAAACAACAGTATCTTTTGGAAGCAAGAATAAAGTTGAGAAAAAATCAGATTAAATTAGGGGAATAAAAATATTCAAAGCATATTAAGCTGTTAAGAAAACTCTTATGAGGTAAAAAGGAGAAGCAGTGACAGAAAAAGTTGTGGGTAAGTCATTTCTCCTGGGTAGCTCTACAGAACAGACAGCATATGCTAAGAAACAGCTAAGTAACTGAGCACGACATAATGGGTTTTCTCCAGGAATCATGAATGTTTCTGTACTTTACTGTAGTATACTAAACCCTTTATTACTTAAAACAGGAGTGGTATGAACCTCAAATGACAGAGTATAGATGACCCCAGAAGACTTAACTGTGGTTTGTAGACATGTGCCCTGTAGAAGCATGTTAATCACTGAGTATTTCACCAAAAAAACAGGGTTAGAAAAATTATTGTTTCAATTTCTACATTCTCCGACTACGTACTCTGAAGTTTACAGAGGCACTGAGCTGGTCTCAGTTAACAGTTGAGCAAAGAGTGGTCATGGCACCTCATACTACTTCAGTTAACTGGACTGAACAAAAAGATAACCTTAGTTTTCTTGGCAATACTAAAAACCCTCAAGAAAAGTCTACAAAGACAATTCTGGAAATAGGTCATTCTGCGGATCACAGCGGTTAGAAAAAGGATCTAGCGTGGATGCTAAGCACCTCTGAGTTTTCTTTTCTGTAGTGCCACTTACCACTGGTGCAGTTTGAGTTTTTAACTTCCACCATGTTGGTTGCCATTTTTCCTAAGCAACATAGTAATCCTTTCTTCTTTGAAATAAAAATTTCTTGCAAACGAAATAGGGAGGTTTAGCCATTACAGTTTTGTGAAATTCCACATCTGGTTTACTAAATAATTCTTCTCTTTTGAGATACTGCAAGTCGGGAATAAACTTTAAAAAAGTAATTTTTTTCTTTTGGTAACTTATTTTGCCAAATTTCTAGCAGTAAAGTTAATAGTGGAAAGGGATTTTTTAGCTTATTTTTTTTCCTCCTAGCTCTAAATTATTCTGTATTTTCTAAATGACATACAGGATAAGGTGTATTCAGTTATTTAATTTCAAATGAACAAACATTTTTAAAAATATACAGAATTGCAGTATATCGTAATCCAAAAAATATCTTGATAGAAATGTCATGGCATTTCCTATAGTAAAATGGGAAATATTCATGATACGGTCTGTATAACAAGGAATACAGTCTCTAACATATTTTGCAAATACATCTTTGGTGAATTATATGAGAAATGGTGCTGCAGAAATTAGAAAGTTATTGTAGATGTTTGATTAATGTTTTATTTCTAGGCATTGTATAAATAAGCTAATGATCATTTAAGTACATTTTTACATAATAATAGCTGAGTTACTGCTTCATTGTTTAAGTCAGCATGGGTTAAATAGCTTCAATAATTTGTTTCAGTGATGCCTTCTTTCAGCTGCTTTTCTTCAGATTTAAATTTTTAAATTAGTGTCGATAGTTCCCTCTGTCCTCTCTTCTGAAGTCCAGGACACACACACAGACTTTTTTTTTTTTAATTTATTTTTCACACAAGCTATCTGACAGTAATTCTTCCTTTTTTCAATGCCTTAAAATGCACGTTCTTTACATAAGTTATCGTGGGTAGTTTTTACAGTACTGTGTTGGCTTTCATCTGTTTTCCTCCAGCTGGCAGCTCTTTCATCATCTTTAAACCATGGCTGTGTAGGATACACACAAGTATTCCTATTTACTATTTGTCTGATGTTCAGCCAGTTGAGTTATTGGAAGGCTTGTAAAGGTGCAGTACTTCAGCTTCCAGAAGAAATGCCAGCACATTCCTTCACTCAAAACCCAGCAATGTAAATTGTCTGTAGTAGTTGCTCCTTTGAGTAACATTTAAAAATTGAGTGGAGCATTCTTACATTTTACAACCATGTGGTGTACAATTTGGCAGTGTTTATGGACTTTTTATTTGATGAGCTTCCAAAAATTTTCATAAAAGCAGATTCTCTTTGTTATCTCTTTCATATCAGTTTTCTTATAGTGTTCAGCAGCATCTTTCAAGAGCACATTAAGTTACACTGTTAGTGTATGTCCCGTGTTGTTTATTCTCACCCTAGAGAGAGAAGGATGAACAGCACAGGTATTGCTACAGTGTCTTTTATACACACCTAAGTCTGTATGTGTATATCCATACAAACACCATATTTCTATGTAAGTATGCGTGTTGCTGAATTTTATGTTTTAATACAGCTGGAGAAATGTGCCTTCTTGATGCAAGAGTCAGGAGATGCTCTGTGTGTGTGTCTGTATGTGTTGGCTGGTGTGACAGTGGTAAGAACAGAGGGGAGGATAAGGGAATGGAATATTTTACGCTCAGCTAAACCTGGAACAGATGCTGTCTACCACAGATGACTGTGATCCATACCATAGAGAGTTCAATTTTCCACAGAAATCAGGTCACCTATTGTGGTTTTCACTTCCAAACCTTTTAAGTTGCCATGGAGGACATAGAGATAGAGACTTTGGTTTCATATTCTGTAGAAAGCCAGTGTGTAGATCAGAAAAGAGGCCAGATAGGTTTGTTATATCCTGGAGAATCAGAGCAATATATAAAGGTGTTCTGTTCATTCTCATAATCATTGGGTTAGGGTTCCCATCCATAACATTATCAATATCTACAACTGCTTTTGTGTCTTAGATTTCATCAATTAATTTAATATTCCCCGTATACTTTAAGTGGCACTATTAACTAATTTTCTGTACTGCTGTTTGTTTGTTTGTCTTACTGTTTCATAAAAAAAAAAGGCCTATATTATTGATTGCAGTAGAGTACAATGAAGTACCAAAGAATGGCATAATGCAAAGTTGTTAAAAGAACTATTGGCTTTCATTTTTGAAATGCTATATAGAGGCCTTTAAACCTTTTTGCACATAAGGACATATTAAATTGATGTGCTTAAACTTCACATTTAAGCATTTTTTTTATTCCTTGGGACTGTGGGCACAGTATACAAAAGAATTGGAATATCTGAAGGTCTTTTCATTCTTAAAGTTTTCTCTTCAGATTGTTGCATTTTAGACAAAAATGGAATTAGTAAGAATTTTAGCATATGACTTTCTAAATATCTTATGAAGACTTTTAAAAGTATCCTAAAGTAGTACAACTTTTTTTTCATCTGGTGCTTTGGGGCACATTCGTCTCTGGATTGTATTGTTTCTATTCTCGTTGCAACTGAATTTGGGGTTTAATCTTGCTTAGCCCACAATTCCTTATCTTTTCAAATGTTCAATTATTTATTTTTTCCCTAAAAAATAATGATCAAAAATGCATTATTTTAAAATGCTTATTTAAAACCCTAAAACTGATGTGTCTAAGTACTTACTTATGAGGCTGTCTGTGTATAAAGTTGTTTAGTCAAAATAACATGTTTGCAGATTGTTGAGTTTCATAGACTAATACATAGCATAATCTAATATTACTTTAAATATTATCCACACTGTGTTTGTCTGCAAATAGTTCCATTCATTTTAGTAGCTCTGCGAGACACTTAAGTGACAACGATTTGCTTTAAAGAGTCACAGTCTGCCTTGTTGTCTTCCATTCTCCTTTGGAGTAAGTCAGAATCAGAGTTAGTGTGCACAGAAGTGTATCAGATATTGTATTTTAGTTGCAAATCCCCAGTTCTACCAGTGGCACTGAAGAAGCTGCTACTCAACTTGCAATGAGATGTTCCAAAGACACAACTGGAAATCAAAGACTTGAGTAGATTGTGGCCTCTCATGTTTGCTCAACATAAGAAAGCATTAAGAACTGTGTTATAAGCTAAAGTCGTAATGCTGTAACGCTAACAGTTAGCTTGTAAGCTATCTATCTTTTCAGAATTGCTCAAGGGACCTCCAAAAGGGAAAAAACACCAAAAAAAAACCAAACAAAAAAACCTTTGACCCATTAGAGTTGGAATTTCAGAGCATATAGCTGGGGATTATAATAACGCTTATTCTCTGTTCTCAACAGTCTAAGACTTTTATCACAGAGGAGCTAACATATGCATGTTCTGGTGTGAAAAAGAGTTTTCACAATTTAAATGTCTGAGCACACCCAATGCCTTCACAACTTGTGATGTTATTTTTTCAAAGGAAGCCTAGGGAATTTTAGAAGACACTCTTTGCCATTATACACAATAAGATCACTCTATGATTGTCACCATTTCTTTGGTGGGAAGAAAAAAAAAAGAAAGAAGCTATATTTAATGCGTTCTCTTAGAAGAAGGTCACTTTCAAAATGTGTGATTTCACATAGGCACAAGTTCACCAGTTTCACCTCTGGCAGCTGAGGTTTCCTGATGGATTAATATCTTCTCTTTGCTTACATTTCTTTGGAGATTGCAGGAGTCATGTTTCCTGTGATGCACAAGAAAACAATTTCAAGGCACAGGGGATTGTTCTGTTCAGACATAATGGTCAATTTAAAACATATTTTCATAAAAGTTTCTGCCTGCGTTTTATGACCTACGTAAATGAAAAGCATACATTGTACACACCCTTAAGGTATTCACGATAAGGTTTTATATATCAAGATGAAAAAATTACCTGTTTAATTCAAAATTCAGTTTTCATTGACTTTGCCTGTGTAGAAAACTTATTTGTGAAGTACAAAGATGCAGTGTTCTAAAGTCAGTTATCTATTTACAAAAATAAGGGCACTTGGAAAAGTTGAAAAGTATTGCAAAACCTTTGATTAATGTACTAAGAAAAAGTTGTTTGAAATGATTTGGAGTAAACTGTTAAAAGATATAATACATTGTACAATATTTTCTAGCATCCATAAGATATTACATCAGATTGCCATTTTTCTTTCACACTAGAACTTTGTGGGTTCTTCTGTGGTTGGATTTTTTCTAGTGTGGCTAGAAGATGAAGTGGAGTAGGGCAACAATATAGAATACACTGTAAGTATGACAGTAACATAGTGCAGGTTCAACAGGAAGAGATACAAAAGTAGAAAAATACCTGTCTAATGAAGAGCACTGTGGCACCTCATGGGATGCCTTTAACAACTTACATTATGTGAGCTACTGATAACCACAGAATGTACTGCTGAGGATTTATTTCACCCTAAGCGGGTGAGTGGGCCAGAACATTTTGTTTTATAACCTTGAAGGACATACTATTTTTAGACATTACACTGGACATTATTACTTTAATTACAAACTGTTAAAGGAAATCCAAATTCTTTTCTGACATTCACAATAGAGACTAATTAGAAGGGATATTTAATAAAGAATACATTTTAAAGTTATGACAGGCATTAATGAGTTATACTTAATATCACACTATGAGGAATGAAACTGTACTTTCACTGTTGTTTTGAAAACCTGAATCCTTTATTTAAACGTTTATTTTCAGTTAAGGCTTTTCAGTGTGAGATGACCACAAAGACAAAATTAATTTTAAAAAAATCATGTTAATTAAGTGATGGCTTTTTGCAAAACACTAGCTCATATAATTTTTTTTTTTTTTGCCTTAATGGCCTTTAAATCCCTAGCTGGTCTGACACCAGTTTCTACCAGAGAAAAATTTTTTTATTCCCAAATTCCTGGTGAAGATATTGCTTAATGCTAACAACTAATACTTCATTGGCAATATTTTGTGGTTTGTCAGTGTAAATATAGTTAAAAATTTGACTCTATTGTCCTTTTAGTTGTTGGGGTGTTTATTCTCAATTTACAAACCTTTAAGGACAAGAGAGGCATTCAGACAAGAAAAATCAACACAGGATTATTAACTACAAAGATGTCACCTTTGATTCAGAATGTCCCAGTCAGCACAGTTTTAAGGCTTGAAGGATCATCTAAAGAAGTATCACCATCTGCTTCTCCTGTTCCTATCCTCTTGCTCTCTTACCTATGCATCTGCTAGCAGTCACTGTTGGAGATAGGACACTGGGCTAGACAGACGTCTTTTTCTATCTATTTCTTTTTTTCTCTTAACATTTCCAATAAACTTGTGTTTAAGGGATAATATAGTCTTATAGTTGTATGTCTAAGTAACTAGTTCCATGCATGCAGCTTAAACTGTGGTCTGTTATCTTATTTTACTGTTAAAATGTAGTCATTTTAAGGAACATAGATCTTGTACACATGATTACCTGTGGTATCTTCTGGTATCTTTCAGAGAAAGGAGGAAAATATCCCTTAAGAGGTATTTTTTCAAGGTATCAGAAATAACATTTCTGTACTTTGCTCCAGGACATTTATTTTGCCTGAGATTCGGCACACATTTAAGACATGTTCTTTAAGCCCTAGAATCTTCCTCAATGTGGCTGTTTACTTGAGGTCAGAAATACAATAATTTTAATTCCTCTAACTCTTGTTTTAGATATTTCTTAAAAATTCACAGATTTTGTTAATGTACATTCTTACATCTTTTCTGTAACATAATAGTTTCTGTGAGGTCTCAGCCTGAGTGGAAGACTGGTAAGCAGAGCTAATATTTCATTTGAGATGATAGGTTGTTTTTGCCAGATTTATTTGTATATGATCATTTTGTGATTGGCTGTACTGTAGATCTGTCAAATGCTTTAGAGATTGTGTAAACAACCAAAACCCTATCTTTTCCAGTTTTGGACTACAGTTGAAAAATATAATCTCTGTTTTCTTCAAGGAGGGACCAGTGTTTTTCTGGTTCCTATTGGGTGCCACAGTAAGTCCAGTTCAGCCAACTGGTCTCTCATAAATAAAGATGTTTTCCCATTTTGTTTTGCATTGTTTGTATTCGTGGGGTGAGATCAAAACATTTTTATCATTCAAATGCATTGACATCTAATTTTGATTGTGCCAAAAATGCACAACTCACTGGTCTCTGCTTTGGAACTCGCTATTATAAGAGGGCTGCAAAGGTACCATTTTGGGACACAGAAGGTTGTAGACAGAATAAATTCTGTGCTCTGAGAAAGCTCCAATGCAAAGGCTGTGAAGTCTTATTAACACAGAACTAATATGCAGTGTGAGCAAACTGTGTTTAGAGTTAGAAAATTAAGAAATATTTAAATACACAATTATTATGTAAATAGAAACTATGTGAGGCATTAAGAAAACTGAAATGTCACGCTAAATAATCAAACTCCAACTCTCCACCTCTCCAGACTACAGGGAGGCTTATGCGAAGAAAATAAAATCACGGTAAACAAGAAGGAAAAGTTCCTTTATCTTTAGAATATTTGAATACTTCTTTCACAAATGCATTAAAATTCATCAAAAACATATGAATATGAGTTGCACATGGGCAACCGAGGTGAACAGGTTGGGAAAGGTATTTAGATTCTCTAAAGCTTCTTTTTAGAATAATACTTTACACCTCATTACACAGCCTGAACAAATCACAACATTACTGTTGAAACCCTGCATAGGAAAAAAGGATACAAACCAAATATTGAAGTTTTAATGATGAAAAAATGTCCCCACAAATAGCACACTTGTTTAGATGTTGTAGGTGCCATAACCACAGTCAGCAAGAAAAAAAAATCAGTTGGGTATATGGGAGCGTAGAATCAATTTATACATATACTTTGCATCCTCAGGAGGACCAAGTCCTGCTTCATTTGCTGCTCAGGACAGCCAGAAAAAACTATATATATTTCCCTGCAATAGGCATGAGATTTGATCCTGAAAGTCTTTGTGTGAATGCAAAATCTCAGCAACTTGTTATGTAAAAGAGATGTTGAGAACATATTAAGATGATTAAACCAAATCAAACATGCACTACTTAAAAAGGAAGTAAAGTTTTATAAGAGAAATGTTCACGATTTTTAATTATTATATAAAAAATGAAATTGTAAACTCTAAGGAGACAGTTTCCCAAACTTCATCTGATTTAGCTTCTTAATAATACTAATCAATGTCTGTGAATAATGTAACTTTAAAAAGTTTCTTAAAAGAAATCTTCACTAAACAAAGGAAAGGATGATCTGCTTTATAACCTTCCCCAGCACCGAGGTCAGACTGACAGGCCTGTAGTTCCCCAGATCCTCCTTCCGGCCCTTCTTGTGGATGGGCGTCACATTTGCTAACCTCCAGTCAACTGAGACCTCCCCAGTTAGCCAGGACTGCTGATAAATGATGGAAAGTGGCTTGGTGAGCACTTCTGCCAGCTCCCTCAGTACACTTAGGTGGATCCCATATGGCCCCATAGACTTGTGTATGTCTAAGTGCTGTAGCAGGTCCCTCACCATTTCCCCTTGGATTGTGGGGGCTTCATTCTGCTCCCTGCCCCTATCTACTAGCTCCGGGGGCTGGGTACTCAGGGAACAACTGGCCTTACTGTTAAAGACTGAGGCAAATGTGGCATTAAGTAGCTCAGCCTTTTCCTCATTCTTTGTCACTATGTTTCCACCCCCGTCTAATAAAGGGTGGAGATTATCCTGAGTAGTCCTTTTATTGCTAATGTATTTATAGAAATTTTTTTAATCTTAATTAACCTTAACATCAGAAGCCAGATTAAGTTCTAGTTGGGCTTTGGCCCTTCTAATTTTCTCCCTGCATAGCCTCACAACATCTTCGTAGTCCTCATGAGTGGCCTGCCCTTTCTTCCAAAGGCCATAAATTCACCTTTTTTCCCTGAGTTGCAACCATAGGTCTCTGTTAAGCCAGGCTGGTCTTTTTCCTGACACCTCATTCCTTTTTGGCATGGGCAGAAGGTTTATGTTGACAGAACTTTTGGCAAAATAGAAAGGGGAGATAATAAGTTGTTTTCGTGGGTAAAACTTTGCTGTATGTAAAAGAAGCAGGGTTCATGAAGCTTGGCTCCATCCTCTTTGCACCCTCCCTTCAGCTATTTATAGACATTGTTAAGATCACTCCTAATAGTTCTTTTCTCTGTGCTAAACAGTCCCATCTCTCTCAGTCTTTCCTCATAGGAGAGATGCTCCAGTCCTTAAGTATCTTTGTGGCCCTTTGTTGGACTCTCTCCGGTATGTCCTTGCTGCTTGGGTAACAGGGAGCCCAGAACTGGACACATCACTCCAGGTGTGGCCTTACCAGTGCTGAGTAGAGGGGAAGGGTCATCTCCCTCAAATTGCTAGCAATGCTTAGCATAATGCAGCCCAGGATATGATTAGACCTCTTTGGCACAAGGGCACATTGCTGGCTGATGTTCAACTTGGTGTCCACCAGGACCTCCGGCAAAGCTGTTTTCCAGCTGGGTGGCTCCCAGTATCTGCTGGTGCATGGTATTGCCCCTACCCAGGTGCAGGACTTTGTAGTTCTCCTTGTTGAACTTCCATGTCAGCCCTGTTGAGGTCCCTCTGGATGGCAGTACGACCTTTTGGTATATCAGTCACTCCTTCCAGTTTTGTATCATCAGCAAACTTGCTGAGGGTACACTCTGCCCCATCATCCAGATGTTGAATAAGATTGGACCCAGTAGTGATCTGGGGTACATCGCTACTTACTGGCCTCCAACTACACTTTGCACCACTGAGCAATACTCTCTGTGCCCAGTCATTTAGCTAGTTTTCAGTATTTTGGCTAGTTCCTGACATTCTCAGCCTGCTCTACCATAGGGTCTCAATGCTCTGCAGAGCATACCCTTCCTGAGGCACAGGCCAATCTTCAGGTTTATGTTCTGTATGGAAGGTGATTTTGGACTTGGGTTTGCCTCTAGCAAGTAGCATAGCCATATCCAGTGCGATCTCAGCTTTGGTCACCATAAGAAAGCCGATTCAAAATGCTTGCCTATAGTTTCTACATTATGGTTCAGTTTGAATAAGTAAAAAAACAATTACATTTTTCATTTTTGAAATCCAGGTGTCTACCACTTTCCCCAAACTATGTTGTCATAACTGCGAGTAAGTTACTTGTGCAAAAATCTTGCACTAACAAAAGTTCCTGTTTGGTGAAGTCTCTTGCAAAAAGGGAAAAATCTAGGAAGAGTTCCCTACACACTAATACTTAAAGCTTTCAGAGAGAGTGCTCATTTCTCTTTTCATCCTTCAGCAAATGATACTTTCCTCAAATTTCACGGTCTTGATTGGGTGTTGTAAGTCCTTATTTCTGCTTAAAAGCATTTCACTGACTGGAAATGTGCCCAGAATCCTGCTGCTTAGGGTCTTTGGGAGGCTACCTCTGCAGTTTTCCATCATCCACTTCTTCTTGTTAATCCTTTTAAATTGGGGGATGGAAAGCAAGTGAAGGGCCAAACCCTGTTGTGGCAAATAGTGAGAGTTTGACAGTCACTTTCCACATTTCGTAGTGACAAAACCTGTTGAGTACCTCTGTGTCTGCTGCTTTTGGCCCAGTAAAACTCTAAGGTTCTCTGGAGCACTTTAAAATCTCCATTCTCATATAAGACTTTAGTTAATACACATAGAAAACTGAGAATAGAAGCAGGACTTAATTATTAATTTTGGAGCACTTCTGCACTTATTGAAAAACACCCACTAGTACTCTCTAAGAAAACTTTACATTTCTTAAATGTACATTTAAAAATAAAATACGCAATACTGGAAAACAGTTCACCGGATATATGATGTTGTATTAAGTCTCCAGAAAAGTATATGACAGATAGGACAAAAAAGTTAATTAACATATTATTTCCTTAGCATTTAATATGACATTCAGATGGCTGTAAAATATTTCAGACAGTGCTTTGCCATTACCATCGGTTTAACAACAGGTTGGCTTAATTCCAGTTCCATTGTGTTGTATTTGCTCTTTCTATGGAGGTGACAGAATATTATTATTAAGGCAGAAAAAGATAAAAAGAATACTTAAGAAATGTCTGAAGACTGACGCAAGTATTTAAGGTATGCATTAGTTATAAACATTTCAAAAAACATGTGAAATAAACCCAATAAAGGACAACTGACTTCTTTCACCTGTGAGATGAACCATGAATGAACAGGGATTTTTTATCAGCAGCACTAGAATTAATACCCTAAATACGGGCTTCATTCATCTTTGTCCATTCTTCATTTTGATTATAAACCAGTTCTATCATAAAGTGGATTAGAAAGAATCTACTAGTGGCTGCTGGAGAAGACATAATCAAGGACAGTAGTAAAGAAAAACCAGAAGAAATTCTTACTCCATCATATTTCACATAATATTTTTATGACTTTCTATGTGCTATAATCAGTATACATGAAGTTCACCTTTAAACTTTTCAGACTGCAATCAAAAAGGTTGTACTGATTGCAGTTCTAGATATACCCTCCAGGTATAATCTGAAATTTTCTAGAAAGGTCACGGTAAACTCCAAGGATACACAATTTTCATGGTATAAAATAGTTCTCTGAGTATATTACCAATGTGTTTAAAACAATGTATTTAAGATAAGAATGGATGGATTTTTGAGGAGACTATTAATTTACATTAAAGGAAGAGAGACTGAAGCTTGAAGTTGACTTTAATAGGAATGAGAAAACCTCTAGGTTTATACATTATTATGAAAATATATTTCAATATCAGATCAATATTCTGTATTCTACTGAATAGTTGGCTGTGGCTGTCATGATAGCATGGTTTCATAATTACTCACTTTCATGTGTTGGAATACTATAAATACTGTGCAGCAAATGCATGTGCTTGATTGGAAACATGACCTGACTATTGAATTCTGAATCAGGCTCAGGTGAACATGCATCTATATTTCCTGGACCGGGTTCTCTGCTAACATTATTCTTGATTAGTATGGTGAACATGTTTTGGGTTTTTTTCTTAACAAAGATATATTTTCTAGATAGAAAATCTATGGATTCTGCATTTCACTTTTGAATTGTTGGGGTTTATTAAATTAATTTGCCTATGTGTTTATTTGCAACAGAAAAAAAAAGAAAGAGGAAACTCAAAACTGCTTCTCTTGGATATGCTTGAAGGAATATGTTCTTAAGCAGGTGCTTAGCTTTTGGCACTGTAAAAACTGGGAAAGGATTTCCCTGCATTTCATTACCTATTTTTGTTTGTTAGAATACCTTTACTGGCTTTTTTCTCACAGAGGTGTTTTTATGAGTTTTATACACAAATCTGAAAAATGTCAAAAAGACTTCTGGAAGTAATTGCAAAGAGCTATGAAATTATACTAAAGCAGCTACAAGTAAGTTGATATGGGGTTGGAAACAGGGCCCAAGAAATTTGGATTTTATTGTAAGATTTTATTATATTTTATTTAATCAACTCATGCTTTTTTAAATCTTTAATACCATATTTCAATCAGTTAGAAATACATCTGGAATGAATACTTGATGGATTTCCAGTAGGAAAAGGCAACTCTTCATGATTTCTAAATACAAAAATAAAAATAGACCATCAAAGTTTTCCTATGAGTCAACAAATTCAAATTTGGGAAGGAAAAGCAGAAAAATCAAATCCCTTGGATGATATATGTAGCTAAATCTACTAAAATGTTATCACCTACTTAAAATTACAATATTTTCTATGTTGTTGGCTAACTTCTGATGTAAACATAGTTTTGAGGATTATGTGTCATAACATCACTATTCAAAAGAATAAATAGAGAAAAAAACTACTCATACACTATACAAAGAGGGAAAACTGCTATTTTCAAGGTTGTTTAAATTTTGTTAAGGACAAGCCATGTTCACTGAATGAAAAATAATCTCTGATTCTTCACAAATAGAACACTCTTTAAGACGGTGATTTTTTTTTCTTTATTTTGTTGCTGCCCATTACATGGAAATTAAATCAGGGCTTTCTGTGACTGTCTTGAGGTTATCAACGTCAGCTGCTTACTTAGTGTATATGCAATTTCTAAATGTGTTCTACACCTGAAATGCCATTTGTGCTGTTCTAGCTAATGACAGCAGAAGTTGTAAATGGTCAACTTATTTATTGCAATTATAGTTTAGGAAACAAACATAGAAATAAACACCCCCCCCTCCTTGTTTCTTTAAGGTTACCTTATTCACTAGTAACCGTCTCTAATTCAAATTAGCCATTTGGAAACAATGTTAACTATCTACAAGAGGCTAAAAAAATACACCAGCAGAACAGAAATAGAAGATTGCAATAAGGTCTTTGAACTAAGTCACTGTTACTGGAGGTAGGTAATGGGACACAAGAACATAAGAAACATGGGCTCCTCTGTAATATGGGTGATAAAATAGTGGTTTAAGAAATAATGCAAACATTTAACCAATGTGTAGCTAAGAAGCAATCCACAGAAGATAGATTTGCCATCACCAGAAGAATTATTCCAGTGGGTTGCTGAAGCTTTTAGTCCTCCGTCATTTAAACAAAATTCAGGTTTGGATTTTGAAGATTTATAGAGAACGAGCTGGATTTCTCATTTCATAGCCAGCTGAACCTTTGTCTACAGCACAAAATGTCCTATTCCTTTTGCAATCAACAGGAAAGCTCCTGAGATTTTATGAGGAAATCTAAGGGACAAATGATATTATTTGCCTGCATAGGGACATGTGATGAAATAGAGTGGTCCCTTTTCTGTAGTTTGTGAACTGAACACTGCTTTCAAGCTTCTTGTATTGGTCATTGCTCAAATGTTCAAAAGTTACTGGCACTGACAGCTTGTTTCTTGCTCAGTACTCTTGTCCATATGGAAAAGTTGTTGGGCTGGAGTTCATCTCATTAAGCCTTAGGCGTTTAAAAATTATGAATAGATTTCAGAGCAAACTGGATCATCTGAAAGTAAATACTTATCAGCTTGACAGATGCTTTATCCTCACTATACTGAATGCATCTGTCTGAATGCAGAGGGATTTTAGATACCCAGTCCTTATACAAACATCTAAATTTAGCTATTTTGTACTTGAACCAGTTCCCATCATAGATGTCCAAGATTTTATGGGTCATCTTCTGTTCTCGTCAAAGTTAATTGAAAGAAAAGCCACCATCCATATTGCTACATCTAGTACTCTGAAAACGTGATCTGTGGCTTCCATTTGGCAGGGTGCACACTACATAGCGTTTGTCCCTGTTTACTCTGGACAGCCCATGGTGCCTATGGCCTGCAACATAATTACTGTTTTCATTTTTTTCATTTCCAAGAGCTTAAAATAAAAAAGGTCCAAAGAAAAAAAAAAAAAAAAAACAACAAAAAAAGAAAAACAACAACCGAAAACCAAACCCAAAAACCCAGAGGGAAAAAACCAGAATGATGTTTTAACAGCACGAAGCTGAGGGAAGGAGTTGCACATACTGGTTCCAGGCATGAAAACTCAGGATATTTGAGGGAGGAAGAGTGTGTGGGATAATGATGGAAGAACATATAAGATGGAGTAAGCCAAACATTTTTCCATAGAGATAGGTTTGTTGTGCAAACTGTTTTTATACAAAGAGAAAATTGAAGTGACTGTTCTGTTTACAATATTCAAATACTACCAGAAAATAAAGTTGGGTAGGAAAAAATCCCTTCCTTACAGAAAAAAAAAAAAGAAAATAAACCAACAGCTTTTCTATATTTTAAAAACTACTGCTGAATGTATGTTACACTTTAAGGCTTATGTGCACCAACATATCAGTATTCATCTCTTCTGTTGTTGTGTGGTGTATAAGTTCAGCTCTCTTCCTTAGTGAAAATTAAGTTAACCCAAGGTGGCACACTATGTTCTTTCTAGCATTCTAAGAAACAGGTCCAATACTGGCTAAAATTCTAAAAAAAAATGATTAGTCATCAAATATACACCATCTCTTGTTGTCCTCTGGCTTATCTTAAAAGCTTCTGTTCTACCAGATACTAGATGAAACCCGCAGGTTATGTTCTGACCCAACCTGCAGGACCAACTTAGTTCACAGTTCAGTGTGATAATTCTACTTAACTATGTTTGATACATTATATTATCTTTAGGAACTATAAATGTCTCAGTATAACTTTTGAGGTAGAACTGTAATGTGTTTCCACTGTATGAAAATATAAGGGGGAATCAAGAGAGCCAAAGGAAAGTATAGACTTCCTACTCTGTCTCCCAAGATCTAATTATCTAGCAGGCACTTAAGAAAGAAAGGAAGAAGAAAAAGGAAGAAAATTTCAGATATACAATAAAGACCTAAACATCTGGGAAAACATACAAGGTAACGCTTGAAGGCTTCATTGGTCTTTACCAGAGTTCACAAACAGGACAAACATTGCATAGTTCTACTTTTGGCCTGAGGGACTTGACATTTCTTTTTTAATGGCACATCTACTTAACAGCAAAAATAACAGACATTTAAAACTAGCTTCTAGAAATCATTTGGAATATCGGAACAGATCCAGGATGACATGTTCTTCCTTTTGATACACATTTGCCAGTATTGTTATCAAGACCTGCCATCATATGCATGCAAAGAAACATCTTTGGTTTTATTAAATTAGTGTAGAATTCTGCCAGGAGAAATAACTATGCCAAAATTTATCGATCTATACTTCTGAAAGAGTTATTATCCAGGACCCATTCCAACAAAGCAAAAAACATACATAGCTGAAAAAAAGAAGCTCCCAAATCAGCATGTGAAAGAAAAGGTTCTTTATTTATTCCACAAGAATTTTCAAAATTGAGTCATGCCTTTTCATTTTAAAAAATGCATGTGTGAGTCTGCCAGGAGTTTTTGTTGTTTTATTTCTTTATTAATTAGAATAGTTATTATAGCTATAGTTATTATAGTTACAGCAAATTATATACAATCATTTTGTTCCATGGAACTTTATTTTTTGTCCCACTTCCCACTCTTCATGCACAGAAATCGGTATTTACTTTTAGCATTTTGTGCCTTTCCCTTTGGATATAGCACACCCCATTTCTATGAGGATATGTTATGGTAAGTCATAGCAAACTCCAAGATAGTAATCTTTCACCTAAAAATTTCCAATATAGCGATCAGTAAACTAGCTTCTGCTGTACTGCTTTCAGGAATAAAAAATAAAAGGAAAAACTTTGTGAAGCAAAAATACTAATAGAATATTTTGTATTTAATAAAAGAAATGCTACATAACCTATGCTTTAAATTTGAATTTTTGTTACCTTCTGTCATATTTTACCTTTAGAAAAAATATCAGTATTCATTTCTGTATAATATTAATTGTAAAGTCTATGGTTAATAAAGGCTACATTAAGCAAACAATACGCTCACACTTGGTAACGTAAAAATGGAGTTTCAGTTTCTGGAATTACCTTAAAAAAGAACTTCTGTGGTTCTTTAGTTGTCTATTACATTTTAATATTTGTTTTCCACTCAGGTGGAAAAACCTAAATTGGTATAATCTTGCCAGTTATGTCTAATACAGTTGCTCATCTCTTGCAAACCAGTTTTTGTCTCCACTCTGAGTAGAGCTATATTGATCTTTAATATTCATCTGTAATAATGAAATGAATCCTGAATCAGTTGTTCAGGGTATTCTAAAAACTCAAAATGCTCTATAATTTTCAGCTTTTACACAAGCTTCAAGCACTAACAACTGGCTTCTTCAGTCAAAGCAACATGGACCATATGGGGTAACACCTACTTTGATTGGCCTGTTTCCATACTGAAAAATAGTGATACGGTGACACAAATACAAAATATCCACAGGTTAATTCCCCTTAGAACGGACATTTTACAAATGGGTAAAAACCACAGCCTTTCAATAAAATGTGTACTGTCTTACACCTATGACAAAAGTCTCTACCCAAGTACTTTTCCAATAAATAACAAGTGTTAAAAAACCAAACAAACAAACAAATAAAAGGGCAGTCAGGCCTGAGGTGTCTTGAATGACATTCTTACAAGCAAACTCTTGGGAGTCTTGAAAAGGTCTACGAGGTCACAAAATGAAGTGATTTTTTTTTTTCCAAAGAAGAGTTTCCCTAGGCAAGAGAGCTTGAGAAAACAAGTTGTGTCAGCCGAACTTCAGAGACATAGTCAACGGTGTCGCTTCACAAATCCACCATTTAAAATACAAGGAAAGAAGCCTTGTGCAGCAAACCCTCTTAATATGCTTCATTTCTTTATGAAACCTTACAGTTCTGGTTCCATTTTCCTTTTTTTTTCTTCTGTACATATATGGGAAATACTTGTGAACGGATATATTTTGAAATGGCCTCTTACTACTATTGATTCATTAACCACGATCTTTCTGCAAACAGAAATTAGACATTAGCACAGCCTGAGACCTCAGATGTAAATATACAGCTACACATACGTATGCACATACTGCAGTCACACCTTTAAAGCTGTCAGTGAAGGTACATGGAATGGCTGAACCACACGAAATGCTGCCACTTAATATCATTACTCACCTAACTGATTAGCTACTGATGTAAAGATTTCTGATGCTGTTTTTATTCTCAGCTCCTCCGTTGCCACTTTTGCCTCTGGGGAAATACCTGTATTTAGCAATCTATAATGTTTAATTTGTTTTCCGTAACACCATTTTTCCTTATATTTTAATTTTCTTAAAGATATTTCCATCTTTAACTCTCCAATGTCCTACAGTCAGAGCTGTCAGCTTTTCGAAGTTAGGTCTTACATTTTTATATATGTTTGTCTGTTTGTTTTATTTAAGTGAACTTTATCCCTAAAAATGTATTACATTTAAGCCTCACCTCAACCCTGTCTTAAGTAACATTCTGGTAAAGATTCCATTTCATCCTTTGTGCTTTCTTGAGTCTTTATCACCCCAAATTGTTAGTCTTTTCTATCATTCCCTTTGGAAAAAAAGCACCACCAAGAACAAAAGGAGAGTCAAATGAGAAGCAGAAATGAAATATCAATATCTCCTTAGGGTTTTATTTCACCAAAATATTTCTTTAAAAACTTTGGTTTCAGATCACCTTTTTTTGAGATAGAAACATTAATTATGTGTTTTAGCTGAAAACAGACTGCTTCTAGTCTAGTATTTGAAGCCATGCAAATTGCTGCATATAAATTGGTCTGAAGAAGAAAACAGCATTTTTCCTTTGCCAGACAGACGTATGAGTTTGTTGCAGGGGCAGATAATGATATTCCAGACCAGCAGTCCTCTTCTGTATCTCATATAATCAACCAAGAACTGGCCTCACATCAACAAATAATTGCATATGTACTCAGTCTGAAGGCACTACTTTTTTTGGCAAATGGTAAGTTAATTAGCTTTGTATAAAATGATTATATAGACTGTAGTCTACAGTATATAAAGAGACTTTGGGGCAATTTTACATATTATTAATAAGTAGTCGGTTGAAAATGGGAATCATATATACTATGCTGGCAGATAATCTTAGTAAGTAGAAAGACAGCTGCAATACTCACACCACCAAACATAAGCGCATAATAGAAAGTCTTCAGACTATGAGATTATTCATTCTGGAAAAAAAATTTGACATTGATAGATTGCAGAAAAGAAACTGCTTAAATTGAAAGAAATGCCTAAGCTTTTTTCTTTTTTTTTTGCCTTTTTTTTTCTTTTTCCTTTTGAATAGTATATCTTGGCTTCAATGGAGCTTAATTAATCCGTTCCCTAAGTTAATGAGAACCCATGCTTTTAAGCTGCCTCTCAATTTAACCTAAACATTTGTTGTTTTTATATTATTAGAAAGAGCAAACAAGAGCCCCAGGTGTGCCTACTGTATCTGATCTATTATTTGGCATAACTCTGTAGTTTCCCTTTATGTTCACCTCTCACATGCCTCTTCTGAAATCCAGAGTTGATGAAAGGCCTCTGGCTCAAACCAAGTCTTCCTGGTCACTCTTAACATTGATGAGACATTGATAAAACTACATTTGTACTCCTGTTGAGCTGAATTAGCTGTGTTACCTGTGCCTTTCTGCTTAGTTCAATCCCATAGGCTTCAAAATCACTTCCCAGAGATAAGCTTGAGAGGATACAAGGCAACTTATTTTCTGAGTCCTAAATTTTACTTTGTCTTGATGATTGATATCCTGTGGCACAGTGGCATCACATTATAAAAACACCAGGCAGTAAAAGCACACAATTTTCATCGAGAATATAGGATATCCAGCTGCACCATTCAAAGTTACTTTTTTTTTCTCTGCTTTGAGTAACTGTATAAGCCATGAAAACTACAAAAATACTACAACAATTACATTTGCATGGAACTAAATTTTTTTAAAACATACATTTATAGACTACAAAGTCTGTGACAGTTTGAGGGTTGTACTTTTTGTAATTAAAATTTCAACTTATCTGATGAAGATGTTTTAATAACTTTCATTGCGTAAAACATGATTCTTTTAAAAAACCCTTACATCAGGAAAACAAAAAAGAAAAAGTAAAGAAAGAAAACATAGTTAAAATCAACCCTGCCAGTTTGTCAGAGGTCATGTGTTATTTGAAAATACTTTCAGGAAAGCTGCTCCTGCTTCTTATTTCTAATTATCTTCTAAAAAGTTTTTAGCTGGAATCTTTAAGAGAAAAAAAATGAGGAAAAGAAAGAAAAAAGAAGCACTCTTTAGAAATGAGATCCAAAAAGGATTTAGATATTGAAATTTAAGACAATAAAATTCTTTCACTGAACTAAGATATAAGTAATTTTTTTTTTCTGGAATTAAAACAGTATTACCAAAAATGTCTGCTTTGACTATATAAAGACACTATGTCACTCAGAAAAGAGGTTTCTCCATGCTTTACTCTTCTAAAGGTTATGATATCATAAGTACACTGAGACACATGTTAATAGCGCTGAATTGATCTGTAAGCGTGACACAAGAAGGAGGACTTTCCTGGGGATTTCCACTTGACTGTCCTCAAGCATCATGCTGAGGATGATGGGTTTGTGTGGGCTGGGAGGAAACATTTTCTGCTGGTGGTCAAAGGGTGGCCAGTGTGGAGTCAAGAATTAAATACTGATGGGGGTAGGGGAAAGAGGGAAAGGTCTCTCTCATAGCACTCAGATTAAGTTAGGGGAGCATCTGAGGTTGTGGTTTCTACTCCCTGGAAGTGCTTCCTCCACATAAGCATTCAATCAAAAACAGAAGCAATTTTGGAAGCAGGAGTTCACACTCTGCAATTAGTGGTTTAGCCACAGGGTTTGCCTCTTCATTTGCTCTTCTACTGACTCTTGCTCTCTTCAGTGCACTGCAGAAGGGGACTGCACAGGTTAGAGTCTCATGGACAAGGCAGTCTTCAGTTGTCTGAAGATGAAATGATAAACTGGGTCTCCCACTTCTCAGGCAAATGCCTACACCAGCAGGTGCCTACATGTGTACATGCACGTCTGTTCAATGGAGTTTGTGAGGTACAAGCAGCAGACCAGTCCTTGCAGAGCACAGGAGTGGAAGCAGACTACAACTCTTGCCTGCAGGTTTTAACACTAGCCAGGGTACTGCTGGCTGTCTTTAACACACAGGTTTGTTTCTCAAGTGTTCACACAGTGTAGCAAACAACACAACCTGTCAGTACTCTACTGCCTTAGGCTTAGTCAACTGAGCTGCCATTGACTGTGGGAAGAAGAATCTGATTTTCCAAGGGTTTTCAAACAATGGCATCCCACTTTGGTTTCAAATGATTGTAGCATCTCTTTTTTTATTTCAGAAGGGTGGACAATCCTCAGGATTTTCTAGCAAATTTTTGTAGGGTCCTATTTCTGGAGATGCAGCTGAAAGAATACGTTGACTCTAATGATCGGGGTTACTTTTGGGAAAAAGAAATCAAAAAAGGAGAGAGAAACAAAAGCAAAAAGTAAAACTCTTCCTAGTAGCCAAGTAGGAAGACGGGCAATAGGGCAGGGGAGGTGCCCTTTTGAGGAGCATCCTCCCCAAAAGTCTTCTCCAGAGCAGCATATGATCTCACGTAATCACTTAATACCTTTCCTATAGTAATGATGTAAGTTTCATCAGGATCTGCTCAAAATCCCTAATGGCTGTTCCTGCTTATGATGTTGCTGGTGCTGTTGAAGCCTATTGTTGATAAGGGGCAGGTGTTGCTTGTTGATTAGTTGCTAAATATTTTGCAAGATTATTATTGGGTAATACTTATAGGATCTTTAAATGACTGTCATATACTTTATTTTCTTAGTTTTGTTTCTCCTCAAATACAAACTGAGAGCTACAAAACAAGGTGTAAAAAGGGAGAAAGCAGAGAAAGAAGGGGTCATTCTCACATCAGTGGCAATCACTTAGCATGAGAAATCTAACATAACAGTAATATCTGGGTTTGCTGGTATAAGGTTGTGAGAACAACAGCATGCGACCAGGAGGAGAACAAGGCAAAAATGTTGTCACAGTAGCTTCAGAAAAATACTATCATGGCAATCTATGTAAAAGCTTGTGGAGCTGCAAGTGAAGGGCCGGCTGCAGAGCTGCAGATGAAAACCTTTTAGTGTTACAAATGGTAAGGCACTTGCTGCACTGTGCAACACTGGACCGAGATAATTCTTTAGGGGCATTCTTACAGAAGATTCGCTTTCCAATATTCAGTAGATCAGGCATTTGTATGCAAGTGTATATTGCGTATAACAGTCATATATGGTCCTATGCACTTAAAAGACACATTTAAAAATATTTTGAAAGTGATGTTTGATTCAGCATTGTAAGTTATATATAGAAAGAGTAGTAGCATTGAAGACGTGGAAATATTTTTTCCTCTGAGCTAGTATGCGAGACTTGAAAGCAAAAGAAATGTAATGTGTGGCCTTAAGACAGCACATAAAAATCCAGTAGCAAGTTAGCTGGTATCAGTGTTTAGCCTAAATGAGAAGAATCATCAGATGGTGAAATTGTTAACATAAATCCAAATTGTTGTTCATCTGGAGCACAGGGAATTAATGTTTTCCATTTCCTGGTTTTCATTCAGTTGTTGCATATCATGATCAATAAAGAACCAATTTAAGTCCCTTAATACTTGTCTCATGCTCCCACCAAAAGGAAAAAATAAACTGAAAAAATAATAACTACTCCAAATCATAGCCTTGGTATTACTGTGTGTTCCGGTTCTCTAAAATCATCAAGTGAAGCCATATGATATTTCCAAGGATCAGCTTTATAGATCAAAGAAAGAACAAAATACAGAGTTTTGGAGCACACAGATATAACAGTCTGGTGACAGACTCTTGATCCTGAACTCGGAGTAGCTCTAATCCAGCTATTGTTAATGATGCCAAGCACAGGAATAGGACATAAAAAAGATGGAAACCCCTCAGATTTACTGGCACCAAGCTACATGCAGAAGAAAACTGTCATCTCTGGAAAACCTAAAATAGGTGTTTCCCCTCAAAGAGCTTAGGCCAATATTCTACTTGCAGATCAGCCTTCATCTACCTTCAATTGCTTTTCAAGTGTTTCTTTAAGTATTATCATATAGCAAAAACCAAATATTTAATTACTTATATCAGAATAGCAATTGTATGGTCACTTAAGAGCAATCATTCCTGCCGTTTCTTGATCATGATGAAACAGCTGAGGAGTGTAAGCAAGGCCTTTGAACAGGAATCCAGATAACCTACTGGCTATGCCTCCTAGCACAGAGACAGGTATAAACTCTCTTTTTGCCACTAACCTGCCAACAACCATCTTAAAAGTTCTGCATGTAGATTTAGGTTTATCCATAGTGAGGATCTTCAGCGACTTTATCGAAAGAAACTGAGACAGAATTAAATCCCATGACACAATTCATGCTGACCTCACTGGGGTTGAGATGTGAGCCCTGGAGGTGAGGCCAGACATTTAGTAACCTGTAAATCCTCTTTAAATTTCTCATTGGCAGCATCAAGAGTGTTATATATGGAGTGCATGTGATGCACATGCAAATGGAATTTGAAAACATGTGCTGCTCTTTTTTTTACTGTTCTTTTTTCTCTCTGTTTGAGGCTGCGTCTTTGTCTTTGACATAGCTCTTTCTATTTCTTTCAGAAAAAATGTGCCAGCTGGGCTACAACTGGCAATTTAAGTAAGTATGTCAAAGGCTAAATGATGTAGTTATTTACTGTGATACTAAATAGGCAATTTATAGCTTTCCTGGTGACAAGAAAAGAGAAAAGAAAAGGAGAGGGAGGAAAAGGAAAGGGGGAAAAAACACTTCTCTGAGGAAAAGCCTTGCCCAAGGACTGACTTGTATCTCTGGTGCTGGAATTTTTCGAAAATTTGACAGAGATGACTATTGGTTTTAGCCCTTCCCTTCCCTTCCCTTCCCTTCCCTTCCCTTCCCTTCCCTTCCCTTCCCTCTCCCTTCTCCCAGAGGTTTCGATCAGGAAGACGCTGAGCAGGAGGACTTGTCCCTGGTGTGACGTTAGGGCACACCCGTGGTCAGGGTGCTGTGCAGTGAGATGAAGGGAACTACGCAGGTGCTGTGGTGCTCTGCTTTTGCTAACAAGCCCTATAACTCCAAGAGGCCTTATCCAGCACGGCTTAGTGTGTCCCCAAACACAATCTTCTAATGAAGATTCTGCTTGGGACTGAGCGCAAGTCTGGTAGGTCGAGAATACAGGAGGACTGAGCTGCCACACCTTGCAAACTGATGTCTACAAGTGTCTTTACAGCTCCTTCTTGCCTGTTTCCCCGGTGATATGAGGCACTTATTGACACTTTTGCTTTAAAATTACCTACCTGATAAGTTTGAGGAGTGTACTTGATGCAGCATCTACCTGGTAGTCTGAGCAGTATATTCTGGAAGTTAATAATCTGTGGATGAAATGGTGCTGAATGCTGTTACTGGTAGCGTACTGTTACCATGGAGATCTAAATCACTGTAGGAAAACAGTCATGTATTGTTATTCTGTCTTAAATGGTGCAGATAGGAAACCCACGTAATCATCTACTGGGACAGATTACCAAGGGATGCATTAAATTTCACTACCTTTCAGTCTTTGATTCCTCTTCTATCTTTGAGTCTATATCACTTTGAGTCCCAATCAACACTACTGTCTTTGAAGTGCTCTAGTTCAAACACAAAATCCTAGAGTTGTTATAGGAATCGGTGGATGAAACTGTGTTGTCTGTGTTTTACTTCAGGGCCAACAAGATAATTACAGTGATTCTTCCCGGCCTT
The DNA here is from genome assembly GCA_008711295.1 of Anarhynchus alexandrinus. Taxonomy (NCBI): domain Eukaryota; kingdom Metazoa; phylum Chordata; class Aves; order Charadriiformes; family Charadriidae; genus Anarhynchus; species Anarhynchus alexandrinus. Next base: position 3,795,271 of record VUYV01000067.1, on the reverse strand, counting down.
ACAGAAACGTGATGAGGTCGGAATTATCAACATGCTCCTTAGGTGTGAAGTGAAGCCCGGGTTACGGGACTTTAGCTCCATTCCTGAGCTCTGCAACTCTTGCCTAGAAGACTCAGATAAAAGTTCAAGAAGAGCCATCAGTCTGCTGTGTCTGTGATCATACGCACCTCCTGATTCAGGATGAAACGGTCATCCAGGGGAACATCGTGCAATCATGAATACACAACTGAGCTTTAAGCATCCTTCATTCACTTCCTCTGACTTTTGCTGTGTTCACCTTGGCTATAAAATTATAGGATTAGTTCAATAACTGGAAATAAGTGTTATCAGAACAAATACTGAATCCCTTTGTAGTTTTTACAATAGTGTTGACTTAAATTATCAATGTCACATTAACGATCATTAGATTTTTTGTTCTTTTCTGAAATACTATATTTACTAAACTTGTGTTTCAGTTATGAATTTGATAAAAACAGCCCAGAACTCTGTGTGGCCAAAATACTACAGAAATATGAGAAACTGAACGTGGACTTGGCAAAATGGATTGTTAATGTTCTTTCAGTGTACTGCAAAATCTTTGTATTTTTTCCATATTTTTTCAGCTTCACAAAACTTACATCCATACCTGTGTCTTGGATGGATAAAGTCACTATGAAACCAGTAAGACTCAGACATATGCCAAATGGGGTTTTTTTCTTACTTCAACTCTTTCCCTAGATATCTAGATATCTTTTCTAAGGATTTTACCCTTCCACAGCAATTCCTAGTAGAACACGATGATTTTGATCCTGCTTCAGGAAGTTGTACCCCAGATTTTATTACACTGTCTTATTGAGTTTCAAGCTTCATGAGAGTTTTATTTGGCATATGTTGTTGTGTCAATATGTGAATGTACTCAAAATGAGGTATCCACTGGTTATTGTATAAGTTCACATGGTTCTATGCTTTCATATGCTAAAGGGTATGTTTTTATACATACTTGATTTTATTATTCCCTGATGAAGATATTAAAAGAGTTTATTATTTTCTAGGAGTCCAGGTTTTTCATGGTGTCTGGTTTAAAATCAGTGAAGAGGAGATGGGAAGTCCTGTTTATCAAAGATTCAGACTATTTCCCCCAAACATCAAATATAACTCAGCCTATCTGATGTCAGGACCGAGAACATATAATGTGATAAAATGCTCCCCTTAACCATTCAAAAGTATCTACTCTTGGAATTAGCTTACTTGAGAAAGGTAAAAAGTGTAGAACATTCACCCTCCCGTGCCTCCCTCCAAAAAAGCATGAAGAAAATAACTTTGAAGCTGGTAAGGGTATCTTCCCTATCCAAGTTCCATTTGTAGTATGCTTGATGAGCTCTTATTTGTTCTCTATGAGATGTGAAGTTGGAGTCACCTTATTTTTATTACGTGTGTATTTATAGCCCTTAGAAGCAAAAGTTCTCCATTCATATGACTACAGTTTATTGTTATATGTTCAGCACGCAACGCTGCTTTTCTTAATAATCAGAACCAGCTGGCATAAGTACAACAATGATGGCAATGGGTCATGCATGCTTGAATTAGATGCGATGTGAGCCAAGAAAGGCTAACTCTTTAATTCTGTCTCACTTTTTCATGACTGATGTCTTCTGTGAGGAAAGATTGCACAACTCTGTACCCTTGAAATTCTGCACTGACGTTTAACAGATGCTGAAACAAAATACTCCATTGTACACTTTTTAGGAAGCTATATTTTATACCATCAGCAATTATGGTGGTGAAAAAAAAAAAGTTTTCATATTGGTATAACTGATGTAGCGCAGGGAAAGAAAAACTGATTTTAACAGATTCAAACTATTAAAACATTCTTAAATGCACTTGGACAGGCACACATTTTATGTAGTAGAAATCCCTGCCCTGCCCATTGTATGAAAGTTTGACAACTATACTACAAAAGCTACAACAAAAATAATATTTACAGATGACCAACCAATCTTTCAGAAGCAATTTTTACAGCCTCCTGAGTATCCATCTATAAAATGTAAAAGTATAAAATTTGCTAAAAATTTGGAATATCAGAACATCTCCTTTAAAGGACTGTATTTTTGAAGGCATTGATAAGCCAACATTTATGTTACACTTTATTCTTTTTAAGTACTAGAAAATTTTAGGGGATAAATTTCCTCAAACATCATGGCACATATAAGGAGATTTTTTGCATACCTTTGGACGGATAAGTGATTTGCCAAAAGTCACATAGAAAAAGGCTATCTCAGAGGCACTATCAAAGCTTTGGGTCCTATTCTGGAATTCACACAACTGTACATTTAAATCTGATGGCAGTATCCAGGGGTAACAGTTAAAATTATAGCAACCTTTAATATCAATTTTACTAAAACTAAGGTTTTACTTCCTAACGAGTAAAGCATTCACCAGAACTGCTTATCTCCTGTTCATCTAAAGTTGACCTTCTTGTTTGCTTGAATTTGCTAATTTTGCAGGTGGATATGACCTTCCAAAGCTTACCGCTTCCCCTATATTATATACAGCACAGTGTATAATGGAAGCTTTTGCTTCTCCTCTGAGTGCAAGTAGAATCTGGCAATAGCCATTAAGGTGGTAAAGCACATTTGAAACTACCCAATTTCCCAGCAGGAAATCTTAATTTTGTGAACGAAGTAATCTGCATTCAAGGCCAAGAACTGGTTCCAAGAGACACATTTACCAATTGCTTAACTAGGTCTCAGGCCAAACCACAATAACATACTTGCATAAAATACAGTTTTGCTATTGCAGATAAACGTGGTGTCATATGGTGGCTTTATCATTTATAATCATTATTTGTGTTTGTTCCTAAAAACTTGAAATCAAGTATACTATTCAAAGCCTGCAGTCAGCGTGTCAGTCACTTAAAATGTTAAGAAAGCACTAAACCGACTTTGGCTAATAGAGGTGGTTAATATATAGCAAAAAATAACAACAGAAGAGAAGACAAAAGGAGCTCACTAAACATGCCTAATCAGATTAATTTTATTTAACCTGAAGACTTCTAAAGTGTCCTGAATTTGGGTGTATTTCAGAGTGCTGAAAAACAGGATTTCACAGTATCAGCTAGGTCTGGAAAATCTAATTGATCCTCAAAGATTTTTAAAAAATAGGTATCAACTTCATCGCTATAAACAGTGTAGAACTTCAATCCCATGTTGTCTTTCTTCCTAGCAGCAAACTAGAGGGTACATCTCAAATCTGTGCTGGAGCCAAAACAAACCCTGTGACATTCTGGCTGAAAAGGAGCCTATTTTCAGATTTCAGATTTAGATAATTTAGAGGGTATCTATTTCACACATTAATCCCTATGTTTATAGCTTCAGATGCAGCCTAAAGTAATTTTTCTTATTTAATTATTGTTAGTTTGTCATTAGTAATATGACTTCTTACCTCATGAATAATCTCATTCCCCGTAGCTGAGAATTCACTATGGATATGACAAAAAATAACAAATCTCCTGGGCTGAGACAAACTGAGGTCAAACATTAGCAAAATATTTCTATAGGAAACACAAGAACAGATTGTTTTAATGGCAATTACAAAAATGGTATGGCTTGTCACAAATGGTTTAGGTCTTGATAACCCTGTCTTGAAGAAGGGTGAATGAATCACTTGAAGTATATTCCATATATGCATTCTCTGGAGAAAAATAAGGTTGAAAGCCATCATTTTAGTTCCATTTGAAATACTTTAGTTCTTGTCTGTTATGATGGATTACAAAATGCAAGTTTAAAAATTGAAATGTATGTTCCCCAAAACACAGTCAGAGCTATTCCCAAAAAATATGTTTCAGGAGAAAAATGAACTTTATATTCCAGTCTTAATTATACTCAGGTGTAGAAATGCTTCTTTAATTAAAGTTGAGATCACGTTTTAGGTAACACCTTACCATGTGAGTGGAAGGTAGTCCCTATTAAAGATTTATGTATTACCTATAGTATGTTTTATTGCCTGATGGTGAATATGTGAATATGCTGGGGCACTGTCAGTGGAAACTTGCTGTACGGGTTTTAAGTTAATAGTTAAGAGCTTTCCTTTGGCCTGCTTTTACTTGCTTTCCTTGCATTGGGCGGATATCACACCAGTCTTAATCCCTTTTAAATTACATTTCTGATTATGGAACAGAATTGCACACAGTTCTCCTACTGTACTATTAAGATATAATCTGTGAGCTTAGTTCCAAGGCCAGGGTTTGGTAACTATTATCCTTAACAACTCTATATAATAAAATTAATTTTAGAAATGATTTTGTATATTTATTTTCTGTTCTGTTCTCTCCTATTTTATTCTGCTAGGAGACTAAAAGTATAAACATAACTTAAAACCAAACACTAAACCACACTTAACACAAATAATTTCTTTATATCTGACAAAGCTATCAACTAGAATTCAAAAACTTTCTAACCGAGATAAAGAATCCTATAATTACGCATTTCTGTGGTGAATCACCGTAAGTAACTACTAAAGCATCAAAATAAAACGTAAATGAAACATTTATATATAATTTTGATCAAAAACAGGCTGCACATTTTTCCCCCTTCTTTCTGCATTTTGGAGAGAATATAGAACATTTTTCCTGAAGTATTACAACTTTCAATGCTAATCATTTTAACAGCAGTCTAGGAACACAATAGATATATCGAAAACTACATTTTACCTGCTTCATATTTTCCTTTAGCTTCCGTCATTGTAGCACTTGGGCATCCCTGATTTTAACGGTAGTTGAGACTCCTCAAGATCTTTGACATTCATGATTTTATGAGTAACGTCTACTAGTTCTTTGATATATCTTTTGTTTATCTAATTACTGTAGAAATGCTATTCCAGAGCGTTTATAATCCTTAAGGATATATCTGAACAACTACTGGGAACCTGTAATACACGCTCTGCTTCCCATGGACCTATAGTAGGAACAGAAAAATACTGCTTTGTGAGGCAGGATAAATGACCATAAACCAAAGTTTCTGAGAAGTTATCACTTGAAGATGAGATTATGACATAAAAGTCATGATTCTCTGTGATTCTGGAACATCCTGCCATGAATCATCATTATGGTTTAAAATCAACAGTAAGGTATCTGCTCATATGGAAATTAGAAGGAAAGAAATTATTCCAGGCATAGGTTTGCATCCAAAACCACTTCCAGCATCAGTTTGACTGCAAAATAGTTTGCAAGTAGAGTGACCAAAACCTGTAAATTACAAAGTTGTAATAAAAAAATACCTGAGTAATGTGAGCAGTCATTAACACTTTTCAAGAACACTTTAAAAAATTATCAAAAAGCTTAAATGTCTATCTGTGTAATTTCTGAGCATAATTTCTCTGCACAGAAACAAAAAAAACAATTAGGAGAGACAAAGGCTTACATGAATACCAAAAAGCACGTGACAAAAATGAAGGAAAGCTCTTCAAAAACTCTGTTCCATGTTTTTGTTCCTTTTTTGAAATTAATTCACATTTACTTAGCTCTACTCCTCTGACAAACATTTGTCTCTAAATTGGGTTTTTCTAGATGAGAGGAAAATCCCCCTCAATATACATATAACTGTATTCATCACCTTGCCCTCCAAGTCATCTTTCTAAAACTCAGGTCTTCAGTAATCCCTGCATATGACAAGAAGGAGGTGGTAAATATAACCACTGTTGTCCCTTCTGACAAAAAAAAAAAAAGTGAAAAAGTTACTACATTTACTGTTCTGTCTTTCTTACCTCCAGCAAAAACCCTGTCTAGATAAAAATCAATACACCAGAGGCAAATAAGGTCTTTCAAGGAGACACTACTGGACTGTGGGATCCGACCTTGCTGCGCCGTCTACCTGATACTGCAACATAAGTTCTAAAAATAATAACAAAATTCAAAAGTGAAAGTTGCGGGAATTAGAAAAATACTGATGGAGTAACTGCAAAATGGAATGAACAATACAAGATACTCATCTTTGAAATCATACAAGAAAAAATTGAAGTATACCACAGAGTTTTATATCTAAATGTGTTTATTGGTATGCAAAATATTTGTGCAGTCAGAAATTACTGTAGAACTGTCTTGAACTTGTTTTCCACTGATGTCACACAATGGGGACATTAATGGCACATAAAGAAGAGGAAGAAGCATACTCACAGCTGCTGTCATGGAAGAACTGAACGCATAGGAAATTGACTTGAAGGTAAGGAAATGAAACAGGGACAAAATGCAGTTTTCATTTTAAATTAGACAATGTTTCTTGCAGTCTATAATAACTGCTCTAGGGTCAGTCTTGTAAAATTTCATTTCAACACAATTTACATTTACAAATGTTAATAATTTCCTTCAACAACCATTGGCTACTAAAAAAGAAAAACATCTTTGATTTATCATCCAAAAATAATTGGGAGGCATGTCAGAAAAAAAAATCTAGCAAAAATTAATACCTGTGAAATTTACTCCTTATGCCTTAGTATGAAAGCTTGGTTTCAGATTCAAAAATCAAGTTTATGATGACCAAAACATAAAAACCTTTCCTACATATATCCATTCAGAGCCAAAAAGGAATAGGCACTACTGCATTGCTATTGTAAGTTTTATTACCTTTTGACACAATGACACATAACACATAGAGCACATGGAGGCATGAAGATTAATATACACTACTGGATTCCTTTTACTGTAACATTAGAAATAAGCTAGAATTTATCTGGTTGAGCTTTGCAACTGGAAATGTCAGAATCAGGTTTTTATAAAGTATGATGGAAAACGTAGTCCTCATAAAGAGTTACTTTCCCTCTTGTAATAAAATCTCGACTTGAATTTCAACACTAAAGGGGTGTTCATGATTGCAATGAGTCATCATTAATGTCTACCTGTGAACTGGCCACTCTGCTGTGACCAGGCTTTTCTACCCTTTGTTAAAATCAGTGCACTAGTCCTTTCAATATTTAAATCAACTTAACTTCTAGTGGGGTAAAAACCATATGCCTGCAAGATGCTGTAACTAGAGAGAAGGAAGATGTCATTCTTCAGTTGATGGTTAGAGTGATAATGAAAGAAATTAAGAAATATAACTGAAGACAATAAAAAGATAAATAAATCCAAATGAAATATGGAGAATCAGTCTGCTAGAAATATGTACAGGGATCAGTGGGTGAAGGAATAAAAGTTTTGCAATGAGAAGGTTTAAAGGCAAGGGAATCTTGAGGTAGAAGAGATCCAAAAGCAGTGGATGAGGCTGACATGGTTGCAGAAAAACAGCTTATCAGGCTGCGGGAAAGCTCAAAAGAGAAGACACTGGAATCTATGGAGCAATCAAGAATGAACAAAGGTTTCTACAAAGGCAACAGAATCAAGACGGAAGTGAAAGAAGAAGAAAAATAAGAACAGGAGTTTCAAAGCTTCTCTTGTATCCTGACAAAGAAAAAATGAGAAAGGTATGTTTTTCTTGCACCAAATCTTCCATCATATCCCTGGGGAGGACAAATCAAATGTTTACTTTTAACTGTTTCTTGCTTGCAGTATTATCTGTTGATTCCTTTGGGACACATGTGAGGGGAAAAACTGGGTTTATTACTCCGTCATGTGCCATCAAGCACGCAGTCATCTGTGCTTAGCCTGCCTAGGCTTCTTTTCCAACTCAGTTATACCTTGCATATCACATGACTCTAGGGCCCTTTAAAAGGGGTCTTGATGTTTTCCAGCATAAGTACAAGGAAAGATGCAATCTAAATTCAGGCTGCTTTCACTCTCGTGGAAACATAGGTGGCTGAACTACAGCTGGCAGCACGGTTATGTAGGATTGATTGTGTCAAGCAGCCCACCTTGTTTGATTCTACTCTTTTCTCTAGGCCAGCAGCAGCATGGGTAAAATTTTGTCAATAATTATTTAATCAATAATCTGAAGTTAGATTGAGCTGAGCACTAAACAGATTCAACTATCCCACATACACTTACAACACCCTTGGATGTGTACTTGACAGGTTTTGCATAGCTTATTTTCTGCCTTGTAACAGTAGATGCTATGAACAAGATCAGAGGAATGATCAGCATTAAGCAATTCTGTTAATCAGCTCTGAAGAGTCTTTTGATTTATTAGATGGGGGAAATAAAGAAAGATGCCATTGATTTTGTCATTTGATGAAGAGAAAAGGAAGGTTAAGAAAAGATTAAGAGACATAATATACAGGAGAATCTTCTGCAATCCTGAAAGACTCAGAGAGATCAAAATTCCCTCAGGATGTTATAGTAGAAAAGAATGACCACTGGGATCAATGCATGCATGGACGTCGGCTGTGATAGAGCTGTATCCCCATAAACCAATACAAGGATCGACTGTAAATACTACACGTTCCATTAACAAGGGTGGAGATATTACTGCCATGAAGAATAGCAGCTTTGCCTGAAAATGTGAATTTTCTTTGGAAAGGAGCTTCGTTTTGGTGGTGTCTGCAATCCCCTTCTTTCCAAAAATCTTTCATTTAAAATCCTTATTTCATTCCCTTTTCCAGTGTAATCCCAAACCTCACAGATGACCAATCACCACTGAGCCATTCTGGCTTCTTCTTAACTGTTTTCATCTGATTTACTGTTTTATTAGTGTTGCTGATAGTGGACTAATTTGTTCCCCTTTACTTAAAAGTTTCCATTTACTTCAGTCCATTTCATTCAAGATTTGCAAGCCTGGGCCAACTCAGAAGAACTTTTTCATTATTGATTCTTTTAGAAGTTTAGTTTGTTCACCAGGTGCTCTCTCAGCTCTACTTTAAAGAAATGTCACTTTACTCTCTTTAAAAATAAAACCACAAAATGTGGGTGTCCATTTATCTGGGAGTATTATGGGTGCTCATTAATTTCACCCTCCCCAACCTTTTTCTCCCCCAGTTTTGATGTAGTTTACATCTGCAGATTCTCAAGCAAGTGGGGACAGGAGGGAAATGATTCTGTTTCTTATACTCTGGGCTAAACTGTACATGTTCTGCTGTTTTTCACATTTAAAGTCTGGAACGCTCTCCTCTGCTTTCAAACACATGTATTTGACTGAACTTCCATCAACCCCAATGGTGCAACTGCGCTGTAACTCTTTGTGCAGACACAAGAAAGCTGTTAGTTGTCAATGAACACCTTGATGTATTCAAGTTTCATAAATAACCAAAACTTTTTTGCAAGAAAGAAGACTAAAAGAGTTGTTTTAAAACACTCCCTCCTCCACCACCTAATTTCTTTATAAAATAAGGCAGAGGTGATTTCTGCTGTGGTTGAATGGAAGAAAATAGCTTATGCCAACAGGTATTTTTCAAGCATACTCTATTATAGCCTGGGACAGGGAATTACCACAACCACAAATTACATAATTCCCTCAAACTGAGTTACCTGGGGTAAGGGGCAATTGAATTCTGTCCTAACAACTTTTTATGTCCTGAACACAAGCTTAATTTATTCAGGTTGATTTTCATGTCCTCTCCTGCATCCTCTCCCTTATATTAAGGGTACTCTGTGCTATTTAGCTCCAGTAACATCAAAGAGATTTAAAACCGTCCTGTGTGGCAAAGGACACCACTCAGTTACTATTTTTGCTTCAGGATCAAGGAGTAGGCAGAAGATCAGAAAGATGGTAAAGGAAAGCATTTCTCATAAATCTATGATTTTAGATGAGTTAAGCCTAAGATTTTACATAGTTGATTCCTTCATTTATTTGTCAACATTACAAAATACTAAACATATTTTTAAGGTGCATCCTTCTTGTCTTTAGTAACACAAAATCTCCCAATATAGTAGAGAAAACTCTAACTGCAGTCTTAGTATCTCTTACCAGCCACACAGTTCAGCACTGACAATCTTTGCTGGAAGTCAGTATCTGCCTTAACACTTCCTTCGATATCACATGGAGAATATTTCTTCTGAAGTAGAAAGTGCTGAGGCAGTAAACTCCTTAATGGTTTATCTTCAATAAAAGTGTGCTTCTCTGAAACCCTTCCTAATATAGTGGCACACTGCTAATATGACCTACAAACTAATTTAATTCTATTATATAAGCCCCAACGTACAGAAAGAAGAGGTGTTTTTTTTTCTTTTCTGATGTTGTTTACTTTAGTTGCTGCAGGAAAGTCTGTAGATCGGTCTTTCAGACCATTGGCTGTTTGTCATGTAAGCAAGTTAGAAATTCTTGGCATCGCTTTTCTTCCCCTGGATACCATTTTATATTTCACAGATCAGTAAACATAGTCCTAAAAGCTGCTAGAATACTGCTTTTACTGCTTTTCTGCTTGCTGTGGGCTCGGCAACTGTTTTGGAAAGTTATTCCTAAATAAAGTCTGTTCTAATAATTATATGCTACTACAAAGAAGGTGAAGTGATTAAAAAGGTCAAAACTGTTATTTCTGTGCCAAGCAAGGGCATTGATTAAATTTAAAATATGTTTTGGAATTCTGGGGAAGAGAAAAGTTCTGGATACTGACATCTGTAAGGATTATACACACTGCACATCAACTAACAGGAACCATAACAATCTTGGTCATTAGATAGGACACTTTATTTCTACCTACCATTCTCTTCAGCACTAAGAGTGGATGAAACAACTAAACAATTTTTTTTTTTTTATATATATATAAAGCAAGTTGGTTCTATATTTTCTGAGGACAATGAAAATATTTATAAAATAAAGCTGTTTCCAAAATAAACTTTTGAGTACTTTGGACTAAATAAGCCCATTTAGTTACCTGTGCTGTAGCTATGTAAAAGTTAAAAAAAAAAAAAGTTTTTTTCTTTGTGATGTTCTGGGGGAAAAAAACAACAAAACCCGAACCAGAAACAGTTTACATCCACCTTCAAGATTATAGTCTATATATACTTCAAGAAGTGTAACATGTTTGCATGCTGGTAACCTGAGAATTAAATAGAAATAAAAATAAAATCAAAAAGGAGCAGAAGAAAAACATCTAACATGATGTAAGAGAAGTCAAAATTCCCCTCCTGTCCATTGCTCACCCGCCTTCTTCATTTCTGCCTCCCTGATGATCTCTTTGGGAACAATTACACAGCAAAAGGCATTACACTTTCACCTTATAGTTGAATGATCCACACACGTTGCTCAGATAGGTATTGCTATCGTCAGTCTCCAACAGGCAATTTAGTGCTCGTTGGCAGACCTCTGCATTGCTGCAGAGAGTTCCCCTGACTTGAGGTGCTGAACCCTGGCTCAGAGAACCTGAGCTTCTCCATTTCTCTCAGCCAATTCTACTTGTTTCTGTAGTGGTTATGTAGTTCTCTCTCTTACATATGTATGGCTGGCTGNTAAAATAACTTCTTTTTTCCTCCTTTTTCATTTGCAAAAAATAAATCTACTTTCAGCCTCATGTTTCACTGCTTGTTAGCATACATAGGTGTAGATGTAATCATGTCTAACACTAAATCTACAAACACTATTCCAGCATTTGTGAGATATGCTGACTTAAGTGTCAAAGTTAATAAGGCTTTTCTTTACTAGGAGATAGACTGGAAATCTTCGAAAAATCTACATTAATTTCTGCTTATTGGTACAATAATGGTTCTTGGTTCTTGTGCCACTTGTTTTGGAAGAAATCTATTTTTTTAGGATGTTAGCTATCTCTCTGACATTTTAGATTGCATTTTCCCAAAGAAAATCTGAGAAAGAGGGTGCCCTTCCCCCAACACTTTCAAATTAACTTTTAATTCTACAGGCAGAGGGAACTATTGCTCTTTTTTGGAAAAAAGAAAATCTATTAATTCTATTAATCTTTTCTTTCTTCTCCTTTTTTTTTTCCCTACTCTCCATCTATGCTTCAGGGATCTCCTGACAGTTTATATTCCTGGACATTTTGGTGGCAAACTGCAAACTTCCAGATAATCTAAACTCAGTTGTTGAATATAGGAATGAGCACCTCAAATTAAAAGCCAAAGTTTCTAAGTGCATTATAGAGGAAAAGAGATTCTGTGATGTACCATTTTGAAATACCTAAATCTAAGTGACTGATATTAATAAATTTAGTATTCTTACCTTTGATTCTATAGGAGCATTTGTCTTAGTGTCTAGGTAACATTAGGCTATGGGCAAAGTTCTAAATAAATGAGATTTTACAAGAATGAAATGAGCATAAATTTAGAGGGAATGGGAAAATTGTCTAGTAGATACAATACAGATCATTATTTCTTCATTTCAAAGTAAATGGCTACTTTTCACTGTTGAAAAATGCAAGTGAGAATCAAACAAGAAACCACATCGGCAGGAAGTAATATTATGGTTTTAATCTGAGAAAATCTTCAGTCTAATGGTTGCTTTTTTAAAACATGAGTAGTCACAGCACCTTAGAATGGTATCTTGGGCTCTTCCCTGCTTGAGGGTATCACCTGAAAGGAAAGGGCATCTGGAGAACTGAGGACAGGCTCTGATTATGTCACTATATTCTGTTATTCAATCATGAGAAATATTGCAACCAAAAATGTTGCTTGCTGAAGGAAGTAATAAAGGCAAACTAGAACTTGTTATTCAAAACTCCAACTTATTATTTTGGAGTAATAGTATTTTTCCAGATCAGTTTTCCAATAAATCGATTTCAATAAATCAATAAATCACACCGTAATATTTAAATCAAACTAAGTCAGAATCTCATATCTTTGAAAATGCTAGGTCAGCTATGAAGCTTTTTCAGTAACTGATAAAATAAAGGAATGATTTTAAAAGTTTGCATGGATATTCATAGAGCTATGACTGATATTTACCTCAGTCATGTGGCTAAAACTCTTGTGTAACACCACAGAGTACACACTCTATGATGTCTTAGAAGAGGGGCTTAGCATACTGTAGGTAAGGTTGCTCAACGACATGTGTGAGGTTAAATCAATACATCACTGTATGAATGCTTTATTACCCATAAGAGATAGCAAAAATGCATTGCCTAGAGGCTATTTCCAGTTCTTGTGTGGCAACGATAAATTAGTCAGGTCTGTTTTGTTATTTTAGCTGCATTTGATTAAATGTGTAACAGAATAAAAGGGAAGTTTTAAAGGAAATATAAAGCTCCAAAGGCAATGTGACAACAGATGAGAAGTATCTCATTTAATCAACATGGTTTTGATTGCAAAAAAGTATCTGTAACAGTCATTAACTCCTTTGAGTTTTTTGAAGAGGGGATCCAAAGAACGAGGTACTGATCAACTATGACCCCAGCTAGTCAGTTAAGGTAGGACACCAGCAACATCTGCATTTGTACCATTGTCTAAACATAGCAGACCAACGGCTACTGAGAATGGAAAATTCAGTTGACGTAGATGAGGTAATATAAGTGTAAGAAGAATGTTAAGAGAATATACTCTAATTCACAACATTATTCAAGAGTTAGCTACTGTTTAGAAGACTCAGGTGCCTAAATGCATCTGAAGACCTGAGCTTTTCTTCTTTTCCCTTAGTTGCAGGCAAGAGAGTTGGACAGTCACTGAACTTGGGGGTGTGGGGGTTGTAACAAGGCTACTGCAGTCTTAGGGCAGCTAAAAGTGATATATACTCTTAATTTTCTTTAAGATTTATTTGATGATATGTAGTGTTGTCTCTCCTTATTTTGTAATAATTTCCCTGTGTGCATATACCAGATGAAGACATGATGTGAAACAATTTATGACAGGTGGAAATGACAGTTCACAGTTTCAAGATATTTTATCCCAATAACTACCACATGGGTGTCCTTATTTCTAAGACATCTCAATGTCACTGGAACATGAATATCTTCTCAAGGATGGGAAAATCTAGTGCAATTCATAACAATGTTCATGTAAGCTGAGTATTGTTCTTCTAAAAATATAGTGTGTATTCAATAAATTGGTAAGAATATTTTCTACAGGGTAAAATAGAAGTCAGAACGTTTTTTCTAAATGGAGATTTACAAAATGTTCACTTGGAAGATTAATTTTTGTAATTATTAAAAATGTGCATTGATTAATGTTTGGTTAGCTATAATTCAAAGGAAGCTAAAGTAATTAGAATCATCATATGTCTAGAGGAAATGACTAACATCTTATCATGACATGAAAAATGCCATACTGATTTGCTTGGTCTATTCTGTAATTATCTAATTTATCTGAAAATCTTGAAGAAGTATTAAATAAACAGCAAAGAGAGAGTACTGTCAGTACAAAAGAAAATGCTCTACAAAACCACAATTAAATAACTGCATATTTTTATGCTTGCCTGTACTATCTTATGGAAAATACCACAGACTACAAATTGAGAAAACATATATGCAGTATGTCTCTTTTTGCTGTATGGAAAATGTTGCTGCACTGAGACTTCTATTGTCTGTCATGAACTCTGGATCTAAGACATTAAAAAAGATTCCTTAATTGGAAATAATATCATTATGGAACTCAGAAAGTTCTCTGAGGGAGACCCACTTATTCAATTTACTGTCAGAAAATATAAGCAAAAGCAAACAATTTGCAATGCACATTCTAATTGCTCTTTCATTAATATTGCTTCTACACTTGTAAAAAAGTCTCATTTGTTCACTTCTTATGTTGTACATAGTATGTAGCTAACATAAATGTGTTGTGACAACACAATTCTACTTTTTGATCTTTATAGTTCTTTCCACTGGGATTGCACACCCCAAAGCAAAAACATCAGCCTTGAAAATTTTTTGCAATGACAAAACCCCATGATCTCCTAAAGAATTTTTTTTCTACTGTGTTATTCTGAAACTGACAGAAGTCCCAAGTGAGTTGGCTTCATTTTTCAGGCAAAATTTCTTAGAGATGTCAACTGAGAACGTGTGCTGTGAAAACCACTTGAAAAGCATCTATGCACATGTCAGGAAGACACGTGCGCAGCACGCAGCTGACCACCAGGAAAGAGGCAGAAAAGGAAAGGCTAAACCAGAAAAGGAGAAGGAAAGCTTTGTCCCCAGATGGCTGCTTTGATATTACCTACAATCCATTTTGGGCAGTATCCTAGATAAATTCCAAACTCCTGTGAAATTAATTAGCTTAATCAGTCTTCAGTATTGCTTGTAGTAGGGTGAGAAAATCATACACTAACCAAATTGGGAAATAAAGTAGCTGAAGAGAATTTTAGACAGCAGACAAGCAGGACTTGAAACTTAAGGCTCTATTATCACAACTTTTTCCATGCTTCTTTTCTTCTCGGTTCTTCTGATTATTTTGAATGAAATAATTCTCCTACATAAGAAATGTCTATGTAGCAATAATAACTCAATTAATATTTTAGATAAGAAATTTGATAAAGTGGAGTTGAGAATTGAAATATGCAAAATGGTTTGTTCTCGTCAAAGTGGAACTTTGACAGAGAAAAGCATATACTTTTCTTTGATAGAACTATTTTTGGTTTTGAAAAGATGTTGTGATCAAGTGCAATACAGTTTATTAGTACCACTCTCTTTTTCCATATTGTTCTTAAATTGAAACTTTTATCAGTATTAACTGTCAGGATAAGATAATTTTTTATTCTTTTATATTTAATTATGAAGAACTATTTAATGATCAAATAAGGCAGATATCTATTCATGATGGAAAAATCTCAAAAGATTCCCTGTTAAAACAAATATTCTTCAAAACCCAATGAATTTATGAGAACAAGTTTAAACCTGTTTGGAAGATCATGCTTTCATGCAGAGTTGTCAACATGGTCTCTTAAGCTAAAAGTAAAAAAGCCTTTTTAGTGGCATTTAAATATTTTGGCCTCTAGGAAAAAAACAAAAGGGGGAATTATGGAGGGGTGTGTACAGCAGAGCAATAACAAGAATTCCAGGCACACTTATACCAAACAAAGAAGATTTCAAGTTTTAGTTCAAAGGCTGTTTCAACCTTAAGTTTTGTTTGAATTTTACTAGTCCAGACTAGTTTATCTATCTTTTATTGATGTTGGCTTTGCTTTTCTGTCACTACCGATTAAACACACAAAAGCTGTTGTTTTAATTGCTGAGGTGCTTTTGTTTCACTCATTTGGAAAAAATCAGCGTTTCTCTGGTCATTTTATTTTCCCCCTGAAAAAAGATGCAATTTTGAATTATCTTTTTCAACATTTGTAACCCTTATGCAGTCTCTCTGAAATTCCCTGTAAAATGTACTGTTAATCACATCTGGATAGCAGCGCTAATGTCCCCTTAAAAAGTGTGTGAACTTTATGGACCAGATGAAGTTTGAAATGGAACTTCTTAACAAAATATATGGTAAATAATTGCAACATATGTTACATTGTAGCACATAGATATGTCTTTTTCCTTTTGACTCTCAAAACTGTAATGATCAGTGTATCAATGTTTCTATACAAATACTGCAGCAAGATAATGATTTTAAAATAAAATTAAAAATAATTCAAATTATTCTGAGTTTTCTTCAGATGTTGGAACCGCCCTCTACACAACTGCCTATCAATAGCATAATTCTCTGCATGAGTGGCACCTGGCCTCATCTTTACAAACAGGACTTTGCATTCTCCTCATGTTTCTTTGAATGGGTCCCACTGTAGGATTGTTTGGAGGTTGAAAGTAATCAGCACATAATTCTCTCTCACACCAGTTCATTTCACAATATAAGCCACAACTATGGTTTATGGTTTTGTTTTGCTTATTCCACAAACACTTCCCCCACCCCCCCGGTATTTTTTTGATATTAGTCTTTCTGGTTAAATCGATGGTAGTTCTTGATGAGAGAAATTTTCAGTAAGAAATTGAAACTACAGGAAAAAACTGGCATACATCTTTGGATGAGGACTTTTAAAATCTATTGTAATCATAGTTCAGTAGCTCTTCTTGTGACTGTACCACAAGATACGTACCATTTAAGTTATCTGATATCAGGCCTATTCTTGGAGTTTGTCATTTTCTAAAGTTCTCTTTATTAAAAAGAAAGCAAAATAGTGTGTTAGCTTAACAGAACAGTGTGAGTAACTCAGAATCATTTAATTTTATATTACCTGCAGGTGTATTAACATCAGGCCACCACACACAGGTGGAACTGTGAATTTGAGATTTTTTTAATGTTATGGATTTCCCCTATGTATATACAATTACAAAAAAAACATTTGTGCAAAATATCTTTTCATTTATTCACTGAGAAAACTCCAAGTAATTTATATCCATATCCATTTATTTTGACTCTAACTTGTGGAAGTATGTGTTTTAAACACTGAGCTGTGTTTAAAATATATGAGAGGGCTGATTAATTTTCTTTCATCCAGTGTACGTCTGTGCAGCTTTAAATTCTTTATACCTTTACTGTTTGTAGCTAACTTTAGTGGAAACAGGATTGGGCCAGGTTTGCTTTGATGCCTGACTGCGAACAGAGTATATTTAACATTGAGCTACAAAGATTTTAAAATTGTTACTATCAAAACATGCAGTAACGATGTAAAAATATTAAGAAAAGAACTCCAAGTTTTTCTCAGGAAACTAAAAATGCAAGGCTTTTTTCCCCCCACAAAATTTGCTAAAGACTAAGGTGGCTTTAAAGTGTTAGGTGCATTTTACATAGACACAGACACTGCAAAAAACCTGGTGCCTCTGATGGATACTAACCTGGATAACTGTGGATTTGGACAATGCCTCATTAGCTATGTTTTATCGTGGTTTATGTTTTATGTGCATTTTAAAGAGTGAACCAGTAACAAGAAAATGTTAGATCTTGTTGTTTGTTTTACTTTTTTCTTTTAATCGTAGAATCATAGAATGATTTAAGTTGGACGGGACCTGGTTCCAACCCCCCTGCCACGGGCAGGGACACCTTCCACTATCTAACCTTTTTAAAAGTATTGATGTTATTTACATTTACATAATATTATCCAATACCTCCTAATTAATGGAAAATTAATTATTTTAACTTTATCTTCTCATTTAGGAAATCACAGGTCATTTAGTTTTTATGTCTGAAGTTTTCATCTAACCTTTTACATACATCACAGTTTGATTCTTAACAACAGAATTTGAACATCTTCCTAATAAAATTATTAAAAATACAGTAGCCTCTCACCTTTGAAAGTCTTTTCCTATCCCTATATGTCAACGTTAGAATATTTCTAATAGCAAATTATATCTAAATATTTGCACTATTCAAGATATAGCCATTCTTGTAACATATTCTATTACAGCGGTAGAACATTGAAATGAGAATTGTTTTAACTAACAACAGTATTAGTATAGCAAGGCTCATAAAATCGTTATGTGAAAGATTTTGTCTGAGAGAGAAAACATTCTGCAGAGATATTGTTAAAAAGTCACAAACCTCTAGCATGCAAAAAAAATTTATTTTTTAATACATGGATTAAATTGATTAGTGGTATTAGGCACATTTACTAGGTACTGACATTTTAAGGGAGATGTAATGAGATTTAAGAGTTTAAATTTGTGATTAAAATGAAGGAAAGAAAATAAAATTCCATAAGGACAAAAAATGATTGACTTTTTTATTTATCATTTCCTATTACAGTAAACTTAAGGAGCATATAGTAAAGGCAAACCATGTCCCTTGGCATTTTTGGAGATGTTGAATAGCATGTAAGGGGACAAGTTATCCTTGCTTGATGCCATGAACACCCACTAGAATTCTGTAGTTTCTTTTTTATCTCCCGCTCATGTCAATTTTGCTCTAATATCTATTAATGTACAGAGCTATTATAAAACAGTTTTAATACTCTTTCTTTTTTAAATATATTTTTAACCTTATAAGGCTTTCTGACAAGAATTTGGAAAAAAATTTGAAAAACATGATTATAAAAAACAAGCCCACATGCCTTCCCAGGCTTTAAAAGCAGGGGAGAGAGGAGACAGAATGGTCTAATTTGTTAGGGTTATTTTTGCAAAAGGTATATTTATTAAAATAAAAGACTAGAATAAAATATTGAAAAGAAAAACACGTGCAAGATTACTTGCCTGTGAAAATCTCATTGTGAACAAGAATTAAAAATGGAAACTCAATAGTCATTAAATATCCTGAAAATTATGGCACATCTATGAATGTGATTTCTTCATCCTTCTATGTGATATAGACCCTTGTAGTCTATATCAAATACCTCCCATCTAATTTTTTGGGGTGGTTTAGATTACCAAAATAACTCACTAAGATTTCTAAATGCTTTTTCTAAATGTATTTTACATTCCCACTTCTTCTCTTTCTTCTATGTAAATTCTAATTTTCTGTACTAATATTCCAACTATAGGAACTATTTTTTTTCTCTGACTCAAGGCAAGTCACTGAACCTCTCTGTCCTACAGCTTTAAAATTAGTCTTGGGTTTGGGTATTAAGAGAATTAATCTTTTGTGGAAATCCTGGAGCTGTAAAGCACTGCTATACTATTGCTGAAGTCTTTTTGTAGCCTTAATTGCATGTATGAGACTCACAGTCAGGATAATATTTAAAAGCATTGGGTGGGCTCGGGTTTTGATGCAGGCCATTTCAGCACACAGAAAAGAGTTTCTTTCAGCAGATTCTTCCTTTTGGATTAGAGACTGGTCAAACCTGGCAAAATATGTCAAACCAGTAAGGTTTGTTAGGTATTCCAGTGGTCTGTGAATTTTTGTGCCAGAATAGGTATCCTGTGGCTCACATAAGCCCTACATTGACTCAGTCCCTCCTAAAACAAATCAATTTTTTTTTTTTCTGTTAAAAAACGAAAATATTTTTTCAGTACTTTACGACTTTTAAAAACATGTAACATCATTTATGATGTGTTACCTTGGGCATAAATGACTTGATGTTGTAAATCATCAATATTTCTTATTGCTGAATGGGAAGCCAGAAATACTGTGTAGGTCATACTCAGTTCAGGTTGAGCAAATGAGAGAACTGCAGGTTTGATGTTTCACAGTATTTCAGCTAGTATCCAGGGAGTATATGACACTGAAGTCCTTATGTTACCTTCCAGTTAGAAACCAAAGGAAACGATACATTAGAAAAACAATGACACAAACCAATACACTTTTGATAGCTTTCAATTATTTGGGGTATTTGTATTATAGTTTTAAGTTACCAGGAATGCCTGGATGGAATCGAGAAACGAGATTACAAACTCATCCATAACGCATGTTAATATAAAATAGAATCATTTAGGTTTGGAAAGACCTTTATAAAGTCAAACTGTAAATCCAACACTGCCAAGTCCACCACTGAACTGTGTCCCTAACTGCCACATCTACGTGTCTTTTAAATACCTCCAGAAATGGTGACTCAACCACTTCCCCAGGCAGCCTGTTCCAATGCTTTACAACCCCTTAAAAGAAGAAATTTTTCCTAATATCCAATCTAAACTTCCCCTGGTGCAACTTGAGGCCATTTCCTCTCATGTTGCGTGGGAGAAGAGACCAACCCCAACCTCTCTACAGCCTCCTTTCAGGTAGTTGTAGAGAGCGATAAGATCTCCCCTGAGCTTCCTTTTCAGCAGACTAAACAAGCCCAGTTTCCTCAGCTGCTCCTCATAGGACTTGCTCTCTAGACCCTTCACCAGCTTTGTTGCTCTTCTTTGGACATGCTCCAGCACCTCAATGTCTTTCTTAGAATCCTAAGAATCATAGAATCATCTGGGTTGGAAAGGACCTTTAAGATCATCGAGTCCAACCATCAATCTAACCTTCACCTTCGGTGAATAAATTTTTCCTAATATCCATCCTAAACCTCCCCTGGCGTAACTTGAGGCCATTTCCTCTTGTTCTATCACTTGTTATTTGGGAGAAGAGACCAACCCCAACTTCTCTACAACCTCCTTTCAGGTAGTTGTAGAGAGCAAGAAGGTCTCCCCTCAGCCTCCTTTTCTCCAGATTAAACAACCCCAGTTCCCTCAGCCACACCTCATAAGACTCGTCCTCTAGACCCCTCACGAGCTTTGTTGCCCTTCTCTGGACATGCTCCAGCACCTCAATGTCTTTCTTTTAGTGAGGGGCCCAAAACTAAACACAGTATTCGAGGTGACAAGTACCGGGGTACAATCACTTCCCTAGTCCTGCTCACCACACTATTCCTGATACAGGCCAGGATGCTCTTGGCCTTCTTGGCCACCTGGGCACACTGCTGGCTCATGTTCAGGCAGCTGTTGACCAACAACCCCAAGTCCTTTTCTGTTGGGAAGCTTTCCAGCCACTCTTCCCCAAGCTTGTAGCACTGCATGGTGGTGTTGTGACCCAAGTGCCAAACTGGGCACTTGGCCTTGTTGAACTTCATACAGTTGGCCTCAGCCCATCGATCCAGCCTGTCCAGATCCCTCTGTAGAGCCTTCCCACCCTCAAGCAGATCAACACCCTGCCCAACTTGGTGTTGTCTGCAAACATATTGAGGGTGTACTTGATCACCTCATACAGATCACTGATAAAGAGATCAAACAAAACTGGTCCCACTACTGGGCCCTGGGGAACACCACCTGTGCCTGGCCACCAACTACATTTAACTCCATTCATCACCACTCTTTGGGCCCAGTCATCCATCCAGTTTTTTACCCAGCAAAGCGTACACACATCCAGGCCATGAGCAGCCAGTATCTGCAGGAGAATGCTGTGGGAAATGGTGTCAAAGACTTTACTGAATTCCAGGTAAACAACATCCACAGCCTTTCCCTCATCCACTAAGCAGGTGACCTTGTCATAGAAGGAGATCAGGTTTTTCAAGCAGGACCTGGTTTTCATGAACCCATGCTGACTGGGCCTGATCACCTTGTTGTCATGTACGTGCTGTGTGAAGGCACTCCAGACGATCTGCTCCATAACCTTCTTCAGCACCAAGGTCAGACTGACAGGCCTGTAGTTCCCCAGATCCTCCTTCCGGCCCTTCTTGTGGATGGGTGTCACATTTGCTAACCTCCAGTCAACTGGGACCTCCCAAGTTAGCCAGGACTGCTGATAAATGATGGAAAGTGGCTTGGTGAACACCTCTGCTAGCTCACAAGCCCCTTGGGTGGATCCCATCCTGCCCCATATGTGTACACACATGCACACATAAAGCACTCTGTTTCAATGTATATCTAATCCTTGCTAACCTGATACTGATATAATTTGCTTTTTAGAAGGTTATTGCAAATGTAGCCATTGTTCAAGACTCAGGAAACACGAAAGTCAGAACATTTTAAGCATATATTCTAATGTATTTGTTTTTGTTTTGAGCACAATGACATATTCTTCCAAAGCTGTCTCAGGTATTTGGATTCTTAAAAACTCCTATTTTGGGAGACTTGGGGGACTTTGATATGCTGACTTCAGAAAGAGCTTTAAAAATCAAGCCAACAGGTTTATTTCACTCTGGAAATTCAGAGTATATGCTGAAAGGATCTTTATCTGCATTAAGGCAACACTGATTTTACCTGCCTTATCCCTGTACTGACCAAAAGAGAGAACTGACACAATTGAATTCAATGCAAGTATTGCAACTTATGTTATGTTGTGTAAACAGGAGAAGGAAAACATTTATTTTCCACTGATGACAAACTCCATTCCAATTGGAACAAGAAGCTTGCTAGTCTTTTCATGGCTGTAGCATTAATGTTGCAATAGTTTCTCTAATTTCTGGTAATATAGATTAATTTATTTTCTGAACACTGATTATAGATTAGAGGACTTATACTCTGCTTATATTTATGTTAAACATGCTAAACTGGTATAAATGCTGGACCATTAAGAAGGTCTGCTAAGGGAATACAGTACTGGAAAGAGAATGAAAATGCATAGAACCTGCCCAAGGTAATGGAAGGCAAAACTAAACTAACCCCTGCCTTGATATTGCCCAAAAAATAGGCCTTTTTACATTCTCATTCACTCATTACAGACATATTCTGACTGTACCACTTGACATATTTATGCCGTATGGATCTTCTGCAAGTGGAATTCAGATTATAATGCATAGATGAATGAGTTTGAATATCTGAAAAGACAAAAATATGAAATGGCAAAAACAGAAGTTAGTAATCAGTAGTTTTATCAGGAAAGTTTGTTGCTTTGAAAGAAAAAGTAGGCGTAAATTACAGCAGTAGTACTAGCAGGTAGGATAAGTGTCACCTTAAAACTCATATTTACACCCAGTTGGGCCTACTTTAGTTACCTGAGAACACTCTGTATTGATTCACCCATTGAATGAAACAGTGCTACATGAATTTGAAATTTGGGCAGAAATGTACTTGCTTCAGAAATTCCATTGACAAAGTAGCTTCACTTACTGTACGTGTGCAGGACATTGCTTTCCAGCTTTCTGTGAAGCTTTCCAGCTTCATAAGTGTTATCTTGTCTTTCTTCTTCTAACTCTATTTAAACATAAAATTCACACATTCCTTTACTGCTGCTTTCTTGTGCCACATCTCACCTTTTCTCCAGGAACAGTTTAGGTCATTTGCCTATAGAGGTACCCAAGGTACACAGAGAAGTGACAACAACAAATAATGTTGAGGGAACCTGACAAATGAGAGATGTTTTGTAGTTGGAAATCACTGCTTTAGATCAGATCACCTCTTTGTGTCACCGCAAAGTATCTGGCTAGATTTTTATATTTTTCACATTACAGATGATTAATGATGTTCTCTTCTTATGTTGATTAATTATGTTCTCTTCTTCATTTTTAGAAGATGGATTTTGATACACAAAAGTCAAGCATTCAAAAGGATTTACCATGTTTAAAAATGTTCAATGTTACGTGCAAATATTTTCACATAAAATAGAAATGTAGACATGCTTTTTTCACGCAAATTTAAATAAACCCATAAGCAACATATGTCCTAGAACCTATTTACTCACCCTGCATTGGAAATACTAGTACCTCTGTCTGAATATTTTCTGCATAAAGTATCTGTATTTTCATAGTTATATAACACATTTTTATTTTAAAAATGTTTGGTTTACAACTTACTCAAAATATGCCTTTAAAAAACAAATTTAAGACATTAAAGTTTGCACCTGATCTTGAAAATACAGGGCATGTAGGTGAGAAAATTATTTTCCTGTGATAAGGAAGCTGACACTCACTTAGAAATTGTTTTAATTGCATTGCAAAACCAGATGTTCTTTCCACTGTAATTTCTTCAATGAATGCTACACCCTCTTGCCAGCCGCCACTGACAACACTAACTGCCTTGTCAAAGTGAAAATCTTTCTACTTTCCTAACCACCTAGGTCTCTTGACCCACATAGCTTTCCACTGTTCTAAGTTTCACTGTCTAAATGTAAAATAAGCAAGTTGGCAACATATCAAAATCCTCTTTCACACAAAAATAAATTAGTCCTTATCTATGAAATCAAAAAGTCTACAAACACAGATTTTCATCCATGAACCAATAGTTCAACAAGAAGATAAGGAGATTCAAGGAGAATCATCTGTGTTCTTCAATCCGTTCCTCCAACTTCTAGATATAAGCACTTAAACTCCATTTTTTTTCATCTCTAATTTTTCAGAGAAATCTTACATTTTCATGTGCATCATAAAAAGGATAAAAAAAGTCTTTTAAACTGGGTTTCATTTAAAACCTAATGTCTTCCTAATTGCATTGTTTTGTACATGTGTTCTTATGCATGCCTTTTAAACTTTTTCTAAAGTGTTTTTTTCTGAAGTTTTTTTTTTTTTTTTATTTCAGAATGAGTGAAAGTTAAACGTTCTTTTTAAGTAAGTATTTATTCACTTTTTTCCTATAGTTTAAGTGGTCATAAAAAAAGTACTAACTGAGGCCTGATTTCTGTAGTTACGCTGGCTTTGTCCTGCCATGGTTCCATTTACTTTAATAAAGTTATGCCTAATTTATATCACTGTAATGGAACTATTCTTGTGCAGTCATTTTCCAAATCTGTACATAAGGCAGTGAAGCGGGGAGTTGAAAGCCTACTGTAATAGGAAGTATGCATTCTTCCATTGTGACATTTAAAAAATGTTATTCAAAGCAGGAGAAAAAAAGAAAAAAAGATCTTTGGCAGAAACAGTCTCCCACTTACAACTTATGTTCCGTTACACAAGTCTGAAGTGTCTGGGAACCGTAATGTATATACTATTTACCCAGCTGGTTTTTGGTTGGGTACTTATGTTGGCAGCCTCAGCAACAGTAACGAGACTCACCACCTGTAGCAGCCATGGAGGGAAATGCTGTTATCATCATCTTCATTAACTTGGGGACCTGTCACAGGACATGTTATTTTGAAGAAGGTTAAATACCCAAAGTGCTACTCATGCCAGTGTATGAGAAACCTTGAGATATATCTTATGTCTGTTTTACAAGCCAGTACAGTCTAAAAATAACCTTAACAGATGTAAAAACCAAATTCAAATCCATTAATATATTGCAATTAAAAATAGAAAAGTAAATACTTTACATTCCCTAACTTTGTGTTTTCTTTAATTCTGTTACTTTAATAACTTTTTTTTAATAGATTTGTTTCCATGTCATCAGAATCTGTGATTCAGTAGAAGTGGTCCAGTTCTGTACCTCCATGTTCAAAGATCCTGCAAGTTAGACAGACTATAAAATATAGCCAGAGTGTTCTCATTTATTTATATAGGTATGAACTGTTGTGACATTATGGAAAGCTACAAGGGACTGGAGGAGAACAGGCAATGGAGCAGAAGGGTTTTTTTCTAATGTCTTGCAGATGTTTCCACTTTAAGGTTAAAGTAACAAACAAGACACTTGATAAGCCTTTTGAAAGTATTGCTCCAGTATCTTGGAAAAAAAATCTATTTTCCTAGAAGGGGAAAAAAAAAAAAAGAAGTGTTCAAAAATGACATTCACTTTCTCTTTGTCTTCATATACAATCTGATTCCAGTTGGTCTAATCCTTTGAAAGACTGCTCAAATTTAACTGCTTGAATCAGAGAAGGTTTCCTACAGGATACTTGGAGAGTGAAAATGAAATCAATATGATTTTTGGTGATAAGCCAAACTTTTACTCAAAAATATGACTTAGGATATAGGCTTCATATAGAGGCATGCATTTCAGTTGTAGTTTTATTTATGTTTGTTCTTATCTTTGGGGAACTATATTTTTTTAACATTTCCATTGTTTTCCAGTCTTTACACCTTAAAAATAATAATAATAAATTAGACATTGGTAATAAGGGGTTTTGTTTTGTTTTGCTTTGATTTGTTTTTTGTAAACGAGCTCACAGTTCCTGAACTTAAGAAAAGTCTGTGTGGAAACCACGTATATTCTCCCCTGTGGAACTGCATGGATCATAAAAGCAGGGCTGTGGATTAGCCTGCTTTGCATGATCCAGGGAAACACTCAGATTTCCACATTTGGGCCTGCATTTTGGCCACATCATGATTCCATCTTGGGACAAAACCCTCCTCAGCCTGAAATTTCCCTGAAGCAAACGCAAGATGTACACCAGATGCAAAGCATGCCTATAAGTGTTGTCCATTCGATCTGAAAAAGGAACCAAAATCCTAGGGTCTCCTATAGCGTTCCCCACCCCTCAGCAGGCAGACAGAATTACACTATGTCTATGGTTTTAAAGTGAATTTCTCAGCAATACTGCTGCTCTGGTTTCACTTTTACAACTTTGCCGAGCTGAATGTGACCTAAATTTAAGAGTGAAAAATCTTGGCATTGAAAGAGGACACGTATTTGTAAATAACTTTGTATTCTCGCAGAATAACAATAGTATAGTCTTAAGCAAAGCAAATGGGAAGTGCAAGCCATGCTCTGAGTAGAATTTTGGTAGAAATCTTGGGGGAGGAGAGAGTGCAGTGGAAAGAAAAGGAGAGAAGGGTACAAACCTTCCTCTCTCTTCCTCCTGTTCTCTTCCTTAAGGGTGAGTAGAAAGGAAGTTTGTTTCTATTATGCTTGACTCCTGAAGTCCTCTCACAGTGAAGCTGGTGGCTAACACCATTGACAGGGCACGCATGAGATCCAGATTTCAGCTTCTGCCTGAAGTGCTGTGACCTGCATCTCTCTCTGGACAGAACCGAGTGAGTTCAGTAGCCTTAAGCACTGTGTTCACATTTTCTGTTTCACGCTACACAAATAAAACAGTGAAACGATATTTTCATGAGACAGAGGATAGTTTATAGTGGTCCTAACTTGCTGATATGTCAGAATGATCAGACTATATGTGTGTCCAAATGCTGACATACTGAATACTTGAATTCTAATGTTAGCATAACTCCACCCAATTTATACAATTACTTCAACATTCATTGTGCCAAAAAGCAAGTGTGTGAGAAAGTCTGGTAGTTAGGATACTCATCAAAGAACTGAATCATCTGCTTTTAATCCATGTTTCTATTAACTGCTATTTATTCATGTGCATACAAGCAGTATTAAGATCAGAGGGTAAAAGACGTCGATTCTGGAGTTATACTCTGACCTTACTGGAGTGGTCTCTCTGGAAGCAGGGAACTGAGATTTAAAGAAGTGGAATATGGGTCAGTATCATTCTGCTGGATGCGAAAAGCATTGGGGTATTGTGTAACAAAGGATGCTCCTTCTCTAGCTGTTCTGTAAGTCTACTGAGGAAAGGAAAGAAAACGGCCTCCAAATTTTGGTAAATTCTGTCATAGTTTAATAAGATGGCTAAATCAATGTTGAGGGGCAAATTAATTTTTAATGCTTTGTGCAGGATTCCTGGATCATTGTTTTCTGGAGATCTAAATCGAACTGATTTCTTGCATATTGCCATATTTCTTGTAATTTCTAATTGTTAATTTTGTTGCATTCAAAGTTAGAGAGCAGACGTCCTTCTTAGTTCAGCTTCTGTTTTATTTGTCTTCTTTGTCTGTGAGAAAATTCTTTAAATTTATTCTAAGGGAGTAATAAAACAAATGCACACAGTTAAATTAATGATTACTGTTTTCTTTACAAAATTTGGCAGTGAAGTCTGGACAGTTAAGAGGGATGTATGATTTAAAGTCAATGAAGCCCACGGGTGAATCCTGTGGGATGTGCAAGAGCTTTTATTGATTTCAGTGTCTGAGTAATTTGAAGATAGCATGCTGATAATACTGAAAAGAAAGATAATCTATATTAAAAAGCTATTATCCTGTCCATTCTCTGCCCTATATAATTTCAAATTAATACCTTCTCAAACAAAGAATAAAAATTCACTTTGTCACCCATGTCTGGTAAAATGAAGGAAGTCCCATGTTTCTTTTACAGTGCTTGCTGATATCACTGACATCACTCTGGCAGTGAAGATGATGAAGCTACCTAAACTGGTGTGGATGTTAGTGTTGTGATCTCAACTATCGAGGGAAAAGTACACGCCCTATATTTAGATTTTGGCAACTTAAAACCTTTGTAATTCACACTCTATCTTTACTTAATAAAAATCAAAGCACAGAGTCCTTAATGATGAACTGCCAGACCTTATTTTAAAAATTTAAAGTACATTTAACTTGTAAGAGTGTGGACTTGCTGCTCTAAGGCAGCAGCATTTTTTTTTCCTTATTGCTACCTTAATGGAGAAATAGACAGTGGACTGTAAGTTACAAATATGTATTCCTAGATTATGAAGTTTTAGATCAACTTTCATCCTTGAATGCATTATTATGTTACCAGTCCCTGCAAATGGAAAGACCAAAGACTTAGTACCTTTATCTTTTGGCGCAATCATAAATGTAATATCATTAAAGTTAGTCTAACCAGCATTACGCTCTTGACACATACTGTCAAAAGGAAAGAAACTGAAAGGTAAAGGCCTACTTTCCAGCTGCTTCATCTGACAGTATAAAAAATTACTATCTGAGCTGAAGTTTTCTGATACAGAATACACAAAGGAATGCAATGTTAGAAATCTGGAAAAATTACTGCTTTTACCAACCTGGCATTTCATAGAAATCACTTTAAATGCATTAGGAAAGCTCTACGGTTAATTCTGACTTGATATATTACATGATGGATACCAGTATTTTTAACCTAATGCTCTCATCAAAGCCCTTTCCAACAATACAAGGTTTTTTTCTTATTTATTTTAAAGAAATGTGCTAGAAAAAAACAAACCAATACCATCTCTTTCAGATCCCATATCTGTGCAAATTCCTACAATCAACACTTTGTTTTTGAGTTTTGCAGTACACTATAAACCTCTACAGGAGAAAAGCTTTATCAAAACTTTATCAAAATACTTGAAAGTGATAGATGCTTGTCTTCTGCAATCTGACATTTCTTAAGCTAATATAATTTAGCAAGCAGACTGTGAAATTCACTGCAGTCTGTTCAAGACAGTACACAGACATTAAATTAGCATGTTCTTCAGAAGAAAGGACAAGGTTATTTAATAACTTGAAGTAACAAATCCAGCACAGAACTACTTGAATCTATAGCAGTTCATTCTCAAAATTGTTCTTTAAAAGAAATATGTGACCTAAAAGATTGAACAGGCAGGAAATGTTAATAAATTATGATCACATCAGGAGCTGTTAAACAACCTGAAAAATCAAAAAGATATCATACAAAGGTGGAAATTAGGCAAATTGACCAGGGAATAGAACACGTGCACAGAGACGAAATCAGAAATCCTTAAGTGCAATGTAGGCTTCAATTAGTAGAGAATACAAAAAGCACCAGGAAAAGATTCTACTTACATATTAAAAGGAAGATAAAAACAAAGGGATGTGAAAGTTCATTAATTATTGTGACTGTTAAATAACAACAAATGATACAAAAATGTTTGAAATATTCAAAATCTTCATGCTTCAACCTTAAAGGAAAGAGAAAGTTACAAGGAAAGGAATAAGGAAGAATACTGGAAGTAACAGACCAGTTGACACAACTTTGTCTCTTACAATGTTTCTGGAATAAGTTATTAAACAATTTATAATAAACAAAACCATAATGAAGAAGAAACAGTAGAACACAGACAATACAGACTTGTCAAGAGTGTTCCAATGTCAAACTAATTTAGCTCCCTATTCAACAGTACTACCGATCTGGTGAAAAGCATAGTCAAGATTTGTAATAAGTCTGAAATATGATAAACCTTTTGTTAACTTTGTCATAAACACACCAAAGAAGTATCATCTAGGTGTAGTAATCATTAGGAAGCAGACAAATACGAGAAAACTGATTCTCAAAGGAGAGTTAAGTCTGTGGTTCACAAGCACAGTAGGACATTGCAAAGCACAGATGTATTTTAGGTCATGCTCAGGTCAATATTTTTGTAGATGACCAAGGTGGTGGAGTAGACAGAAAAAATACACCTTTGTGCATTAAACTAGGCTGATTTCAGAAGCACTGCAAGGTATTTGGAGGACAGGATCATAAGATGATCTCTTCAAATTCAGACTTCAAATTAAAAAACAGTATACAACATAAAGGAGACTTCAAAAAGCTATATTTAGGAAGACAAACTTGAATCAACTAATGCAAAGAATGGGAAATATCTACCTAAGTATCAATAAAGCAAAAAATACAGCAGTGTGACACATAAGATCAACTCCATAATGCTACTGGAGAACACATATGTACAGGCAGAAGTCTGCAACTTTCTTCAAGTTGCAGTGTGGCCATCCACAGCAGGTGTAGCTGGAATACAGTGTCTAGTTTTGACCATTGTACTTTCAAAGATATTTAAAAAAATGGGAAAAAATCAAAAGAAGATCAAAAAAAGTTTAAACACCATGATTTAGAAGAAAACATTGGAATAAAAGCTTCAGTTTAGAGAAGAAAATAGAGAAAACATCTCTTTCAAATGACTTTCACATGGGCTTGGGGAAAAAAGTGTTTTTGTGGCCTTTGTGAGATGCAGGGACCAGGTTCAACTTTCTGAGACTTCTTTTATTGAATGTTATTTTTAATAGATGGTGAGATAAACATATATTAAAGAACATCTAAATACTTGTTTAGTATTCAGATGCCATACCGATGATACTTAAGTTAACTCAGCCCACTTAAACTAGATGATAGTTTAATGTTCTTTCCAGTCATATCATATGAATCGATGGTGTCCTGAGAATAGTAAGGGTAATAGAGCAGAATACGAAAAGAAGTTCAGGAAGGAAGAGGAAAGGAAGTCCTTTACTAGTTTATTGCATTGAATGTCACCCATTCAGTGTTGCTAAAAAATTGGACAACAGATAATTTTACATGGATACTTGGCTCATTTTAAATGGAAGGGGACACTGGATATTTCATAGACAAAATTTAACTGCTGCAGAATAAGTGGCAAAATAATGGTGTTTTATTTGTTCCTGCAGCTGGTTACTGTGAACTGTGAAAAAAGACAATGCTTCGAGCTGTAAATGAAATGGTTATACTAAACACATAGTTTGTATTACTCATCACATTGCATCTTTTTTTTGGCCTTTCGGTCCTCTGGATGTTGTATTTATAAGCTTCAGAACTAAATATAATTGTCCCTTGAAACTGATAACTAATATACTACTAGGACCAACCAGAGTTTTCAAAAGTTTATGTTAGAAAGATATGTTATATAAGAAAAGTACAAGAGAAGAGTGACAGAGTAGATTTGTCATACATTTTTTCATGAGAAGTGTGAGCTAAACCAGGGGACTCTATTTTTGACTGAAGACCATGCTGCAGCTGGAAGATGTTATCCCATTCTTTCCTCTGTCTCCATCTATCTATTCTCAGTTGTCTGTGCTTGTTCTGGTAATCTTGAAGCCACAGAGTAAGACAGATCATCTTTCTGATTTTACTGAGATTTTTTTTTTTTTCTTCTAACACCTGAGAAGAATTCAGTGGGATTAAGGAAGTGTACCACCTCTCCCTGGGATCATGCTACACTGAGGAAAGGATGCCAATAAG
Organism: Anarhynchus alexandrinus; assembly: GCA_008711295.1. Classification (NCBI taxonomy): domain Eukaryota; kingdom Metazoa; phylum Chordata; class Aves; order Charadriiformes; family Charadriidae; genus Anarhynchus; species Anarhynchus alexandrinus. Next base: position 3,763,600 of record VUYV01000067.1, on the reverse strand, counting down.
GGAAGAAGGGTGGAACTGCCACTTTTAGCAGCAGTCATATTTTATATCAGTTTAAAACACCATCCTAATTCTACTTTTTTCATTCTTCATGAGAAACTAAGACAATTCTTTTTCTGCAAAAGCCCTGTAAGTTGGCTGTAACTGTTCTTCACAGAGGAGTTTTTGTTCTGCAAAGGTTAGGCTCCTCAAATAGGTTGTATATGTACATCAGTGCCTCTAGTGCCCTAAAATAAACTCTGTGGCTCTTCAAGGTAGAAGATAACATTTCACTAGTTGGAGAAAAATGGTAAAGTTCAGGTAGTCTGCTTAAATACTATTATAATGCCCTTTGACTCAGACATTCAGAACAGTCTATTTATTCCTCTTCACCTGACCTGAAACCCACATTAAGACTTCCTGATCCTTTGCCAGTTTTATAGTCAGAAAGCAAACACTGGCAAGAAAGATTATTTAGCTGATCATAGGAACTCACTTCCTGGATATGTTCCACAAGATTTATCTGGAAACTGGATGGCAGTTCAAGTATGAAGTCATCTGTGCTTCATGTATCTTAGTCTACTGCACTGGGAGACTTTCATACTCCTGATGCCAACACTTGCAAATGTTCAGTCACGCATGTCACTTCAGCATAGAATTAACCAAAAAACATCAGATGAAAGTGATCGTTCATCAAAACTGAAATATTCACACCTCAATAAGGAGCCAAGAGGAGATCTGGTATTTGAGCAATGTATGAGGAAGCTGCATATTATGACACATATTCACCAACAGTTTGATCATTTCTTACTGTCTTTTGGCATGCAAGTTTGTGAACGGAACAAGAAATACCACTATGGAATTGTCTCTGGCTAGTTCTACATTTAGCACCTTGAGCGATCTCATAAATTAAGCCTGACTGAAATGTCACAGTTATTCCTCTGATAAGTCATTTTATTAAATCACAACCATGCATGTAGCATTCCAGGAAATTTATACAAGTCTATATTGCTTCCTTTTGGAAGTGAATCCCTTTGATCAGTGTAAGCATGATGCAAATGCCCAGTGCCTTGCCTTCTGTTGTATTATTAAATATTTTTCTTAAATACTTTGCATAGAAAAGTTACCCATGTTAGAACATTTTGAATTATTGTTACATATGTATTTTTAACATGTTTCAAAATATTATTCTGTGTTTAGTTTTTATTTTTTTATATCTGCAGATGGAGATACTGCAGAGAAAAGTCAACTCTACATATGTCAGTGACATTGAGCTGAGCAAATGATGCATATGATGCATACTCAGTTCCATACTACAGTGAATAATTCACTGGGATTGTATCTTCAAAACAGATATTGCAGAGGGAACTGAAAATGTATAGGGCAACACAGATGATGCAAAACATGAAATGGCTCTGATATGAAGATAAACTGAAGAAGATTCTTCAAAAGCCTTGGAAAACACTGAGAAGTCTATGCAAGATGCTATGAATGGTGAATACAGTATGGTTAAAAAATTGTAATCACAGTTTCTCATGTGAACTGTCTCCAACATAATTTTAACAGAAAGCAAAATCCAAGCAAACCTACTAAACGCAAGAAACAAAAGCTGAGTACTTTTTTATGAATTGAATGGCTATTTAATTCATTGCCATAGGATACAGGGGAAGGCAGAAGAATAACGGATTTAAAAGTGATTAGGTAGATTCATGAAGGCTGTTGAAAAAAATGGTCTATGAACAATCTCTAGTGAAGATATCCCTGAACCACTTATTCTTAGCAGCTGAGAAACATGAAGGGAAGGATGATTCTTTGAACACCCCATACTCAACATCTTCTGTGAACTTGTGTTACTAACCACTCATTGATGCAGGTTACTAAATAATAGTGACCTTTGGTCTGACCAACTGTACTTCTTCTGTTTCTATAGATCAAAAAGCTGTGACTCAGTTTATATATTTTGCATAAACAGGATTAGGGCTGAATCTCCATTTTATCTAGATCATAGTTCTCATCCACGCTAAATGCGTTGCGCACACTGTCTGACTCTTCTTGCCATGTTGATTAAATCACACAGAGAACAGAATAACTCAAGAGAAACACACAGAAGAAAAAAAAAACCAACCAAAACCCCCCAGAATAAAAATCTCAATAATGAACTTTAAAACTGCGTCTTATCATACATGACCAACTCTCTCACCATCTGTCTCTGTCAGTGTGGGTTTGTTTAGAACTAAGGACCTGTTTATTGAAGTACCATTAGAAATTTCTTCTGGAAATATGTTGTATTACCATCATCTTAATAAAAGCTTTATTTTGCATATGCCTAAGAAATCATAGACGGGACTTTGTGTAAAACTCCATTATACCTTACTAGAAATAAATAAGCAAAAACTGTCAAAGCTTAAAAATTCATTTCTCTGACAATGTTTTGCCATTTTGTTTCTTTAATGTGTTTATCCTCTATACAGCTTCTTGAGAATTTTCACATTTTTAAAACCCCAAAATTTACAAATCTGTAACTTTAATTCCAAACATTAATGAGAAGCTGACTGAGTGCAAAAGGCTCACCCAGAGAATGTTCGGACTCTGCAGGAAGCTGATTTTCAGAAAGCAATCTTTCATCGCAAATAATGTAACAAATATTCAGTTTTAAATAAATCTGAATGGCAAGTTAATCTGGCTCAGATTTATGAGCTATATTGTTAACAGCTGTTCAGCACCTTTTAACACAACCAACAGTTGCCTGAAATGTGATGCACACACACACAGACATACAATCTCTCACAGAGAGGCTTACGAAAAAGCTTTTATGCTAATCTTTATTAACATTGGGGTTTTTGATACACCTAGCAGAGATACACTATCCTAAAACTGAGGACATTCCAGAGCACTTACTTGACCTACCTAAAGGACATTTGTAGCTAAAGAGAAACCTTCTCCAACATTTCAGACAATTCCTTGATGGACAGGTGAATGTGGAAGCTACATCTGAGGAACAATGATGATCATCTGCTTCAGAGAACAAAGATAAAAATGTTACAATTTTTATATTATAAAGGTGTACAAATAAGGAATGGTGTAGACACTATAGCTCAAGACCATCTGTTCAGAATTTGCAAAAAAACTTTTAATAAACTTTTCAGAGGACATTTATAAAAATATTACTATACAGAGATACTGTAACAAATGTTTTAAAAAATAAAAATAAAAATACATTTATAAGAATTTCCGGTTTTAAAATGAGCTCTGAGCCTCTTCAATGGAAGAGGGATAGACAGAGTCCCTTTGGGGTATTCCACAACTTTTCACAGGGATTTTTAATTTAAACGAAATTGATATTGGTTCCAGGGAAAGCTGGACACAGTGCTAGGCACTGCATTAAGGAATTCCTAATATTTGCGACTTTCAGGTGCATTGGTGATTGCAGTCTTAGGTGCACTAAGATATAGTGTAACTTAACACTTCTTCGGAACAGAAAAAGAAAAACAATGGCAGTGGAGAACACCATTTTTCTTTAAGGTTAAGATAAAGGGTCTAGTCTGATGCAGGGAGACTAGTATTGNCTATGATTATAAGATTGTTGCAGCAGTAGGAATCGTTCTAGCTCTAAGTATCTGGCTTTGGTTTTAAATATCAGTAACTACCATCTTCTCTGTGGTACACTTATGTAGCTGCTATTAATTTTAACAAACAGAACAACTGCATGGAAAATACTAATCTTTTCTCAGAAAACAAAATGTTTTGGATATGTGAGCTACTAGGTTTGGGGGTTTTGGTTTTGTTTTGTTTTGGTTTGGTTTGTTGAGTTGTTTTTTTTTATTTTTCCTGAAAGAGAACTAACAGTACAAGTGAAATCAGAAAGCAAAACCAAAATCTCAGAAAGCTTTTTTTTTTTTGACAAGAAATTTTTTTCAGGAAAAAATATCTACTATCAAATTGTATTTTTCCAGTTTATTAGTTGCTTACATGGGAGGCTTTTACGAGTTTCATGTTCTGTCTCTTTTCAAAGCTTACATTTTAAGAACCTTTTTGCAAGGACTGTTGAAGAGGAAGGGGAAAACTTTTTTTTGGCATTTCAGATTTTCTGCTCTCCATCCTTCTGTCAAATTCAGTTGCTTTTTCCCAGTTAGTTGTTTCCGATGCCCATGACAACATTCCTTTCTCCTTGCAAGCAGATGGATCTTGACAAGCTGAAAGTATGGTCCTGTGGGAACCTCATGAAATTCAATAAGGACAAGTGCAGAGTCTTGAACCTAGGAATGAGTAATCCCATGCAACAGTGAAGCTTTGGAGCCACCTATCCAGAAAGCAGTTTTACAGAAAAAAAAACCCTGTGATTCCAGGTAGAAAACAAATAGAATATGAGTCAGCAGTGTGCTTATGTGGCAAAAAGAGACAATGGCCTCCTGGGATGCATGGGCAGGGATACAGTTAGCAGGCTGAGGGACATGATCCTTCCCCTCTTCAATGTTTATAAGACCATATCTGCCCATATTGTTTTGAGTTCTCAAGTAGAAGAAAGGCACTGGCCTCCTGCAGCGAGTCCAGCAGAAGAACAGCATGGTGAGGGGGCTCAAGCACAGGCATACCATGAAAGGCTGAGTACTGTATGTGTTTAGTCTGAAGAAGGGAGGACTCAGGGGAGAGTCTAACTACAAAAGAGGACAAAAACCCACTTTACAATGAGAGTCATCAGGCATTGGCACAGGTTACCCAGAGAGGCTGTGGAGTTCCCTTCCTTGGAGACATAAAATCAGCTGGCCAAGACACTGAATAAACTGATTTACCTGGACCTGCTTCAAATAGGAGGTTGGACCAGGTGACCTCCTGAAGTCCCTTTAAACCTACATAATTCTGTGATTCTGTGGTTTTATGACATGCAATGGTCAGAGCTTTCTATTTGAACTGCTAAAGTGTCTGCAATTTAATCTTCCTTATGAAAACTGAAAATTTCAACCACAGCTTCGAGCTGTGAAGAAGAATCTACATTATCACCTATCATCATCTACATGTCTAGAACCATATTACATTTCACCAGTGATCCAGGCTGTCAAGTGAATCAAATAAAGCATTTTGTTATCTGGTAGTTACACTCTTGTGTGGTAGATGGAGACCCTTCACTGGAAAATTAACAAGTTACGTACCTAGGTGATCTTACTGTCAATGCATATTATGCCGTGTAGAGGATTGTAAAAATGTTCTGAGATTTCATTTGTCTCATATGGAAGTAAATTCTTTACTCTTAATCTATTTTGATATCAAGCATATGCATAAAACAGTTCATTCAAAGTTCTCTTTATAATCCCAAAACACAAGTCCATACTGGTGTCCTAGATTCAAGTGTAGCCTGTTTATGACACTTCAAGAAAAATGCATGAATTAATAAAAAAAAAAGGACACAATGTAAGCAAATATGTATGCATGCTGTCAATTGTGCAGTAAAAAGAGATTATCACCTCTTCATTGGAAGCTATTTTTGATGATCAGCAAATGGAAATAACACACCATACCCCGCTTTCTAGTTGCCTTTTAATTACATATTGATAAAGAATGGAGAAGCAAAAAAGATCCAATTAAAAACATATTTTTAATCTCAAGGATAGGGATTTGTTCTTTTCTCACTAATCAAAACCATCACAAAATCTTCCTTATTTGCTCATCCTTGGCGCTTCCATCATGAAAATATGTATACCATCCAAGCAGATTACAACAGTGAAAGCCCTGATAGGATTTTAATCTAGAGCAAAAACATTCTTCTAACCAAACATTGTTTTATAATGTTAATGGTTTATCACACAGCCTTCTAGGTTTTTTACCAAATTAATTACATGTCATATCCTTGGCTTTACATTTTGCTTTTGACTTTTTTTTTTTTTTTAACTCTTGAGTTTATTCCAAACCCCTTTGTACTATGGCTTACAGTGACAATAGCCTTTGTCTTTTGAAATCCACATATATGTCAATAGATTTTCAGATTCTATTATAATGCTTCATTTAAAAGTCAAAAATCTTCCTTGGAATATAAGAGAAGCTATTTCTTGTCTTTCTCCTTTTGCAGAAGCTGTTTAGAAATCTTTTAAAAGCTGCTACCTGTCTGTTTTCCATTGAAATATTCTATATTATTTACTTTTCTCATTCCATTTTCTGTAGCCTCTCTTCTACTATTGATATGATTGTCACCTCCGTAGACACCGTCCTCAATTCCCTGTTCAATGGCTTCTCTGAAGAAAAAATAACTTTTTTATAAACTTTGGTTACATCCAGCTTTTCCTACATAACGGTCTTTCAATATTTCATCTGAATTTGATCTTTTTTTTCCCTCCAAGCTAAAAATATTCATGAAATAAACACTAGTCAAGAGGAAATGGGAGCTGATTTTTACCTTGGTTACATTAGTAACTGCATAGATAATCCAGAATTGAATCTAATAAAATTGAATCAAATGCAATTGAATCCAGAATTGAATCAAATCAAATCGAATCTAATCGAATAGAATAGAATATTTTCAGCTGGAAGGGGCCTACAACAATTATCTAGTCCAGCTGCCTGACCACTTCAGGGCTGACCAAAAGTTAAAGCCTATTTTTAAGGGTATTGTCCAAATACCTCTTAAACACTGACAGGCACGAGGCATTCACCACCTCTCTAGGTAAAGAAATGCTTCCTAATGACAAGTCTGAACCTCCCCTGGTGCAGTTTTGAACCATTCCCACGTGTCCTGTCACTGGATCCCAGGGAGAAAAGATCAGCACCTTCCTCTCCACTTCCCCTCCTCGGGAAGCTGTAGAGAGCAATGAGGTCACCCCTCAGCCTCCTTTTCTCCAAACTAAACAAACCCAGAGTCCACAGCTGCTCCCCAGAGGACATTCCTTCCAGCCCTTTCAGCTGCTTTGTTACTGTTCTCTGGACGCATTCAAGGACCTTCACATCTTACTTAAACTGTGGGACCCATAACTGCACACAGTATTCAAGGTGAGGCCACAACAACGCTGGATACAACAGGATAACCACCTCTCTTGACTGTCTGGTTATTCTGTGTTTGATGGACCCCAGGATGCAGTTTGCCCTCTTGGCTGCCAGGGAACACTGCTGGCCCATATTGAGCCTGTTGTCAACCAGCACCCCCAGATCCCTTTCTGCAGGGCTGCTCTCCAGCCACTCCTCTCCCAAACTATACTTGTGTCTGGCATTACTCCATCCCAGGTGCAGAATCTGGTATTTGTTCTTGTTAACTTTCATGCTATTGATGATTGCTAAATCATCATACTAAAAAGAAAGATTATGATCTCTGTCAGGCTCCTTCATTAGCTTTCAACCATGTTCATTCCCTCATTAAAAAGTAGGTAAGCCCAACTGCACCCATAATCATTATTTCAGAGGTAGTTTTGGCAAACTACAAGAAATTCTACTATTATGCATCATGATAATGTTAGTGCTCGCTCATTAGCATGATGATATAAAGTACAGAGCTTGAGATTCCTCCAGCACTGTTTGTAGCAAGATGCAGATTTTTCTTCACAAAACAAATCCAAGTGTTGCGAGAGAAGAACCAGTGCCAGTGACTTACGTCCTAAAGCTCCATGTGGCTAGCCCTAAGGTAGGGAATGCAGCTCCCCACCTCATTGCTTGAAGACTTATCAGAGCAGCAGCATCTGGAAAGTCAGGAGCCCCCTAGGGAAGATATACAGCCTGAGGGACTCAAGAAAATTTCTCCTTCTTGCAGAAATTGTCTTCCTACCGTCATCAACAAATTAAGTGGAGAGTTTTCCAGATGTTTGTGTCTTCTCTTTGCACAGTTTGGATGTTTCTGAAATTGCTCCATCCTACACTTAGCAACAGGAGCTGCATTTACAGGATGTTACAAGATTGGCCATCACCTGATGGGGCAAGGAGTTAAGGAGGATTTTATTTAACCATGTTTAGCCCATCTTGAAAGAGGCTTGAAGGATCTTCTCTTCTTTCTTGCAGCATCATAGAGCACCACCTTATGCAAGTATTGACAGAAAATATGTTTTATATAAAAATACATTTTTATTGTTAGATTTATAAAATCTATCAAGATTTTCCCTGTTTTGAAGACAAAATGCCATAACACAGATGCTAGAGAGATCTGTGACTAGATTCTTGTCAAATTCTTGCCATCAACCTGCAGGTCTTTAAATGGAAAGACTTAGTTACATACCTACCTATGTACTAGAAAATAATTTCTTCTACAGTCTGAACTTATGGCAGGACTTGTTCCTTTTTTTTTTTCAGACCACACACAGTGGCTTTTATTTGTCTCTTCTTTTAACATTATTGATGACATCTCCCAGAAGCTGTTATGATCAAGTATAACTTGTCCTACAACTCTAATTAGGTGCATATTGACACGTCTGTACTCATTATTATGCATCTCCTCAGGAAGGCAAGTGTATCAATAATGTGGTTTAAATGCAGATTTCTGTATTATTTATTTTTACTACATTCCTGAAAATGGTTGCAGTGCTATTTCATCTTCACCTCATGAGATTAAATTTTAGTCACCATTACATGGGGACCCTTCTCTCCCTTCAGTGCAGATTTTCATGCTTCGAAAGCATTAGAGTCTCCTAAAATGGAGAAACCTGGATTCATCCCTGGAAAGATTAACTTTATTCAGAATTGGGATGTTATCATCAAGTACAGTGGAGACCTTTCCTTAGTGTTAGTAGTCTGATGAATTCCTCAGGCACATGGCAGTTATATGTAGCTCAGCCATCTTAAAAAAGGATGTGGGCTACTGAATAAAAAGTTACTTAACAGCAATCAGGTTTTGAGCCTTTTTGCAGAATTTTCTAACTAGCAAGAGCTACAGAAAAAAGAAGATGCACATAATTGCACCTCATATGTGTTACTAAGTCTAGTAGACAGTACACAGATTCATTCATTCTCTCAGTTAGCAGGCTATAAAGAAAAGACATCCTCAAATGAATACAGGTGATGGAGACTGTAAATCTATCCAGTTCACACAAGAACAGGCACGGTTAATTGTGTAATTTCCAAAACTTCTAACAACATTGCTCATCTGCTGCTGACAAGAAAAGTTTTTTTGGAGCTGCTAATGGGACTTTCAGAAAGGTCCTACAGTATGTTCTTAAATTTTCAAATACATTTGGTTGGATTATTTTATGAGACATAAATATTCACAACTCTACTTGTGTGAAAGGCAAGAACCGTTTAGGTGATCACAAGACAGGAAGGGATGCTACTGCCTTCCCAATCCCACTCCCGCTAGCACCATCAGCTCTGGTACACAAGACCTTCATAAACTCATCCAACACCATATTAAATTTTTAAACCTTTTATGGACTTTTTTCCATTTACTGAGAGGCTGTTTTAAAATCTCACCTCTCTTGGTAGTTAAAAGCTTTCTAGTGTGTAAAGTAAGTTTATTCATAACCTGCTTAAATCTTGTGTCAACAAGTGTTCTTGTGCAAACCTGGTTCTTAAGCCCAAAATAGCTACCCTAAAGAGCTCTCTGGCCTCTTTGAATTTATAGACGACATCTTTATGAGCACCATGAACCAGCAGTTTCAGGCACCGAGTACACAGCCATCTTCTGCTGTGCTTATTTGCTTGTAGGATGTAGCAGAAGTTGTTCCCATTAACCCCGAAGTCAATCATTTAGCCTTCTATACTATTTGCATTATTTTTTTTCACTCTGTCTCTGGTCGTCATCTATTTCTTACTGTAAAAACTTTCCATTTCTCTTTCATAGTGAACTGGAACATCTTCTTAAGTGTTGTATCAACAGACTCTTACATAAGCACTTGAAAATAAGAGTATCATAATTATTAGACACAAATAGAGATGCTTATAAGAAAACAGGTCATAGACACTAACAGAAGACACTTCTCTGATTTGCTAAATCACCAAGCCTATGAAATTGCCATTGATTCTTTCAAGGTTCTCTTGGATTTCAAACAATCATCCATACTTTAAAAATTAGAGTGAAACTCTTCCTTACGAGCTGTTTTGATTCTTATTGTGGTATAAACAGAAAGGAAGAACGACACAGCCATGATCAGTGAGGAACTCCAGCCACTTGTAAGCTGTCAGAAGGAAATCAAAAGACATTTCATACTAAACCTTTAATCTAGTTACACATAACTCCTTTCATAAATCAGAAGATAAAGAAATATTCCTTTCAAAAGATTTGTAGTTTGATACTGTGATAACCATTCTAGAAATACAAAACTAGATTATCAATACAAATTTGCAAATATATCTTATCACACTAAATTAAGAAAAAAGTGCAAATTAAGAAAAAAGCACTTGTGAATGACAATATCAATCTACACAAACAAATTTTACCTAGGTATTTCAAATGCTTCTTGGGGAACAAGGAATGATCCTGAAACATGTACCAGCATGTATCGAGATAATTCAGATTAATTCACCAACTAATCTCCAGCATCAGTTTCCTTTCACTAAGGAAAGTGAAAAAGGTTGATGAAGGTAGGGGATTGCTACAGAATTATCTGTTACAACTGACCTGGGTGGCGATACACAAAAGTTTGTCTTCTTCTAAATTCTAGATATATTTGAACCAGTTTATGGGGGAACTTGCAAAATTCAGTCTGAGATTCTGGACTCACGAGCTTCTTTCATTTCTTGGTGAACATATTTTTGAATAAGTTAATGGAAATGTTAGAGAATGATTATTTTGCATCAACATTCTGCAGCTGAGACTTTTTGGGTAACGTAACCGAAACAGATGCTTCCATTATTGAGAGGACTCTCATCAGATGTAATGTTGTGATTGTGCTATTTATGAAATTATTTTAATAAATATTGAAAAGGAAAAGATGCACTTGCAAGCAAAAAATACCACTTCATATAATTTAAAGAATGTGATAAATGTGCATTCTATTATGCCAAATTTCTATTAACATGAAATCAAATGAGAAATTATTTCTAGGCTTCAAGTGAGAAAATAGAAATAAAATTCAAACAGGAATGAGATTTATAAGTCGAATATTTAAAAAATATTTTTAAAAACTGAATGAATTTAGTTTATTAAATGTCGCAATATTTTCTTTGCTTTTAAAACTCTATCTCATATTTCAATGTTGTTTGCAGAGTTAGTTAGAAAATAGCGTGACAGAGCATGAGCTGTTAATGTTTTCTCTTAGCCATACTTTGGGAACAGGCATAACACTAAAGAAGATTCTACAGATCATTATCTCACACCAAAAATGATGATTCAGTTTAAAATTGTATTTCTTTTTAAATGGAAAATTTTCTTAGGCCTTTCACAAGGAGAAAAAAGCTCTTGTTTAAAAGCACTTATTACCCTCTTCATAATGATTACATAGATATTGTCAAGTTTTTTTTTTTAATTTGTTCTGAAAGATGCTGTGTGCAGGGCAAACAGGATTTTGGTTAGGTTTTATCATAACTATGAAGCCCCCGGGCCACAGACAGCAGTATTTCTGGTGAATGTGATCTCCAAAGAAACCAAAATATGTCCTAAACCACAAACAGGCTTACTGAATATGTAAACGTGGAGGGTATTCTACTATGCATTCTGAAGAAAGAATAAATCCAAGCAAGCAAAAATGTCTTAATCATTTTCCCAAAAATGGCAATATGTTGAGATAGCTTCTAAACTGTTTAACAGCTAGGCTATCATTTTCTGCAGAACAGTTCTTTCTCTGTTTTGACATTTATAACAAGGTTTCCAAACAAATTCATTTTCAATGTAGGAATTTCCATTTTTTTTTTTTAAGACTAAGGCCCTCTAACGATTTTTTTTTCATAGCCAAATATCTAAAATTTTACTGTTTCTGGTACAGCTTTCCCTAGACGTGCACCTGAGACATTTTTCATGTCTGACAAATTTGGTGGCCTTCTATGACAGCTTTACAACATTGGTGGATAAGGGAAGAGCAAAAGACGCCATCTACCTGGACTTGTGCAAAGCATTTCACACTGTTCTGCACAACATCCTGGTCTCTAAATTGGAGAGACATGGAACTGACTGATGGACCAGTCAATGGATAAGGAACTGGCTGGACAGTTGCACTCAAAGAGTTGCGGTCAATGGCTCCATGTCCAAGTGGCAAGCAGTGACAAGTGGTGTTCCTCAGGGATCGGTACTGGGACCAGTACTATTTAACATCTTTGTTGGCAACATGAATGTTGGGACTGAGTGCACCCTCAGCAAGTTTGTTAATGACATCAAGATGTGAGGAGAGGTCAATACGCTGGAGGGGAGGGATGCCATCCAGAGGGACCTGGACCGGCTTGAGAGGCGGTCCTGGACAAGCACAAATACAGGCTTCACAGAGAATGGATTGAGAGCAGCCCTGAGGAGAAGGACTTGGGGGTGTTTGTTGATGAGAAACTCAATATGAGCCACCAGTGCCTGGGCTGCATCAAAAGAAGCGTGACCAACAGGTCGAGGGACGTGATTCTGCCCCTCTACTCCATTCTGGTGAGACCCCACCCAGAATATTGCATCCAGATCTGGAGCCCTCAACACAAGTCACTATTTTACTGTGAGGGTGGTGAGGCACTGGAACAAGTTGCCCAGGGAATTTATGGATGCCCCATCCCTGGAAGTGTTCTAGGCCAGGCTGGATGGGACTTTGAGCAACCTGGTCTAGTGGAAGGTGTCCCTGCCCATGGCAGGGGGGTTGGAAGTAAATGATCTTTAAGGTGCCTTCCAACCTAAACCATCCTATGATTCTATAATTCCATAATTCTATGATTACAGCCCAGTAAATTGTACCTGTTCCTTCAGGTTTAATCCATGAGACCTACTGGGAATTATGCCAGCTTTGGGGGATTATATTTGTTCTTATGAGGGAAAAAAAAATAAAAAATCTCAGAAAAACTTCTATTTTTTTTCCCCAAAGATAGGATAATTCAGTCTCTTGTTTTTACAGAGCAAAGAAAACAAAATCTTGGAAGGACAGTCTTCCTTTTGTTTCATTTGATCCTTTAAAAGAATGAAAGTTTCTGCCTTCGGAAGAAGATTTGAGGTTAGAGATACTAAGAGTCAAAAGTTCCTTCCTGCAGCATAAATGATTGCAGGTGGGTCTGTATTCTCAGCCCATGCCTGTGCCCAGTGTTGCTCTCTGAGCAAACTCAATCTGTGCAGCACACTGCTGAGTGTGCTTGCTTTTGCAATTCCACCCCAGAGCATTTAGAAGCCTAAGAATCCTATTTAGACACCTTTACGTAAAGTACTGTGGCAACTCGCTTCTCCATGTTATACACACCAGTGATTTATCAACTATTTTTGGTTCCCTGGTCTAATGTTCTCCAGGAGAGGATCTCCTAATCTAAGAATATACTCATCAATTATAAGGTGACATATAGGTCGTACTTAAATCTCATCTACCTATGTCAACATTTTATCTGACTTTAAAATCTCTAAGAAAAATAACTTTTCTTTATATAAGAAGAAAGCATGCATCTTTTAATTTTATTTTTTTTTTAAACTATTGTTTTTCAAGGGTCTATATGCTTTGCGTTTCTGATTAAGTTAATATAAAAGTAGATGCTTAAAAATGATATGGCTAGGCAACCTAGATTCACCTACATAAACTGAGACTTTAATTTCATATTTGCTTGAACTACTGTTATTAAAAAAGAGAGAAGAAGAATCTATTGAAGAATATATTATTCAAGATAAATCTGGTCATAAATACTTGCCTGCTACTGTGTTCTGCTTTTCCCAGAATTGTTACTGTCAAAAGAATGTCTATGTTTAATACGTGCAACTTTAAGCTACCTTGTTCTTATTTTTCTTCTTTACGTTAAATGCTTGTGTTATCGTTGATGGTGAAAATATGCACAGCTAAATCTAAAGAATACATTCTTTAACTGTCAACATCAATATGCAAATATATGAACTTTCCCTGCTATTAATGCTGATATGGTCTCAGAATTCTTACATATTACAAGGTCTACTATATTCTGATTTACATTTGAAATAAATTTTGTTAGACTGTGGTAGGAGGGAGGAAGGGAGGGAGAACTATCATAGAGACAAAAAAAGCCACGTTGTAAAACCCAAATACTATGTTAAATGTGAGACCAAGTTTAATGATTTTTTTCACCCATTCCTTTGGTATTTATGAAACGCATCCAGACATCTTCCACTTCTTAAACCTTTGATAGTTTGTAATATCTAAAATTATATTTCATTTTGCTAAGGGAATAGAACATTTTTTAAAGATGACTTTGAACAGCATTTCTCTGCCTTTTGACTACATTCAACCTATTTTCCCTAATTGTTTTTCATTAGAGAGCATTGCAATGAAATATCAAAGTATATCATGTCTTAGGGATAAAATACTGTATGTTTATAATGTATTAGAAACAGTGTACAAGATTTACTTGTTAGGAGACTGTGAGGATTAGTGACAGAAAAGTACCTCTGTAACAAATGTGAGAAGAAGCTGGTTCAGCCTGTTGGTGGGAAAAGAAATAATATTCCTCAAACAAGGCTCTCAAGTTAAACTGCTATATACTTTCACTCTGTAATTCTTAAAGTATTTGAATTTTGAGAGCAGCGGGGGTTCACACTATTTAGCACCACAGCTAAACGGGATATACAGGCCTTAGATAAAGAACAGCAAAAATTTAAGGCCCAGGCTTATCCCTGGCTATAATGTTATCTCTAGCCCTGACTCTAATCTTAACCTTAAGCCTAAATGACATCAAGGGAGAAGAATCAACCCCACAAAAGAAGAGGAGGTGCTTGGAGATGCCTTTCTCATCCTCATCTGGACTCTCTAAATCATCTCAAACAATAGGGGAACTTCCCTTTGCAGGACCACAGCCCAAGACCTATCTGGTTTTCAATTTCTGGCTTGCTTTTTACGTCATAGCTGGATGAATTGCCTCTCAATATATTGAGGAGAGGGGGAAGGCGACCCACAGTATCCGCCCAAAGGAAGCACCTGAACAAAAACTTTGGGGAAAAGGGTGTGGTGGACAGAAGGGTCCGCAGGCAAAAGAGAGAACAAGGGTATCAATTCACCTCCTGTTTCTTTGTGATTCTTTGGCCATCTGTGGGTGCCTTGCTGGATGGAGAGCAAAGGCTGAAATTAGAGTTGGGGCAGAGATGGCTAGGGTAAGGTAATGTTGTTTCATTTGGGTTCTGGGTTTGGTTGTTTTTTTTTCCCCAAAAGGGATCAGTTTAAGGTAGAACCACTTGAAATTTTTGGTCTTCACTGTCTTCATTAAGTGGCTACCTGGGGTATCTACCTGCTCCTCAACATCGACATCAACAACAAAGGTATGAGAGTGAGGAAGGTCTTCCAGGAAAGGAATCCCCAGTCAATGAGAACCGGCTACAAACTCCAAGACGAGACAGTGTTACATGGATACTCATCAAGAAAGTGTTAGTTAAGAAGAAAAAAAGAAAAAGAAAAGAAGAAAAAAACCAAAAGAAATAATAATAATTTGTTGGGATCTGCAACACAGGGTAACAGTCATGGTGATTAGAATATCAAACAGGATGACCTCTTGCTCTCCAAATGGTAACAAGTATTTTGAATCAGTGGATTTGGTGGTGACAAACCTATTAATCTTTCTTTGTTCTTGCATTGTTATTTCTACTCAAGAAAATTATTCAGGAAACCGTATCATTTGAATCCTCTGTAGCATACCTGGAAGTTTGTACATGCTTGGTATATCTATCCACTGCAGAGACTGGAAAGATAAACTGATTTTTAATGTGAACGAGGTACAGAGTTATCAAAATGAGCAGTATTTTAACTCTGTTACCAAGAATGTATGGATTTCCTTTATGGAGAATGGTTGTTCTGAGTTTTTTAAATCCCATTTGGTAAATTATGTATAAGCTGTTAAGCTTCAGCAGAAAATTTAAAAGTCTTGATGACATCCACTGTACTGATGATTGTTTCTTATCAGGTGCAAATTCAGGCCGACAGTTACTTCAACATTTAGTGAAATATCAATTTCATCACAAAGCATTATAATGTGTTTGATTGATTACAGCTAAAGCCATTGTTTTCTTAAAGCCAAAACTAAATCCACTAGATGGCAGATAACATTAAAAATGTGTAGTAAAAAGAAAAAGTCCATGAATTTAATACGTGCTGTTCTCCCAATTTATGAAAACACAGTCTCTGTGGGGCATCTTCTAGTGCTTGTTTATATGGTGATGGCAGACAACGGGACAGTACAGCTATTTCTTTAATTCTACCTTTTCTTACTTGTCAGTCATTTTGGTATAAATATAGAACTTCCTTGGGAATTTCTTTTGTACTTTATGTGACAGGAAAGGCTCAGCACTGCAGTAATGTTCGGGATAAGATGTGGAGAATTCGGTGTTAACGTTGCTCTGCAGCATTATGGTTTTTAAAATAATTAAGAACACTGCAAAACTGAAGAACAATGTTTTTATTGTAGAACACAAACTTTGTAAGGTAATTAGATTACTGAATTTGATTCCAGAGCATGTAGGTGAACTGAAGCCCATGCAGCTATCTTGCTGTTGCGTAAGTAAGAGTTTTCTGAGAAAATTGAAAAGCAAACACTTACTTACTGCAGCATGTTTCCACCAGCACTGCTTTCTCATAAAGTAAGAACCCAAAAGCTCTTAGAATTATGAGGTTGAGGCCCTGATTTACATGGAACTTTTAATCAGTCTCATTTACTTCTAGAAGATTTAAGGATGTACGGAGTGTTTGCTGGTTCAATGTTACAGGCAGACTGCATTTAGGGGAGGTGAGCTTTTCCTTCCTTGATCAACTTGTCCTCAGGGTTCCTAGCATCAGATAAAAGAATAAATTTGGCGTACACAGGTGGTTGAAGAGTCCTGTGAGACACACAGAATATAGTGGTAAAGTACAAGAAATTAAACACCCGATACTAAGGGAATAAATAAAAAACTCAGCCTAAACCAGTTCATTTGCATTATGAATCAAAACTTCCTAAGAAAATCAAGACAGGACTACTTGATATATTATCAGAGATCATCAGATATCAGATATATAGATCAGATACATCATCAGATATTATATTATATATGATTTTTTATATGAGTGTATTTTTTCATGTTTAAATTTTGCACATTTCACATCAATTGAAAAAGAGATATTAAAATAGAGCAGTTCAGCTGTATGAACCTTTCATCCCCCCAAAAAAAAGCCTGCTTTGGCAAGATGAATAAATTTAAGTCATTAAGTAAAACAGAAAGCACTTAAGACTTATGTGTTTTCCTAAGACTGTTGTTAAGGAGGAGCACTCAGTATGGCTACTTAAAGTCCTCTATTGATCAGGAAGATCATTCTGTCAGAGTTAAAGGTTTATGCAGGGGGAATAGACATGTACCCTAATAAGGAAAAAGGAAGGGGCATCCCTCTTAGCTGCTGTTCTGTGACTTTGCATTCTAGTCTTTGACTCTATTTTTAATTTCTTTTCAGCGATTGTGTGGCAGGGATTATCCACGCACTTTCAACTAGATACAGTAAGGAAAAAAGGTACTAACAATATATATATCAGGATGACATGCATTCCGAAAACTGGTTAACATGCTCCAGATAATGCCAACAAGAAATGAAGAGTGAAGCTTTTCTGTCCTTAGGTTAAAAAGAAAATATGCCTAACTTATTTACAATCAATATTTTAAGGTCTAGCCTTCTATCCAATAATCATAGAATCATAGAATGGTTTAGGTTGGAAGGGACCTTAAAGATCATCTAGTTCCAACCCCCCTGCCATGGGCAGGGACACGTCCCACTAGACCAGGTTGCTCAAAGCCCCATCCAACCTGGCCTTGAACACCTCCAGGGATGGGGTCTCCACAACTTCCCTGGGCAACTTGTTCTAGTGCTTCACCACCCTCAGAGTGAAAAATTTCTTCCTAATATCTATTCTAAATCTCCCATCTACCTGTTTGAAGACATTACCCCTCATCCTATCACTACATGCCCTTGTAAAAAGTCCCTCTCCAGCATTTCTGCAAGAGCCCTTCAGATACTGGAAAGCTGCTCTAAGGTTTCCCCAGAGTCTTCTCTTTTCCAGGCTGAACAACCCCAACTCTCTCAGCCTGTCCTCATAGGAGAGGTGCTCCACCCCTCTCATCATCTTTGTGGCCCTCCTCTGGACCCCTTCTTGTGTTGAGGGGTCCAGAGCTGGACACAATATTCCAGGTGGAGTCTCACAAGAGTGGAGTAGAGGGGCAGAATCACGTCCCTTGACCTGCTGGCCACGCTTCTTTTGATGCAGCCCAGGATATGGTTGGCCTTCTGGGCTGAGAGCACACATTGCTGGCTCATGTTGAATTTCTCATCAGCAACACCCCCAAGTCCTTCTCCTCAAGGCTGTTTTCAATCCTTTTTCTGCCCACCCTGTATTTGTGCTTGTGATTGCCCTGGCCCAGGTGTAGGATCTTGCACATGGCCTTGTTGAACTTCATGAAGTTTGTCCAGGCCCACCTCTCCAGCCTGTCCAGGTCCCACTGGATGGCATCCCTCCCCTCCAGCATGTCGATCCTTCCACACAGCTTTGTGTCATCGGCAAACTTGCTGATGGTGCACTCAATCCCAACATCCATGTCGCCAACAGAGATGTTAACAATGAACTGGCTTTTTGCTCACTCCAAACTGATCATCTGAATTCATGTATTAGGGGACACATGAAATGCATACTATGTGAGATTTTTCTTCTGGTTAGATGTCCCCATATTTTCTCTTAGGAAAAAAGAGTTTTAAACACATTTAAATATTAGCAAGATCTGTATGTAATGTAATAATCTCATATGTTTCTAGTACATTCACTTACTCCACTTTTATAAATTCCATCTTATAAAGGAAATGATGCTCAGGACATAGAATGTGAACTTGATTATTGTTCTGTAGAAATGTATTCACACAAATGCAGAATAACTGGAATAGCAATACATTAATGATTAACAAAACACTTACCTTTTTCTTTTAATTATTTTCAAAATAAAGAAAACCAGAAAGAAAATAAAAAATAATACTTGGGCCTGAAACTATTCCATCAATCAAGTACCATTGATCCCATATGTTGTTTGTAACTAGAGTAGTTATTGAATTATGTATGGTCAATGTTTTTTTAATATACCAGCCAATCGTTAATCTACAAGAAAGTAAACACCATACAATAATATTTTCCTACAGAAACATTAATGTATGTGTATGTAACCCAATATGTACATAGATATGCACAAATACACACACACATGCTGGTGCCACTATATCTTTTTTACTTACATTCACATTTTGCTGATATTCAGAGGGAAATTATCTATTGTCCTCACTTGGAGGTATCTTGTCTTTCTTTCATGTTAAGATGAGGAATTTTGTCATTTTGACACCTACTTTTATCTTTACTGCTTTCTTAATATGTTATGTTTTAAGTAGATTGCAGCTTAATAAAGCATAGGAAAAACATGATGTTTGCTCTTAATTAAGTTTGGAACATTTTTTAGTCTTCCACTAGTATTGTGAGCCATAACCTTTATGGAGAAGTATGAAAAAAAAAAACGAAACAAAAAACAAACCCATACCCAAACCCCAAACCATTCACCTTCCATGTTGTATTTATTTTTATTAAGGCAAACTGGTTCCAATGACAGGCCATCATATTAGGAAAACAAATTTTACCATTAGAAAATCTCTGTTGCTTGACTGTCTATGTAGTATTCAATACCTTTCTAAAAATAATGGATGTACTACTATGACACTTGATATTCAGAGAGTAGACTCCTAATTTATTTCATCCATTGTAGAAATGGCACTAGTAGGACCAGGGGCAGATTCTCCACATCTGTTTACAATAAGCAGTTATCAATACATCTTTGTTGGATCTTCTTCCAATGCAGACATTCTTATAGTGCAAATACTTTAAGAAATTATGCTACAAATAGCAAGTTTGGGTGCCACTTGTGGTGTTTTCACTCTCATTTAAAAAATATATATACTTGAAGCTGTATAAAAAGTTTAGTTAATTCAGTTTTATTTTCACATGTTAATGATGCTCAGTTTTGAAAGCAAACAGCTGGATACTGAAAATCAGAGGAGTGTTCTTCTTGGGAACTTAATAAGCTACTGAAAAGATAATTCCCTATGAGATTATTTTTGCAGACTTTCCACAAAGTAATACTCATCATACTGAAGCACTGACAGAATTGTTTAAAACGAAGAAAAATTATATGAATTTAAACAACCTTTTGGAAGTTTAAATCTCAGTACAGTCCTGGAGCAGGGGCTGAAACTTTTAATTGCCTAATTGTACATGCTGCAAAAGAAGAAAAGTAAAATTAACTTCCCTTCTTTGTGAGGTAAAATGTAAAATCAGCATTATTTGTCGTGAAAGAAATATGATTTCTTGGGCTTAATATATAGCAAACTTGGCCGTGTTAGATTAACTGTTGGTACTCTGAGAATCTGCATAAATACAACACTATTATAGAATTGCAATCAGTATGAATTTTGCTTTGGTAAAAGCACTGAAATTGTATTTTTCATGAGATATATTTCTATTTTCTTTTCTGTATAGATGCCATGTCATTGCCAAAACTTGAGATGCATGCTTCAAACACATTGTAAATTACATTTTAATAATTCTTTTTTTTTAACTCAAAGGAATATTACTGCCCTTTGTATTTTAGTGCAGTTTTACAAAATGCTTGATGATATTAAAGGAAAACATGAATTCAAAATTCTATTTAGTACCAAAGGGTCTGGACACTTCTAAACATATACATAAACTATCCATCCGGTAACTATAAAAACCATCCTTACTGTTACTGATTGACTAATTATAGATTGCTCTTCTACACAGTCATGTCAATGATCGTCAAAATCTATCACTAAATAAATTTTCCACTTTTCAGTTGTATTATAAGAAATGTCAAACAGACAATGGTGAATTTCTTTTTTTTTTTTAAAAAGAATGGTTGATAAGCCACTTCCACAGAGCGTATCTTGCTACCAAAACAGAAAGGCTGCATTAATGGAAACGCACCAAGTACAGTTTTGATCAAATCCATTAGTGTCAAACCCTTCAGAAAGAGAGCAAAGTATGTCCATGTTGATAGAAAGACCTTTCATGCCAGTCAGATTTAGTATGACTTCCTGGGTGGATACACGGTTATACAAAACAGTGTGTTGCTTTTTGCCTGAGCTTAAACATAAGTGACATCAGCATCTTTATCCTAGAATAAGAATGTTCATAAGAGGAATAATAGTTTAAATTCACATCTCACCAGAATAATTTAACTGACATAACTCAAGTCAGTATAACTTTCCCATATATATGAAATCTTAAGCAATTTTTCAGGTTTCCAGATTTCAAAAGCTTCAGAATTCTAAAGGCTACCTTTGGTAGCACCAAAAAAAGACAAAAAAGAGTATAAAATAAATAAAGAATGAAATTCTGTCTGTCATGCACTCCAAAAGCAAAGGTACCTGATAGTTAACTTAGTTCATATTAGTAAAATGTCTAATTGCCGGGATGTGTGGTGTTGTGCTAATAATTTACAATGCCTTTGGTCTTTATCACATACTTACCCTTATCTTCCATGCCAGAAATCAAAAAAGCCCCATGTACATTGGCTTCTCCAATTTGGATGAATCTATTGTGGACCCTAAATTAACAGTAGCATTGATGAAGTACCCTTTTAAATGAAAGGTAACTATGATTGATTTGAATAGGTAACCACATAGCAATGCATTAGACTGATATGTCAGAAAATAGTAAACTGATCATGATGGTCTTGACCTGAATCTGCAATAAAGGAAAATTAAGAGTAATTTCTGGTGTTACTTTAAATACAGTAACAGATGTTCTTGATATTACAAAGAAATAGAAAGATAGGAAGATGACAAGAGATGTGGGCAGTAATAAGAAACAGATATCAGAAATGGAATGCAACTTAAATCTTTGTCAACTAGTGAATCTTTTCAGTGTCTCTTTACTGCAGCTACAATAGGAGCATTGTAATAATATGCTTTATTAGCATATTATAGCATATTATAGCATTAGGTCCGATTGTCAGAATAAGGACAGATAGGGCTTTACAACTTACTCCTAAGTCTTCATTAAGTCTCCTGAGCTGTTTCACTTGCAACATCTATTCATCCTGTTTGGAAATGGACAGTGGCTGTCACTGAATTCCACATAGGAAATTAGTGTGAAAATTACTATGGGAAGGACAGATGGGAAATGAGCTAGCAGAAAAACAAACAAACGAACAAACAAAGAAATACAGTTTGTTCAAAATAGCAAAGCTATATCTCAGAATAGTATTAGACAAAGTTTATATGTAGACTCAAACTATATTTTGGATAAAAACGTAGTAAAATATAGATAGGGTAGGATAGGATAGGACAGGACAGGATAAATTTTCAGAACAGTATTGATGTAAGTATTGAATTTAAACTAAATTTAGCAATTTAAGTTTAACAAATAAAATTTAAATTTAAAGTATATTTTTTTAGTGTCGCCTAGAACTATGTTTGAGAGGCAGGTCACTGGAGGAACTGCTCCAAGCCTCTGAATGTACTTCTGGTTTTCTCCAAAATCCTTATAGTACTGAGAATTCTAAGAAAGTCAAGAACTCATGGTTTTACTGCTCAGAAAGAAATTGCCAATTAAAATGAGGGTATCAAGACACCTGGACAGATGTGAACTCCATTTATTTTCTACAGATACTATACATCAAGGGCACCCTGTTCTCTTTTTTCCACCCAAATTCATATAGAGGTGGAATGTGAGGATTTCAAAACTTTGGGGTTTGTTTTGTTTGTTTGTTTCTTTTCGTGGTTTGGGTTTGTTTTTTTTGGGGGGGCGGGGAGTGATGCTCTTGGGTTGTTTTTGTTGTCTGTTTTTTATTAACAACTCATAGTTCAGTTAAAGCAGTAAGCTTAAAAAGGCTTCAGGGCTTTCAGGAATCCCAGATGTAGAGTCTGCTTCTTCCCAATTGTTCTATATTTGTACGATTAATCAAAGTCTGATCTGTAATCTGCACACAACCAGCAAATAAATCCATCACAATTAAAAAGTGAATGGTTGCCTTCGTCTCTGCACAGTCATACGTGATATGTAATTTTTTGGAGATTCAAGAAAGAAATCTATATTCTAGTTTCATAGAATCATAGAATCATAGAATGGTTTAGGTTGGAAAGGACCTTGAAGATCATCGAGTTCCAACCCCCCTGCCATAGGCAGGGACACCTCCCACTAGACCAGATTGCCCAAGGCCACGTCCAGCCTGGCCTTGAACACCTCCAGGGATGGGGCCTCAACAACCTCTCTGGGCAAATGTATTTTCATGCATTCATGCATACATTCATGCAAATGTATTTTCTGGTAACAAGGGCTTCTTCCTTATTCCCAGACAAATGACCTCATTCTAACACTCAAGAATATTACCATTTGATGGCAATCAGCTAATTATCTCATGAAATATTTGTTTTATTTTGAATGATAAATCCTTCAGTTCAATGAGTTTTTAATTTTCTTTTGTGATACCTGTCAGTGTAAGAAAAGTATGTCTCATCTGATCTTAACCATCTAAAAGTTTAAGCTAGAGGGCTTAGATGGACTGAATCATGCATTTGAGATTTGTCTCTTCATTGTCTGTAAGGAGAACCTACTTAACTAGCTTAGACTACTGTCCAAGTTTTACCATCTGAAGTTAGATGAAATTACTGCCACACAAAGGATCTACTAATATGTAGATATCTCAGTCTAAGCTGGAGGTTAAGTGCAATTTATACATCTGAAGTAGAGGTTTAAGGCTTTTTTATACATATTCCATCTAATACAAAATGTATTCGAGCTTGACATTTTTTTTATCTGTATTAAAATATTTTAGTAGATGTTATCACTAATAGTTCCACAGGGAATGTTCCTCAAAATGACTGACACAAATGTAAAATGTACTGACATAAGATTTTGTAGAATTCCTGTGTGTTGAACAACCTCTCATAGTTCTAACACTAGAATGTGAAGAAGAAAGAATAGTGATAAGACTAAAAATTACAGATATGTTATAAAATATTTTGAGCAAGTGTTTTTCTGTTTGGGTTTTGAGGGGTTTTGGCTTTGTGGTTTGTCTTTTTTGGTTGTTGTTGTTGTTGGTTTTGTTTATTTGTTTGCTTTGTTTTGAGAAATGTTGTTACATAATGCTTTCTTTTCATTTCTCCAGATCAGATATTTTTTGGAGAGTTCAGGAACAATCAAAACATTATATCAACCATTTGATGCCATAGTGCAAGTTGATATTGGAATACTTTCTTTTTTTTCCACACCATTGTAGAGGTTAGTGACGTTCTGCTTCCTTGTCATAACATGTTTAAAGTCTGCTTCAGGGCATGGCACATCACATTGTGATAATGACATCAGAATACTTGCATAGAAAAATCCTATTACATGAATATTTTTAAGCAAAATGCTGCAAGCTCATCAGCCAACACTCTATGAATGCCTGATTCAGAGACTACGGTTGCTGTACTACACCTACAATAAATTCCAGACTGTCAAATAAGTCAAATGTTTAACTGCATCTCTACAGTGTTTTGACCTTTATATAGCATACTTGTGCAAAGGCAACATTTATGTTTTTCATACAAAAGATACAGTACATTAATTTCTTCAAGTATACATTTCAGAATTACAAGCATTTAAAAATTCTTGAACTTGACATATAAACCAATTTACTGATACTAGCTTTCAGAGGATATTCAAGACAAAGGGTAACTAGACTTAAAAAGCCACTAAAAGCTAAGCCACTATCCGTCATATTTGAGAAGTCATAGCAGTCTGGTGAAGTTCCTGCTGACTGTAAAAGGGGAAACATAACTCCCATTTTTAAAAAGGGAAAAAAGGAGGACCTGGGGAACTATAAGCCAGTCAGTCTCACCTCTGTGCCCTGCAAGATAATGGAGCACATCCTCTAGAAACCATGCTAAGGCATGTGGAAAATAAGGAGGTGAACGATGACAGCCAACATGGCTTCACTAAAGGCAAATCATGTCTGACAAATTTGGTGGCCTTCTATGACGGCGTTACAGTGTTGGTGGATAAGGAAAGAGCAACTGTCATCGTCTACCTGGACTTATGCAAAGCATTTGACACTGTCCCACACAACATTCTTGCCTCTAAATTGGAGAGACATGGATTTGACGGATGGACCACTTGGTGGATAAGGAACTGGCTGGACAGTCACACTCAAAGAATTGCAGTCAACAGCTCCATGTCCAAGTGAGACCTACAGGAAAGATGGAGACGGACACTTTATCAGGGAGTGTAGAAATAGGATGAAGGGTAATGGTTTTAAACTGGCAGAGATTTAAGTTAGATATTAGGAGAAATTCTTCAGATATTAGGAACGATTTCTTTACTGTGAGGGTGGTGAGGCAATGGAATAGGTTGCCCAGAGAAGTTGTGGATGCCTCATCAAGGCCAGGTTGGATGGTGCCTTGAGCAACCTGGTCTATTGGAAGGTGTCCCTGGCAATGGCAGGAAGGTTGGAACTAGATGATCTTTAAGGTCCCTTCCAACTCTAACTATTCTACGAAAAAGGTTTAGACTAAATATTCATGTGGGTATCAATTTTTTAAATCCCTTCTTGTTTAGCTCCTCTTCCAGAGGCATCCTTATGCTCCTGTCCTTTTAACGGCTATGATAGGTCTTCTGTCTCCTCAGTGTCCTTTGTCTAAAATTCAACAATTTTCCATTTGGTCATCATGTAAACTTTTTTTGGGGGAGGAGGGAGGGGGAAGTGGAATGTATGCAAAAGAGTTTCCAGCTGCCAGATCTTCTCTTGCATAGGCAATCAACTTCCTCACCTCATGATACTTTCACTGTGAGCTGCTCTAAAAGTTGGCATGCAGACACCTGGGAAAAAATGGGAAGCAAGCAAGCAAGCAGATGGCCTGGAAACCTAAAAAAACAACATCAGCTGATTCCTGGCAGCAGGGAGGTAGAGATTTGGCAGCTTTCCCAATCTCCAGTTGCTGCTTTTATTCTCGTTATATGGAAGTCAAAGTCCTTCTCTTGCCACAGGCTGGTATAAGACAAGGTGCATTACAGGCAATCAGTTATTCATATTTCACATGTCAGCAGATCACTAGATATTGATGAACAGGAATTATACCTATTACTGAGTGATCATAAAATTGTAGAAGACTGGCTGATGCTTTTATTTGTATTCTCTGACCCCTCAGTGTTCAGGATAAACTTTAAGATAAGGTTTTTGGTTTCAGTATGTACAAAGAGCCTGGTGGGAAACCTGGAATCAAAGCTGAAGGAATCATCTCATTGATTGCCTATGCTTTCCCTTTTTCAGGGGTATGTGCTCTGTGTTAAAGTACTGGCATCTTCTTCAACATGTATTCTCCCTGTGAAACTTTCTGGTATTTTCTTTCATCCTTTCTGCTGATTACTGCTTTGTGTTGACTGATATGCTTGGTGGTTCTACAGTTCTTCCAAGACTGTACAGAAGAAGATGAATGCTGAAACACAGGCTACAGAACCTGCCTTCAACTGTAAAGAAGACAGAGCAAGAATATGCGGTTTGGATACAAGACTATATAACAGTGGACCTGCTTTCCATGGGAAGAAAACCACACCTGGAATAGTAGAAAAAAAAACCCTGATCCTTTAGAAATTGTGACTTGTTTAAAGTCAGAGGCCACTATTCTAAGTGCTTTGATGGACTGGATGGACAAAGATATGAGCATGTATCTTTCAGTATTTCCCATTCGACAGACTTTATAGGCCCCTTAATGCTTCTCTGTTCTGTAGCATGTGACCTGAACCATCTCCTGCAAGTCCAAATATGAGGAAGATGAAAGCATGCATTTACCCTCATGCATGAATTAGCTAGAGATGAAGAACAGGGCAGCAAGTGTCCTATGACACATGTTTGTTTTGGGTTTTTTTTTCTGTTGAGGACTGTTATTGCTCGCTCAGTCAATGAATCAGGTATTTTACTTCTATTCTCGCCTCTAAATTAAATTTAGAAAAAATAATTAACGTAGGGATTGCTGCTAATAAGCTTGGTTATTTTTTTCAAACTCACACAAATTTCCAAAATTCACTTGAAACTCTCAAGAAAAAACAAAAGGTTATGAAATCCCATCATAGTTTCACTGATTTGGACTGAGATCCTTCATAAGAGTAAAGTTGCATTCTCACCATATTTTGCTATATAAAATTAATCATATTATGCATTCCTCTTTTTTGTTTCATTTTGAAGATAGCATCTCTGAAATCATGTATGAAGTCCTTCTTTTTGTTTAGTACACATTTTACAGTGTTCATATCTGCCTTGTTCTCCTTTCTTCTGCACACATTTTCCTTGCTGTTGCATTAGACTTTGGTTTTGCTGCTACTTTTTCTGGTTTTTTATTAGCAGATAATGACTGACATTATCACTGAAAGAGATGATTATAAAATAATAGTAGTAATAAAGCAACAGAGATAAGTAATTTATTCAAAAGTCTCAAGGCCAGATAATCAAAGTGTACAAATAAAATTTAAATTATTTTTGCATTTGGGACAATTAAACCACAAAGATAATTGGGCTTCTCTAATGATAACTGCAGGTTTATCAGCAATGATCTGGGTTTTTTTGTCATCAAGAAACAGGGAAACTATGTTGTTTGGCAAATTTATTCTGATAGTTTCCAGTTAGTAAAGACTAACATGTAATTTCCTTTAAGTGAAGACTTGAAGTCAATTTACATTGTGTACAGACACTTCTCTCAGTTTACTGGTTAAAATAAATATGAATATAAAGTCTATGTTAACACTGGTAAACAAGATATTCTCATTGTAATTGCTAAATAAACAATTCTTGCCTGCAGAAGACTCGCTAACTTTAGAAGGCATGAGTTTCCCCAGCTTCTTCCCATTTCCATGTTAAATGTCATGCCTCAACACTGTAAATTCAGCTGTTTTGCAGCTGCTTTGTTCGCTAACTAGCTTTGATTCTTTACACATTGATCTTCTGCTTTTGTAACTACAATGGTGCTTGCTAAGCTCGTGACACCCTTCCCACCTCTGCTCCAGATCCTCTTCCCACCTGCTGCCCTCTGAATAGGGGAATCGCGTGGGATTTCTTGGGGACTAGTCTCCTATGTGGTAACTTAAACATTCCTGTGTTTTCATTGACTAGGTTTTATACTATGACATCATGGGATATAAGGTGGCTGTAACATAAATCTACACAGACACATTCATCTTAGCTGCAGTAACAACAGGAAACATAGCTTCCTTTTAAAAGTATCTCTGTTTTCTACTGATCTGTCCAATTTCCCTCAACAGCATTACTGTGGAAAAATGGGGTGGACAGGGCATTAGCAGGACTACTGTAGGAGTTAGGGTGGGACTGTTTTACGAAACCTAAGCCAGCTTTCATATCTGAGAACAATTTTGTTTGCAACCAACCAGCCCCCTGTGTGATCTAAACCCTCCCCACCCCCTTGTGCAGAGGACATGACTGAGAAATCAGAAGCTATCGTATATATTAATTTACGTTGGTAACTAAAGTCAAGTCACAAATTCTTTAATGTGTGAAAATTTTTAACTTCAGTGGGAATCTTGCCTGAAGTAGAACAGGTGGGCTTCATATAACTAAGCAATTGGTAAGCTATTTTGTGGCTGACTATATCATGTGAAATTTATTGCTTTCATTAGAATTAACTCCTGCTGAGAGTGCTGTGTTTTCATAGGCCACCATGCTATTATATATAAGAAAAATTGAAACAGCATGCTCATTTAGGCTGCATAATTACATTCAAAACATGCAGTTGAAGGAATAAGGAAGGAAAATACATTAGTTCTTGTTGGAGAATTTTAGGCAACTCAGTATATTCTTGGCAATTAAATTTACATACAAGATTTTATACTGTTGCATTTAAGGAGAGAAAGAAATAGAAGGAAGAAAGAAAGGAAGGAAAAGGGAAAAGAGAAAGGGAAGAAGTTTTCCTGACTGATCATTAAAACACAACATGGAATCATCAGGCAGCACGGTGGAAAGAAGGGGGTCATCAGGGTGTTAGTAAATCAGCCAATACCATCCTGCCCACAGCATGAGACCTCATAAAGATTTTATTTTGTTATTTTGTATAGACATAAACCAAAGATCATTTAGCAGAGTGACTCAGCGGAGAGCAAACTTTGCAGGCTCTTGGAAGAACTCCTTGGGAAGCCTGGGACAGAAAGGGCACCGGTTGCTTTGCTTTTCCCTTTTCTTCACATGGCTGAATGCAAGTCCGTCTGAGAAAACACGACGTGAATGAAGTGGTTTCCAGGCTGCCAGCCATGTCGGCCTCGAGATCTGACCTCTTGGTCTTGACATAGCAGGTGACTGACATAAGCAAACACTGGTACACTAAATGCTAATATTAAAAAGGCATTGCCAGGCAGCCCAGCCTTGTCTATCGACACAGTGTTCCAAAAATGTTACATCTGCATTTCAAATGAGTCCTTTGTCCATTGTGCAGTTCAAACTTAGCTGGAAGGGCTCCAGAGGATTACAGCCAGCATTGTTTCAGTTAACACGAGGGTGTGTGTCGAGTCATGATTTACAGTCTTTCTGGCTGTCAACAGATAATAACGAGGTGGTGGCTTAGCTTGTTCTGTTTGAAAGAAAAAGAGATTCCCCAAGCTATGAAACTGCCTGCAAGCAAAGCAACCTATACCAAAGAAGCATAAGTGTGTATACAACAAAAACTGGGTCTTCTTATCTATATGCATCTATCTGTCTTCCCTTTTGTAACCTGATTTTTATTGTGTTATTAATAAATGACATTTTTTGTTTTGACCAACCATGATATTCATTATATGGTTAAAAATACTAACACTAAGCTGCTTTCAGGGCAAAAGTTTAATCTTACAAAGGTTCTCAGAGTTCATAAATTTAGGGATGATTCTGAACAAAAACAAGTTTCTGAAAAATAACCCCTAAGTAAACCCCAAGTCAAAATCATTTAATTGCAGAAACAATTTACAAATATGTATTACAAGGCAATCAAAATGCTTTCCTTCAGTTTCAACTTTTTTATTTGTTATTACTGTGAAATATAATGCAAAATAAAAAAGAAATTTTGAAAAATCAAGGAGAAAAAAGTTTTAATTCCAGAAAGGTTAAAAAAAAAATTTGTTGGGTACAATGAGTCAAAAAAATTTCCTGAATGCAGTTGCTTATACTAAAGTGATACAGCTTTGTCAACTACAGGTATGATTCTCCTGACTGAGTGAAGCTGTTTCTGACAGCTGTCAGTAGAAATCGTTCTCCAAATAGCTCAGAAAATTTCTCTGAATCAACATTTGAAAATTTTTGAATATAAGCTGGATTCAGAAAAACATGTGCAACATTATGATAGATAGCAGTCATTCGTGTTCAAGAAAACTTTCTGAAATAGCAATTGAAATAGCAGTTAAGTTCTGTTTAGTTTCATGCATAATATGTTTCTGGCAACTTGTCAGCAATAGATCACTTTTTTTAGTGAAGAAAGGACTACCAAGTGTTAACATCACAGCTTAGGTATCTGCATGCATGCTAATGTTATGAACCCCATATTAAAAATTTGACCTGAAAAAAGAGTATTTGCTTTATCATCTCCTCTTTGTTGTGCCTTTCAGCACCAGTCACAGTATGATCCTGAGAACTTTTTAAACTTGCAGGGGTTTTGTTGGGACTGAACCTGCTTGGGTGCATCATTTCAACATCATACTAAACAGTAAAAAAATATTATATCTGTATCTTTTTGAAGAAAAGGAGAAGAAGAGGGGAAAACTCAAATTCTACCCCAATATGTTTCCTATCTATGTCTTCTTAATCTATGCTGGTGTAAAATAACATAATTTATGTGAAGAAGCTTCCATCTGTAATGAGATTTTAATTGTTCAGCTTTTAGGGTTCCATCATGAACTATCAGTGAGATTACCTGCTCTCAAAATCTGAAACAATCAAAGAGCTCTGGCAATGGCCCTTCCCTGGGACTGAAAACATACAGCTTTCACCATAACGGAACTGACAACTCTGACAAAGGAAAGCTGTGCCATTTTAGTTATTGCATGGTGATGGCAGCCTAGCTCAGGACGAAAAGAAATATTGGCTATCTGACTATTTGGCGTGACTTTGAAATGTTACCCCTTCAGTTTTGAAAGTGTCTCAAGGTATATGTGAGGAGATCAAAATGTCTGCTGAACTCATTAGCCCTAAAGGGCATATTTTGAAGGACGTGGAAGAGTGACATTTCAAAGAAAAGGCTGATCTTACTTATCTTCTTTCCTAAAACAATTATGTATGTAAAATCATCCAAGAAGTCTTCAGACTTATCTCTTAAAGTGTATTTGTGTTGGCTTTTGTTGTTGTTTTTTCTATAGGAGTTACTTATGTTCGTAGATCTACAAGAGGGACTATGCATTACAATTTTAGTCAATAATAAAATGCTCTGCCTAAACAAGGTGAAGTCTTTTGGCAGGTTGCCAGTCTCAACTCCCAGTGCTACACTTTTTCCATATTTTTTCTGTTATTTATTCAATCACCATAGCTACAGGCATTAAACATTTCACACCTGCAAGTGACAAAAAGCCAACTCTCTAATTTTTTGGCATCCCTATGTTCAGGAAAAGCCTAGGCCAAAATCTGCTATTGACCCCAATCTCTACATTGTTTGAGTTAAGAGACCAGATGTTTATGCCACTAGTTAAATCCTCTTTTAAGATTTTTGAAGTTTCTTGATACAGCAAACCACAAGTTAAAGAAACTGGTTTGTGCATATGTGTTTATATATACATGTGTATCTGTGTGTGTTTATGCATATATATAAACCCAAATAATTTCATAGTGTGTCATTTTGCTTTTTAATACTGCTGAATATTGTGAAACTTGCTGCAGAAGTCCTCAGTGGCTAGCTAGCCAAGACACTTGTTATCTCACTTCAGATGTCCAGGGCAATACTATATAAATAAAGTTAACTGACACTGTAGTACTTCCTTGGAGGTAATGAACCACAGATTGAGGTTTAACCATCATTTTAGTAACTGCTCACACATGAAGACCAAGTTCATCACACAGATTTTATTGAA
Organism: Anarhynchus alexandrinus; assembly: GCA_008711295.1. Lineage (NCBI taxonomy): Eukaryota > Metazoa > Chordata > Aves > Charadriiformes > Charadriidae > Anarhynchus > Anarhynchus alexandrinus. The sequence continues at coordinate 3,731,533 of VUYV01000067.1, read as the reverse complement.
GGATCTTTCTTGAGACTATTATATATAATAAACATCTTATGTATTGAACTATGATGTATTTTCTTTTTGTTCTGTCACACAGCTAGTTCCACCCATTGTCCCTATTTTTTCCACACATTTTTATAAAAATTTGGAACATATCAACAAAAAAAGAGAAATTCAACAAATAATTTAAGACAAGTGTGCAAAAACAACCCAAACCCAAACCAACCCATTAAAAAAATCTCTTCAATAACTTCCGAACTGTTTTTCCAAACTAGAAAGTTTGGAAAGTCTGGGAGTTATATTTGCATCTTGTTGATTTACAGGATGGCTCTGTTTTTGTTCTTTTTGTTGTTGTTGTTTTGGTTTTTTTAAAGGAAAGGTTTTACCAAACTTCCCACTGTACAAAACTCTCCTAGACCATGATTTTAGATTAGAGTACCCTAGAGAATAAGGAACACTAAAAAAGAGCTTGCTAGAAATGCTGCTTGGTTTTAAGGCATCTGTTTTACTAACTGTATAACAGGATGAGGTAAAAATGGACACAAATATTTGATTCCCATCAGACTAGATTTCACAAAGCTAGGTCTGGTATATTTACTATGTCTGACCACTTGGATGACCTTCTCCAAGCTGCCTAGAGAGTGTTTTTTAACTGTCTGTAAAATACATAGCATAGGAAAAGACAGAAAGGAGAACCTCTAGGGGCTCAATCAAACCTGCTAACTGTAACTAATATTTTTCCTGAAGTGAAAAGATTTTCTTGCTGCAAATAAGAGAGATTCTCTTGTTAGATAAGGGACTTGTAAACTCTGGGAAGGGGAACACACTAGCAGTGAGTAAAGCTACTCTTTGTGAGAGTATTTTCCAGCTAATACTTTGCAGTCTTAGACTATTCAGGAGGGTACCTCAGAGCACCTCACTGAAAACATAGCTCTGCAAAAGTGTGAGAGGTGAAAAACAGTATGCAGACTGTTAGTGGGCAATGCATTAATTTATATGCACCACCAAAACCACACTCATCACTAAATCCTATTAAAATAAAAATGACTGGAAACTGTGGGTGACTGGAAAATGTGTCTAACGCTATGGCTTTGCTATTTATTGAAAATATTCTGGAGCATCTAGTGGTCTAGTTCCTAATGTTGGTCATTCTCAATGTACTTTACATGTAAGAAGAGAGCAATTCTGAGGTGTCACTAATGAACTTTGTGTTGGGCGGGGAAGGTCATACTGGTCATATTGGATCTTACATTAGAAGAAACAGAAAAAACTCATGGTCAAGACTCAGGAGAATATCCACGTCCTCATCCATTTCCATTAGTGTACAACATACTCTGTATCAGTTGCTATTGCTGTAAGATGATAATAAGTTACCTACTTTGGCAAGAAAAAAGATTAGAGGTATTCCCTGGAGGATCAAAATATAGGTCCCGCCAGTGTGTAGTTTGTTTCTTTTGGACTATATTTCCTTTTACTTTTGTCTTCTTTGGTAGCTGCTGCTTCTCTGAATTATTTCAGATCAGCATTCCTTTGCAAAATAAATATCATCAGGGAAAGTTTCCTCCTGCCCAAGAGAATAAACATGCTCACAATAGATATGGGAACTCTGCCTTCCAAATGTATCTCTTTTCTTGCTTTTGTCATGGGACACAATATATAATGTGAGGAAATAAAATGCCTAACCTTTTCTGACATGGTAGTCTACTAGCTAAAAACCAAGAAATGGAAATAATACAAATGGCATGGGATTTTCTAATCTCACACTTTTTTTTTTTTTTTTTTTTAACAGTCTGGTGATTACCTTTCCTTTCTCAGTTTCTTTTGTTTTTTGTTGAGCAAAGTCAGCTGGCCTATCTTGGCAAAAATCCCAGGAAGAAATAGGTTAATTGCTTCATTTGCTAGTGGATGCCCAGATGAAGAGGTTTAGATCAGTGACTTTACAGAAGGGGACTGGTAAAAACAACCTTAAAAGAGTTTGAAAGAGCACCCTGGAAGAAATAGGAAAAGTTCTTTGCTTTCAATGCTATGTATTTGAAAACAAGAACACTGATCTGAAGAGTCAGAGCCAACATTTGGCATTTTGAGACCATCAGTATACTTTCCCTGTATTTTGCACTGTATGGGTGGAAACGCTTAATCTTCTCATACGTTGTGTTGGGCTCATTTCACCTGATATCAGGTCATGTTTGTTGCAGCAAGTAATCAACACTGTATTTTTGTATGCAGAACTTAATACATGCCAGACTTTTGTGTGAGAGTTCTCCACTCCTTGCAGAAAACAGTTATGAGCAGTGTTAATGTAATACTATTTCACTAAAAACATCGAATCTTTTCATAGTGTTTTGTATTTTTGAGTTAGTCTCTAAAAATAAATGATTGCCCCCCTCCTCTTTTTTTACATTTCTGCTTCCACATGGAAAAAAAAAGAATCTAGAAATCCTAGTTTCACTTTTACCTTTTTGTTTTGTTTTGTTTGCAAAACCATCTATTTGGATAAGAGTAAAATTCGCTTTACACTTAGAAGGATTTCTATTTTATAAGCTAGTGAGTTTTGTGTGTGTTATTTCAAAAGTTTCCTTCCCCAGCATTTAAAGACACACCCCAATGGAAATCCCTCCTATGCAATTAGCTTCCCTTACTGCACTGATGCACTTTATTATCTGTTTATTTTACATCATTTTGCTAAGGAACAATTTTTGCCCTTGGATGCACGAATGTGGCTTCCATTAGCATAATGAAAGTTGCATGTGTGCATCCAAGGGTCAAATCTTTCCTTAAAAGTGAGATTTATCTTCAAATTAGCTACTCTAACAGCCCTGGCTAGGGCTTCAACTACATGAATCAATTTTATTAAGAAAAGATGAACTGTACTGGAATTCTTTTTAAATCCTACTTGTTAAAATGTGCAGAGATGAGATTTAGATACCAGCAGAAGTTTAACTCTATACACATTTTCTCTGGTGTAAATCTGGATAATTTCCAGTGATTCTTTCTGACACTTTAGCTCCAATGGCACGTAGGTTGACAGTCCTAGAAAACAACTGAGCTTTCTTGTGACTTTGCAACATCCCTTTGAAGTTACTAGGAATCCATGTGCATAAATTTCCCTTTGCAAGATCAGACCCTAAATAACCAAGGAATTTGGCTGGTTGCGAAGGACAGTATGAGGAAAGGAGATCTCAAATTCTTCTCCAGACATTTCAGTTTCCTTTATATTTCTTGGAGAAGACCTAGAATTCTTCATTTTTGAGATATGAAGTGTGACTAGTTGGTGGTTTTGAGTAGATACATGAATATATTTACATAAATTTAATATATATTTATATATTTATAATAGTCAATTCTGGCTGTTGAACTAGTAAGCATCACTGAATTATAATACTTTTAGTTACAAGAGCAATAACTGCTTTAGGAATGGAGCATATTTTCAAAATATTTGGAGGATCTGCTGTTATCAATAATGGCCAGAACAGTTAATTCTGTGCTTACTATGCTAAAATAAAAATGACCTTCAAATTGTCACAGTAACCAGATGGTTCACATTTAGAAAATCCTTTCATAAGCATTACTGTGTCTTTTAAATGAAGATCTTTCTTAAAGTCTTTTCCTCATATGCAGATAGTTTAAGCTATTTTTTATTCTTTCCTGGAATAGTAATACATTATTATGTACAAGCAGACACAAATTACAAGGAATTTAGGGGTGGGTCATTTTTATACGTATCTTACTCACAAAATTAAATAGTTGTCATCTGTTTCTGTCCTTCAGGACGTAATTTACTTCTAGCTTGTTCTAAACAACTTGTACACTCATATTTATTTTTTCCTCCATAAAAATGTCACTAACAGCTACATTTTAAAGCATGCATATTATTCTCCCTTCAGTATAAGTTCACTTCATTTCCCAGTGTTTTAGTGGGTTAAATATTTGACCTATAGTGAACTCCAGATTCAGTGGTCAGAACTCATCATTACTTTGTTATGGGTGCTCAACAAAGACAGACAGATTCAGTCTTTATCTGCAGCTGCATGTGAAGACGTATAAATAGGAACACAGGATATGTTAATGACACAATCATAGTTTAATTAAGGAGGAAAATGAAAGACTGACATTTCTTACAAATTTTGTCATTGTTAGATACGCATCATTCTTTTAAATGTTGAACCATAAATGAAATGCCTGTACACATGAATACAGTATACATATCTTGTGTTTCATATTAGATATTACATATATAGCAGAGGCTTTGTTCTTTTGTTGGATATATGCTAGTTTTGGCAAACCAATTGTAAATCTTTATCCCAAAAGCCCAATTTTTAATCACATAGTTTCAGTGGGTATAAACACATTTGCATACTTGCTGCTGGGACTAACTGAAGCATATACTTAACAATATTCTTAGGCTCCTAATATTTTTGGGAAGTGGATTAGAAGGTAAGTATCTCAGACCTAAGAGAGATGATAAATGTAAGGGGGAGTTATAGTCGAACAGTCTGTTGAAAAGTCTCCTGAGGCCCCTTACACTCTCTTCATATGTTAAACCAGTGTCCACTTTGCTATTGGCACAGGCTCAAGCCATTACACAGCAGTCTGTCTCAGAGTTTCTGAGCTGTGCTGAGGCAGGAAGAAAAAGGCAGTAACAGCGTCAGAGTGGTGCAATGGGGCAAAAAGTACCCCATGTAGCAGCTGCAGAGAGAAGCAATAAAATTGCAGTTTGAATACCACATGATCTCTAATGTCCCTTATACACTTCCTTTTCATAATTGCACTAAAAACTATGAGAGATCAATTTCAATGGTGAGTTTTAGTTAAAATGTAAGAATGCATGTCATAACTAACTTTAGTCCAAATATAGTGCCTCTGCCTCCTCCCCCCCACTTCAGTGAACCAGGTCCGGCTCTCTCATTATCTGTCAATGGCCTATCTCATCTTCATTCCTCTGTTCTATCCACAACCTCCAGACAATTGTTTTCTAGAACGTCTCTTGCTTTATCTTCTTCTTTCACTTGAATATATATTGCCTTCAACTCCACTTTTCATTTACTGAGATTTTGAGAATTCATTCACAGTAATGAAACTGCCATGAAAAAGAATGTAAAACAAAGGTCCAAACACAGAGGAAACACATCTCTATGGAGTACTCGTTAGAATCCTGAATTTCAAGGTATCCTACCAAAAAATAAACTGAAGTGTTATCGTCTCCAAGAGTCTTTCAGTTAAGAAGGAAGGATTAGCATTTAGTACATCTGGGGAAAGGGGAAATCTTCTTTTATGTACTTTCTTAATCCAGTTAGTTATCTTTTAAGACAAGACTGTTGCAATTTTTAGAACACCGGGAAAGTTTTGTGTATCACACAACTAAATTGTGAAATCACTATTTTAAGTCTTTTATATGTACACAAGAGAAAACAGATTTTGCTAACTGTGCATATTATGTCCACTATCTGTCATCATATCAATAGATTTATGACAGTTCTTGACCAAATGGTATTTACTGAGAACTTAAAATGAAACCTTTGAATAGATTTGTATCTATTTATTTAATTATTTACTTGATATGTTAAGAATTTCGAAGTTTAAAATGGAAGGCATTCAACTCATGAAACTTACACTTATTATTCAATGGGCAATTTTAGGGGTTAATTCTTATGGATATTTGATGCATGCAATATATCTAATATAACTATCTTTTTATAGAACACTGACAGACTGTACTAATTTCATGGTGGCTATAAGCCACCATCCGGGATGAATTAAAAGTAGTAAGTTTTATAACTAGTCTCAAAGGATTAAAAGAATATGTGGTAATTCTCAAACAACAAAGGACAGCCTCACTGAAAAGACTCTCAATAGGAAGCTGCTTAGATAAGGAAGGGTTTTTTAGAGGCCAGAAGAAAGACAAACAAGAACCCAGAACCCAAAGAAGAGTGTTGCGGAATTGCCTTAATAGAATATTAAACTGGATGTAAAGACTTACAGCAGGGAGTGCAACTAGCTCTAACCTGGTGTCCAACAGTAGCTGTAAGCATATGTCTCTGGATGAGTAAGAACAGGACAGACACTCTACTTGCCCTGAGTATTCTCCCTGTGCCTATTTCCAAAGCTAAACAATGTTTACACTTCACAGTCCACAGTGGATTTCTTTTGTCCAGTCTTCCCTTGGACCTGTGTAAATCACAGCATCTTTTGGTGACAAGGGCCTTGTTCCATATCATCTACTAGCATTTATTCTATCAAGTTGTCTGCTAACTATTGTAGAAAATTCTGTAAAACCAGAGAAATTATAGTGACTCTTCTGGTCATGATTATTCTTATCTTGTTCAAAGGATAACATTCTCAGTCTTTCTGATTAGTTTTTGATTGACGATATCAAGACAACTTGTCAACCCAACTGTCTCCCACACAGGACAGACAGGCAAGAACAAGTGCAGGAACACTGGCTTTTGAAAAGCTCTACTAGTGTTCCTCCGTAAACAGTGATCCATCAATGAGCTCTAAGTTTCAGAAGTAACTGTACTGCAGCCATGTCTGCAGCTATTAGGTTGTGTGCCTCATCCACCAACAAATCACTCCCAAGATAGATTATGAGATATTCCAATGGGGGCAGTGTTCGTTGCCAAAGGTAGTAACAACAGTACAGCAAGTCACAACCAAAATTCTAAGTGAAAAATCTTCAGAATGCACAGGCAAGCAGCTTAGTAACAGCAGGTCATCCTTTGGCACAAAGATTCAACTCCCACAGCCTTCAAACTAAGAGAATACTGATTATGAGGGTGAATGAGGAAGTTTCCGTGAAAATAATTGTTCAGCAGAAATGCAGTTTTCAGAGAATTAATGTTTTCCAAAGAGGAGAAGGGGGTGGGGGAAAGCTCTGCTGCTTTAGTGGTGTTTTTTCCCTTCTACCTTTAGTACTAAATTGGGTGGACATGAAATCAAAATATTTTTGAGTTCTACAGCCTCAAAAACATTGGTTCAAAAATGTCCTTTCCCTCTTGTGTCTTATTACAACACAGTAATCTTAGCCCAAACTCTCATTTTCTGCTGAAGAATAGACTCCTTGATTAGACTATATGTTGTGTGACACAGCAGTCTCTTGTTTCCTGACAGAACAGCCTGTGGTATTTTGGGAATCACATGACTGTAAGTATAGGAGGGAAATATAACCCAGACAAGAAACCAATTTTATAAATGAAGAAGAGAACACTTAGTAATAAGAACTGCAGTTCCCGTACAGAAATTTAACCTAACAGAGAGACTCAGTTTAACAATAGACTGACTTAAAAGAAATAATTTGCTCAGTTGCAGTGTAATAGTCTTTCTATATTTTCTGTATTCTGTCATTTGAATATTTTTTACTGGAAATTTAAACCAATGAAAAAAAATTGCTGTAGTATGAACTTTCGCTCAGTTTCAGGATGATTTCTGTACATGTTGATGTACTCCATATCCCACAGATTTGTAAATTCACACTTTTCAATTATCTCTGACAACTGAGAAGGCAATGAAAAAAAATGCTATTTTACATCCGTGTAACAGAGCTGTTATATTTGAGGGAAGACCATATTTGTCAGGGTGTGAGTGAATCTGAAATTGTGACCGCTAAATGTGGATGTCTGCATATATGTGTCTATGCTTGAGCCAGATTCTTAAGCTCTCACTGTTCACTGAAGATCTTATTGCAATGATCAATATAACCCAGTGAACCATCCAGCTGATCAGTCGGTAAATATATACTTCAGGATATACTTAATTGCTTTGTATACTCCACTAACTGTATTCACTAGGGGCTTGAATTAATTGTGTAAATGTAGTGTCATATGAGACACCTTAAAGTATGTGAGAAATCTGCAAAAGAATGGCAGGTACAGCAGAAAGTCCCTAGAAAACTCTCTAAGAGTGGCATTAGAAGTCAGGCAGATTACCTTGGGACCTATGGAAAACTGATCTCAGAGGTGTTTGATGCTATTTAAAATGTTCACAGGCTCTGTGAAGCCTCCACGTGGGATTAGACCTGATAGAGGACCCACAGGAGACCAGCACTGGCTGGAGCAACAGGAGAAGAAAAGGTGATATTTTAGGGCATCTCAAGTGGCCCTAGAGGTGGGTGAACTACGTATCTCAGGGTGACTCTTGCACCTACTGACTTCCATTGGGTAAATTCATGGACAACATATGCAACAGCAGATACCAAAGGAATAGACAGGGATGTACGCTCCAATAACCCTAATACAAAACTAGTGAGTTATAGAGGAATATGAGAGCAACGGACTTCAAACAAAAAGCAGCCAGACTCCTATGTTCCAAGATGTGCTGCACTCCCCTATCAGCATGCACTAGTGCTACCGTCAAAGACAGAGTGCTGGGATAGGTGGATCATTGCTGTAACCCTGTAGGAAGATTCTTTTGTTGGTGGAGTCATTCTGCAGGGTCTATCAGCTGTGCTAACTAAATCTTTCTTGACTACACGAGAAACTCTGATGCTGCACATACAGGTGTTCACATATGAACAAATATTTTTATATGCTTTAATCTGAAAGTGAATGCTACAGTCCATGGCAATCAGTGGCTTGGAAGAATAGAAATAGAACTGCTACTCTCACCCCTTGATTCTCCTAGATGGGATTTCTCCATTTGCAGAAAATTTTAAAGATTTCCTTAGAGACATGTATTGGGCAGTGAGTAGTTGCATCCTTCCTATGGGACAGACTGTAGCTGGTAGGTGGTTCATAAGGTGTTTCAGCTGAGGCAGACAATGCCCCTTGAGGCTGATGCGTGTTAGAATGGATTTACATTTTTTCCCTCCATCTCTCTCTCTTTACAATAACTGAATAATCACATGCTGTTTTCTATTATTCACAAATGTTATTGCCGAAGCATGTCAGGTTTTTTTAATGCTACTATAATAATACAAACAGAAATTGCTTTTGCCCTTTCAGAGATGTATTTTAGGAAATGAAACCTGAGGTATCTCTCTTCTGCAGCTATGCAATTCTAACCCTAAATTCCCAGTGTTGATGCTCACAGAAAATTTCCTGGCACATTTGTGACTCATTTGTCTCAGAACTCATTTTTATTTAATTGTGACCTGTAGTTTTTATTCCATAAAGTCATGTAGTCAAAGACATTCATTCTGCTTTCTCTTCTGAATTCTCTCTCTGGTACTTTAATAATTTTTTGTCTCATTATGTTGTAATTCACATGCATATTTTATTGGATGGGGACTCGAAAGCTAGATTCCTGCATTAATTCACTTTCTAGAGAAAAATGAGATGTTAGCAATTTATTAAAAAAAAATAAATAGTATATAACCAATACGCAAGACACATAAGCAAGTGATTTTAAAAAAAAAGGAAATAAAACAGAAAGTCTATTTTAAAAGTTCCAAAAGAGTTCAACCCTGGGTCTGAATGTCAATGGGTATAAATCATTGCTCAGGAGTTTGAGGATTTCTATCTAATAGGAAACTGCAAAAAAAAAATTAAGCTTCTATTGTTAGCTACAGAATTTATGAAATGATAACAGTATGATTGCAACAAATCTAATAAAGATAATATCTCCAGGCCAGTTTCAACAAAAACTCCATCTGGTTTCTACATTGTGGAAGCTCATGCTAAGTCCAGAATGTTGATGGGGCTTGGAGGTGGAGTGAGTTTATTCAACCTTGCGCCAGTTTCCACAATGTCAAAACCAGAGTTTTATTTAATCTGGCTGGTAGCTATTACAAATCTGGATAAATTGATTGACAAGCACAGAATACATCTGTCATCTCTGCTCCATGCTTTAATCATTTAAAGTCTGATTATAATTTAAAAAACAATATGAAAGTGCCTGCTCTATAAATGTGTTGTAAACCATTGGCTTGATCCTTGCCGTGGTTTGACCTCAGCTGGCAACTGAGCACCACGCAGACACTCATTCACTCCCCCCTGCCGTGGGATGGGGGTGGGAATCAGAAGAGTAAAAGTGAGAAAACTTGTGGGTTGAGATACTGACAGTTTAATAAGTAAAGCAAAAGTCACCCACACAAGCAAAGCAAAGTAAGGAATTCATTCACCACTTCCTATCAGCGGGCAGGTGTTCAACCACCACCAGGAAAGCAGAGCTCCATCGCACATAATGGCTACTTGGGAAGACAAAACGCAATAACTTTGAGCACACCTCCCCTTCCGCTGGCTTTATATGCTGAGCATGCCACCATATGGCATGGAATATCCCTTTGGTCAGTTGGGGTCAGCTGACCCAACTGTATCCCCTCCCAATTTTTTGTGCACCCCCAGCCTACTCACTGCTGGAGCGGTGTGAGAAGTTAGAAAAGGCCTTGACGCTGTGTAAGCACTGCTCAGCAGTAACTAAAACATCCCTGTATTATCAACACTGTCATCAGCCCAAATTCAAAACATTGCCCCATATTAGCTCCTATGAAGAAAATTAACTCTATCCGAGCCAAAACCAGCACATCATTTAGCTACAATTCTGTTAGTTGTGGAGTTTTTTTGGCCTAAATGAACTGATTTTCCTTTTCTAGATAATGTCTGTAATTCCTTAAGTAGATTGCATTAATAATATATATGATCATCAGGTTATTAATAGCTGGGGGAGAGGGTAGAAGTCAAGGAGCATGTGAATTACTGTTCATTTTTTTTTCAATTTAAAATAGAGCTCGCTGGTGATCATATAAATAATTTCTCACAAATGCAAAAAACTAAGTAGTGTGATCTACTGTTTTCACACAACTGCAGAAAAAAGTCTTTTGACTTCCCTCAGGATTAAAATCTTACAAGCTATGTACAGATGCAGAAAAGTTTCATCCCCTAACAGTTTTTCCTTCTCTTTCTCTGAAACACAATATTTATTTGATATATGTATCATTTTCTCTAATAAAGTTTGTGTATGTGCCACAAAAACCAAAGACAAGTAAGTGCACAGCAAATAAATTTTTTCTCCATTCTGGATTTCTGATTTCATCTATGATAATCCTATCTCATTTCAAACATATGTCAAACCTCAGAAGTTTAAATAATTTGAGATACAAGCCTTTTTCAGGTACTGTGTGATAGATCTTCCAAAAATAAGATATTGGATAATTGATACCACCTATAATGCTTTAAACAGCTTTCCAAAAGGAAAGCCTCTGTGTACCAAACCCTTAGAAATATCAATGCACATCTTAAAGATATTGTATAACTCAGTTGGAAAATATTATCCTCTGTCAGCTTTTTCAGCTTTAGAAACCCAGAATAACCCCCAAAATGTGTAAGTCTTGAAATGACATGAAGGTTACATGCTTGCCAATAGCTTTGCCTAATTTTGTATGACTTGCATTCACACTCAGAACTGGTGGTCAGTAAGGATTTACATTCTCATTGCAGAAATTAGCATAATCCAAAATTATTCTGTTTATGGTGGACATTCCATAGTCTTAAAAGTCAAAGTAATTTGGAAAAAAAGAAGAAGCTGCCCTATTAGAAAAGACTGAATGACTCAAAAGATGCAAAAAATAGAAAACCATAATTCCTTTATGATAAGGAGCATGTATATTGTCAGGTGTTGGCCTTTTCCTATTTAACAATGAAGCCATAATAAATAAAAGTTATTTTAAATTTCATATAGACCATGCAAGTGTTCATATATATATGGTCTATCCAGTACATAACGTATTTTTAAAGAAAATGCAACTTGAGGCTCTCTAGAAATATGTACAGGCTGTATATGCATATTTTACATCATCATGAAGCTCTGAAAATACAATAGTTATCTGCAAAGAGTTACTGCAAAGGGTTACTGCAAAGATTTATCACAGATAAATATCAGTAATATGGTTTCCTCATTTCTCCTGACAGATTATGTCATCATATTATGAAATGAAAATTGTGTTCCCCTGATGACTTTGACAATATTTTTTATTCTGACAAACCCCAAGTTTCGCCTCATCCACATTACCAGATTTGTCTCCATACATTCTTCTATGTCACCTAGGAACCTTGCCATATTTTTACATATATTAAATAACCAACTCCAAATCCCTGCTTTAAAAAACAAAATAATAAAAATTCACACCAGCTTAACTGTACACATACTTCTGAACCACACAAAGTAACCTTAAATGGGAACAGAGAAGATATGTTTACCTTTTTGCCTGAACAACATAATTGTCTTAAGCAATACTGAAGAAATGAATAATGCAATCAAATAGAGACATTAGTAGGTGAATGCAAGTTACAGCCCAGAACTGCTATGCTCTACCAAATTTAATTAATATTCTTCCAAAACTGACATTTTGGCCTACTTTTTTTACAGGAGGCAGAATAATTTGAGTTAACCCAGACAATTGTCATAAGGTTTGTACAAATGCTCACATGTTTGCATTGCAACCCATTTCTTAAAGTAATTTAAAAAAAAAAATTCTGGAACATTCCTTCAATCTATTTGTCAGCATTCTTTCTCCAGTTTTAATCCATATCCTTATTTTAATAACTTTCTTGAAAGTCTCCCAGTTAAAAAGAAGAAGAAGAAGAGAAAGAAAAGGAAGGAAGCTTTATAAACCCCATTGCAATAGCCTCATACCAATTGTTTCCAATATTGCTTGGAACATTATGAGGTTTTATTCCAAGATGACACTTCTCTGACCTATTTTCACCTTATTCTCTAACCCCTATAACCCTTGGGCCGAGAGAGTCAGTTTTAATCTCCAAAGATGTAATAATAAACAATGAAGTTGCTAAGATTACCTCTCCATTTTCTGATGACAGTGACCCAATTTCGGCTGCTCTTGCAAGGACTGCTTAAGCCTTTGGAGGAAGTCTGAGATGTGGAATTTTAGGCAACAGCCTTTTCCTGTCAGTTCCCACCTTTGTCTTGGCTTCTTCTCCTGAAGAATATAGAAACTATTTTTTTTCTTTTCCCTTCCTTCCTATTTTGGTGTCACGTTTACAAAAATCCTAGAGCTGTTCCTTTTGAATAGGGAGAAAAGAGGGAAAATATCAGACTGTTAGGACAAAATCAGGGAGGCAGTTAAAACACAACTTTGACTATTTGAAACATTCTTCTGCTTTGTAGCCTGAACTCATTCCAGCTGATTTTATACCTGCTTGATCATCCAAACCTGCCACAGTCACAAACTTTTCATTGAGTAGAGTTGAGTGACTTTGTGGGAATAAAGAACATATAAAGTTTTCCTTTGTCAATGAAGATTCTTATTGTTACAGTGTGGAGAAAGTGATTATAATGAGAAAGAAATATCTAAATACAGACTATAGGACAAATGCCTGGTATACATCATGTACGTTGCTATCAGATAAATAACCTTGAAAGAATTGATTAACAGTGTCTGCTCAAATTTAATGTCCGTTTTCCAGTCTACCGTGTCCTCTATCAACTTTTTCAAATCAGGAATCTGAGATTGGAGTAAAGGGGAGTTCCTAAACCATTGTAATAAAAATAAACAAATAGAAAACCTCTTAAGTTTCCAGAACTCTTCCGTAATTTATCTAATGCATATTGTACTGTCATAGTCTTATCAAAGAACCTTACAATTAAGAGCAGTATAACTGACTCTTTCTTAAGGATGCTCTGTACTCCCAGGGAATCACTGTGATAGGAGCATACGTGGGGTTCAGGTCTTCTGTACAGAATCTTACCTCTTGAGGTATGCTAATATCATAAGTAAGAACTCTTCCCTACTGCAATTAGTAGCAAATCCTAGATAGAACTTAAATTATATCTAATTGTTCAGATAGAAGATAATCTGAGAACCTGGGAAACTTCCTCAATTGAACTGAATTTCTGTAGCTCCAAGAAAAATACTGGTTGCTCCATCCTTTTAAAAACATTTTCATCATTTAATTGCTACTCCCATACAGACTTCTCTTAAATTTGATATGGGACTCAGGAAGACATGCATTTTCAGATTGCCTGAGTAAAGTCACATCTAATAATGAAGAAATACTATTACATTTCCAAAATCCTTGATAGTAATTGTTATTTTGGAAAAAGGTCACATAGCTGGACTCTAATTTTCCATCAATCTTTACAGCAATAAAAAAACATATTTATTGAAAACTTAGTTTAATTAGTTAGAATATGCCTGCCTATTTTTTTATTAATTGATGAAGTCTTATTTCTGCTTTTCCTCAAAATATCAAGTGCAATTACATGAGTGCAATGAAAAGAAGACAGTCGTGCAATTGGTACAAATCAGGAGGCATTCACAACCTGTATGAAAAGGCCCTCAATTCAATTAATAATACACAGGTAAGTGTTACAAGTGAATCTCCAGGGTTAGAAAAGAGACAGCAATTGGATTTGCAGCAAAAGGTCCCTAAGAGGTAATAGTGTCTGAGGCCATTCCTCAGCTTCAAGAAAAGCCACCAGAAAGGACTATATCCTATGATATCTTTCTATTACACATACCTCCTTCTTGAGAGCGCCACTGGAAAACACTGTTGTCCAGTTAGTGTGAAGGCCATCTTTTTTCCTGCAGTTCATGTGCGGAGAAATAAAACCTTCTAAACGAGGACCTTTTTGCCTCACAATTTTCTGTCCTGTTGTTATCTGTGAGCTTGATTATTAATGTGTTCCATATGAGTGACCCAGCAGTTCCGTGTTGTTCCTATGAAAAATCTAAAGGGACTGCACAGGCTGTATGGTAACATAATGTCATGGTTTAACCCCAGCCAACAGGTAGGACCATGCAGCCGCTCGCGCAGTTGTCCCCCTTCCCCCAAAAGGGCAGGGGGAAGGGGGAGAAAAGGAGGGGAAAAGGAAAGGCAAAGGGAAAAAACCTCGTGGGTCGAGATAAAGACAGTGTAATAGAACAATGACAGAAAAGGGAAAATAACAGTAATAACAATAACAGCAGCAACAACAACAATAACAATAATAATAATGGTAAAAGAATATACAAGACACAAGTCACTCTCACCACCCAGTAAAATGGTGAATTGGCACTTTCCCGAGCAGCAGTCACAAGTACCCCCAGCTAATCCCATTTATATACTGAGCATAATGACTATGGTATAGAATATTCCGTTGGACGTTCCATTGTTCTGTCTAGGTTCTTTATCAGCTTCTATGGGAAGCTGGAAAAAAGTCCTTAAGAAATATAAACATCCCCCAGCAACAACTAAAAGAATATGCACTATTGACATTCCTTTCACACCAAATCTGAAATGCAGCAACCACTAGAAAAAAAAAAAATTAAATCGATTCCAGCTGAAACAAGGACACATAAGGATTTTGTTAAACAAGAACCTACCTAAATGACTATAGTGAAAGCTAAAAGGCAACGAACATGTCCTGGTCATGGACAAAATATTGATGACCTATTATACACATTTATTTATACCAAAAGCTTGTTATATCTGTTGCCATGTGTTGCTAACAACTATACTAAAGCTGTCATAATATAAATAATAAATGCATAAAATAGACAAGCTGTTGAATAGGTGTGGCTCTGAGGGACCACATCTAAACTGGGAATCCTATAGAAAGGATTTATACCGGGTTTTCACAATCTGTAAACAAGATATCCTTCATATTAAAGGTGCCATTTCAAAAGGCATAGAATGATTACAATGAGTAGGACAACAAAAAATAATAACATGAAATTCCATTGTAGTAAGAAAAAAAATTATTACATTAAAAAAAAAAGTTAAATCCTGTTTGTTGACAGGATTCCTAATTGTAGCTTAGCTAAAAAGCATTTTCCTTTTTCCTTCATTCTGGGAAAAATACAGCAGCCACAACTTTCTTGGCATTGTACCATTCCTTGGAGAGCTCTCTTTGGGCTGGTAATTGCAAGTGATTAACAAGCTTTGGTCATGCCTCTTCCCATGCCATAAGAGTGCTGACAAAACAGATGATAAGGCTACGCTTTCTTCGTGGAGCTCCCATGGGCTTCTTTTTCTATCTGCATTATTCTTTAGGCCATTAAAAAGAATTATCTGAAACTTCTGGTTTAATTTCCTTATTGCCCATAATGTACAGAATCTAATTTTGGAACAATTAATTAAGACATTCTATTAAAATACCTTTGCAAATAGGGTTGGGCAGGAAGGCACTGTTACTTTTATATTATCTTACATATTCAAGGGAGGGGATTACTTCTCCTGCGGATGTAATTGCAGGTGTCAGTGGAGGGAGCAGCTTTGTGTCAAGTTGTACCAGCCCCTCACAGATTAGGCAGGACCAGACAGAGATGGGATGGAGCAGCGGAATCAGAATCTGATGCAGCATTATCAGGGTGGGTCCTTCTGCAGTCAGCAGCAAAATACCCATTACCAAGATGCATACACATATAATTGTTATGCAAATATATTATTTGAAGACATTATCCTATAAACAAAAAAAAGCTTGTCTTGCAAATAAAAACTTCAATTTTATTTTTGCATATAAAATACTTCTCTTATCACATAGTGATCTTCTGTAGAAAGGAAGTAAGGTGCTGTTCTGCTATCACCACTTCAGATCACGAAAATCAAAACTGATTTATTTGTTATACTATGAAAATTGCATAAGATGTAGTATTACATATTTTCATAGCTTAATGTCAGTATCATGTCTATTCCTCCTAAAGAGTAAAAAAAAATGGCAGAGTATTTTGTACTTGGCAATTATATATTATGATTTAAAATCTAGTAAGTCATATGTTGTACTGCAGACTGAGAGTTATTGAAGGTGCACTTGGAGGATCGAAAGGTAATCCTGATTTATGAGATTCAGAGCATACTACCTAGCAAGGAAAGATTTTATTGAAAATAAGGTCACCAATTTCTAGGGTTTATAAGAAAAGCTTCTATAAAATTAATGATGTAAAACAGGGTGGAGGGTATTGAAAGCCTTTTATAAATTGAAAGTTTTCCCTCTGATTTCCCTCCATCTTCTCTTTCTCTCTCACTTCCTTTTGGACTGAATTCTTTCATTTCCTCAGGTTTTCTATGATTTTTCCCCTTTTCCTCTTAACAGTGTGTAAAAACAAGAAAAATATGCTGGATTACTGAGCAAAAAGGGGTATAGATAAGGGAGAAATTCCTGGTAATTTGATTTGAGTCATGTTCACCTACCATTATGTCCACATCCTACTTCGAAAGCACTTTAAGTGTAAAAGAGCATGTAGTGTATTTTGGTTTGTTTCATCTGAAGTTGTTTGTTAATTCTAAGCTTAGTACCATTTTTCTGGTCAAAGAAGACCAGAGCTGAAAAAATGAACTTGCCATCACAGAGAATGACTTGCAATGACCACCAGCCTGAATCAACTTCCAGCTGGTGACCAGTTGTGATCTCCTGAAACACACACTGTGTATTTACCAATGCTTTTTCTGAGCACCTTATTAAAGGTCATGGTTGCAATTTGATTTCCAGGAGAAAAGGTGACTGTAACATTTTTCAATTTAAATACCAGGACAGCATAGGCTGTAGTGATCCTCAATGCTTCATTATAAGCAGCTGTGAAGTTTACTATATTACCACAGATGTTTGCCTCAGGATATTTCTAAAACAGGATGTTGCTTATCAGTGAGACTACCACATTAAGAAATTTACAATAAAAGCAAGTGTCAGAAGAATGTCCTGAGTGGACTTGGTTAATCAACAGCTTACATTCTTCGGTAGGGATCCAGTTCATGTAATTTCCAATTAGTTGTGAATAAAAGGCACAGAAGGAAACAGTGGCAGTTTTCTTTCTATTGCAGAGGCTATCAATGCTCAAAATTACATTTTCTTTGTCTATCAGAAGAACTGTTTCAGTACTGTAAATGGTATGTCTTACTCTATCGTATTACTCTATTGTCTCCCTCAATATTTTATTTGCAGGTAACAGGAATTTTACACATTTCATTCTGCCACAATGTCTCATGTAGAAAGGCTGAGAGAGTTGAGGTTGTTCAGCCTAGAGAAGGCTCTGGAAGACCTTACTGTAGTCTTTCAGTACTTAAAAGGGTTTTATAAGAAAGATGGAGAGAGACTTTTTACCAAGGCCTGTAATGACAGGACAAAGCACAATGATTTTAAACTGAAAGAGGGTAGATTTAAATGGGGCATAATAAAGAATTTTTTTAAGAAAAGACACTGGTGATGAGCCCTTGTTTTCAAGTTTCAGGGTTTAATCTGCATGGAAAATTCTGTTTTGACTCCTGATTTTATTTCAGGTGCTTAGTGTTGGTTGATGGTCGCTTTTAATGCATGTATTGTCTGAGATGTTACTGCAGTCACATTAACATGAAGACCGTCTCTCCTAAGTTGTGTCTACGCAGTCAAGTGTGGCATCACGTGCAAGCTAGGACAGAACCACTTCAGAAGCTGCTAGGCACAGGAACTTGCAGGTTTTGCCTTCTACTTGAGTACCACACAAACAAAACTGTAGTCATTTCAGCACCCACACAAAAGCTCTCAAAGGTCTCACTAGGGTCACCATTCCTGAGCTGTGGTGACAGTGAGTTGGGGGATACTCGAAGATCCACACAGTACAGAGAGGCTTTGGTGTCACTGCAAGAGAATTCTCTCCCTAATATTAAAAAAAAAAATTAATGAATTACTCATCGTTAAAACAAAGAGACAAACTATTAATGAGCTACAGATTATCTTGAACAGATACAATCTACTACTGTAGCTGAAATGAAAGAATAAAATCAGTAGGAACAAATAGGGATTTCAGTTGTATGTATAATCAGAGTAGCACAGGACAGTTTAGTTATAATTTTGAGAAACATCTAAAATAGGAGATGGCAGTCCCCAGGAAGGTTCAGCAGCTCTTACCTACATTTAAGATAGTGCTTTCATGATCGTAAATTCACCTGATTAATCATAACCAGTCATCTCAATGTCTTAACTTTCAAAAGCATGGAGAGTTACATATATGTAATTTAAATATTATTCTGTGTGCTTAGTGGCCAATTAATGCAGATTAATATTTAGGGGTCATTTGGGATTTAATATGCAGGTTTATGTTTTTAGCCAATTTTCTATTATGCTAAATTCATGGTAGCTACCTGATGTGATGCTGAAATATTTGGAAATTTGAGAAGTTGAATTTCTGCTCCAACACTGAGGAGTTCAAGTGATAGAACTGTAAAATTTCGACAAACAGTATCTAAAAAAAAGAAACCACCTATAAGTTGAAGAGTCTATCCTCAAGAGTATTTACTAGGAGAGAGAGGTATAATGTAGTAGTTTCTCTGGGTGAAGTCAGGTTTATGCTAAAACACTGAACTTTTCAATGATGTGAACAGTATGCAGCAATTCTGTCAAATCAGCTGTTGAGGTGATCAATTGAAAAGCAGAGGCAAAAATATTGGGGATATGTTTTAAACAATTATTGCAACATTAACCAGAGTGTGTGTCAGTTATCCAAGATAAAAAGTGTGGTTAAGTGTTCTACTTAGGCTGGAAGAAAAAAAGTGACCTGGTTTAGTCTATTTAAACCAAATTTGTGACCACAAGGTCAATCATGACATATAACATATAATATTAAAGACATACAACCCATTCTTCTAGACATCTCCAAAGATTATTTCTTTCTACATGGGCCTAAGTACCAGTCTTACCCAATGAAATTCATTATTGCCCATATCAGGCAACTTGAGATCCGTCAGTTGTGCTGAGCCAGGATAACAGATCTGGACACCGTGTATGCCCCTTGTGCTCTAATAGGATTAGCATCTAATGACTTTGTTTTATTAAAAATTAGGTGCGTAATGTTATATTTAAAATATGTTTTTGAAGCAGTTACAACAGCAGTTGTAACAGCAGTTACAGCAACTACAGACTGGGTCATTAAATAATATTATAAAATATTATCAGACTTTTAGGCTTTCAAATCATATAATTTTGTATAGATACTGCATTTTTTTCAATGAATACCAGCATATCGTAGATATGTATGCTTTTACTTACTCCCATGATTTAAAAAGAGCCACTGAGGACCTAACTTTGAAAGTTAAAAGTGTAGTTTTACTTATAATATCCAACTTCAAAAAATGTTAAACAAAGTAACTCCAACAATTTACAGCCATCTTATTTAATTTTAAATATACTGTCAAGATTGCTTTTTCCCCTTCAGGAGGGGGAACATTTTCACTGTCAGACACCGAGTACGTTAATGTAAGGTTTGGCTCCCAATAACTGCCTATTATCTTCTTTTGAAGGGCAGCTTTGGAATATTCATTTGAACATTCGTAAATATTGTTATCCAAAGAATTATCAGTACATTCACCGCAATAGAAAATAAACACATACTAGAAAAGAAACTTTTTAGTCTCCACTCCTGTGAAGCCATCAGAAAACATTGCATCTGTATGCATGGTTGTCAATGGGTATTTTCCCTAAGCTTATCACAGTTCAAAAACCTTGAAAATTTTCTTTTGCAAATACAGGAGGGCAAATAGGACACAGCATAGGGCAACTGTTTTTTTGTGAAGTCAATATGAATAACAATAGCAATCTGCTCCTTTTACTGTTTGAAGTGGTGCCATGAAAGTACTTTTATTCCATATGTCCAGGGTTGTGCAAGACGGCAGAAGAAAGCCTTCCAGCAAAAGAATAAAACCAATAAATAAATTGCCTGACTGGCAATTAAGACCACAGGTTAAGAGGACACTTTGCCAGTCTCAAATCTTTACTTTTTAGAAATATTTCTGTTAAAAAAAGCCTGATGATGATGTAATATCCCCCAAAAATCTTGTAATTAAGAAAGGAAATTCCATCAATTAATATTTGTGTGATATATTCTTTCCATGCAAAATTTGGCTATTACCTCAGAGGTTTTTGGAAAATTAAAATAGAATTCCAAACTTTATCGAAACTCAAAGTTCAGTGATAGCTATAATAGATTATATACTTTGGATTCCAAGAGTTACAAAGAACAATATTAAATCAAAATGACCAGCACAAGACTAGCTTGCAAAATTTCAGCCATTAACTTGGAACAAAGGCTCAATATGTAGTCTAAGACAAAAGTTTGGAGTATCGTGGCATAGCTGTTATAAAAATCTGTATAATACCCAGGTAAGAATGAAGGAAGGAAATATTCTTTGCGAATTAGTTGTACTTCTCTCTATTCCAGATTGGCAAGCTCAATTACTATCAGGTTCTAACCTTTTTTTTTTTTTTTTCACTTGGCTGCTTGAAATTAGAAACCTGAAGTGCTGAACACAGGCTGAACCATAGATGGAGCTCATGTAGATATTGTCAATAAGGAAATAGAGAAAACTAATCTGTTCTCTCTGAGGTGCTTACTCCAGATATGAGAATCCTGTTTTCCAAACAGGCCAGCTAACATGGAAGGAGTCTTTCCAGATAAAAGAAAAGGGATCATGCCAGGAAAATCGCTATTTTTTACCTTTGGCCTTTCATCTTTCCTATGTTTGCTCTCCTATAACCTTGCAAAGGGAAAGGAGCATCAAGACCTCAGTGCTAACTGGGAACAAAATCACAGGTGTTTGATTTTCTAGTATCTGTATGGTTCTTCATTACTCTGCAACCTATTTCAAATTATTTCATTGTTAAATACAGGATTACATTGAAGTCACTCATAAAGTTTGACATGCGAGAAATTCTAATATAACTTTCAAAAGCATGCTATATGTTTCATTTTGTAACAGATGATTTTTTAAAAAACTACAGGTTTTCAGAAATAGAAGGAGAAAAAATACTCAAATTCTCTGTTGGTTAAAACAAGCACTCTGTATCAGAGCAACATTTGGATAAACAAATCTTACAAAATATTCAGCTAAACTGTTTTAATATCAGTTTCTGATGGACCTCTCTACCTGGGGTGACCTCCTAGCTCCATTTAATTCAATGGCGAAACTCATTTACATTAGGGGGAATAGAATTTCATGTCAGAACTCTCCAAATAGTAACAAGAAAAATTAACCTTGAACCATGAAGGACATTTAACATGAGCTATACCTGCAACATAAAATGACAGTAGTAATTAAGATGGTATTCAAACGACCTGCTAGGGAATGTAAGGCAGGCTTAAGCTTCCACTATAGCTTCCAAGATGAAGACACTGATGACTAATTTGTACTGTTTTCTGTCAACTCAGCCATACCTTCTGCATGGCTAACGGAGAGAAGCAATTGCAGTGCCTAGGTTCAGTGTATATAAGAGTCGTAATAGGTGGTCAGAGTGCAGTCTTTAATCTTTACCTGTTCTGTAATTTGGTTAAGCACAGTGAAAATGAAAACGTATTTTTAAAAGTTTAATTACTAATCTGAACAAGACCTAACTTTAAACCTGGAACAGATTAGAGAATACTTTCTCAGGGGGAAAGAGAAAGAAAAGACAAAAAAAACCCCACTTTATTTAATGCTCATTGAGAGACATACATTTCAGCCTAGTCAAGCTTTTTTCTTCCACTAGAACCACACCATTTAAGAAAAGTGTTGTTTTGAAAACTACTTAAAGCTATTGTTCAACCAAATTATCTGTTAGAGCTCTACTGAGAAAATTGATACACATCACCGTGAAATGACTTTCTGGATGGTGCCTGTGTAGCTTTTTTTTTTATTATTATTATTATTATTTTTTGTCTTAGAGTGTAAGTCTGAAAGAAGCTGAGTGGAAGCACGGCTAAAATTATTCATGCTGCCCAAAATCCCCTCCAACCTTTCCGTGTCTGTGGAAAATAAAGTACTTTTTTTGAATGCACTGTACTGCTGTTGATTAAATATCCATTTCACTGCTACAATTACTTCTGGAATTTAAGAGCTATTAAAATGTAAAAATTAGTGCAGTCTAATATTCCTCTATGACCTTCTGTAAATAGGATATATACCTTTAAAAGTAAGGCAGGAAAGATTTACAATTTCATATCGATTTATTTTTCACTCGTATAAATATCATTCAGCATTTCATTTTTTGTGGGTGAAGTTTTAGATTGCTGTTCCCTGCCATTATTCATTGGCAGCCAAGGTAAGGAATTCATATATATCCATCTGTCTATGTTCTTGTAAGGTCACATGTCACAATGAGAAATAAACACAGAAATCTGTCTTGTAGTCCTGCTGATATACATTGATGTATTTCTATTTCTACTTTCCAGCAGGTTTCTACAGCAGATATCCACAAAGAAAATTGTTTTAAAGAGGAATGAGATCTAATCTTTAGTAGTTGGATTCTAACTGGGTAGATAATTTTCTCTCATACTCCTGTATATCCTTCAGTACCTAGAATCCCAGCATGGCAGTTGGGGATCAATTATCATCCCCAAAAGGTAGATCACCATTATAAGATCTTAATCAAGACCCAGAAGTGAGTCACATGTATTGAATATTTTATGTATTTATACAAAAAGAGGACAAATTTAAGTACATCACATAAGGACACAGACTTTTCAGTAGGACTCAGTCCTTGGACACGTGAGTTAAATCTTCTCTATGTATTCATAAGTATTCATGAGTGTGGAATAGGTCTTCGGAATTTGCAGCTATCATTGAAATCTGAGGTTTATGGTCTGATGGAATTTGAAACTTTCTGCAACTGTCTTTTGGTATGCAGAGAGGTTAGATGTTTATCTGTTACTATATCACTGACATAACCCATATGCTTAAGGTATGAGACAACTTCTCAGTTGTATGAAATATACCTTAGAGCATCAGCATGGACCAAATCTGTTTTTCTGTCTTCTGTCTTGGGTCAGACTAGGGCTTTTGTCTTAAACAATAGAGCAGCCTCAGAACTGCTCTAAGCTATGCCTGGCAGTAATCAGCTGGCAGGCAGACTGCAAGAGTAGTGAATTAAATACCTCTTCTCTAGCTCATAAGTTTTTCAGCAGTTAGCAAAACAAATCCCCATCCTACTAAACCTGTTCACTGTTTGAGTTTCGCTATATAGAAAGAAGTCAAAAGGAAGAGAATTTTTCTACAAGTAATGTGAAAAAATGGTACTGGTGATATGTGGTCTTTTTCTGGAATGATATATGAACAGAATGCTTCAACTTCACTCCTCTTGAGGTTTGGCATGCTAGTGGAAGTTTGTTTCATGCTAAGTTCCAGTTTGATCGTTATATTCTATCATCAAACGCGTATTTTGGATGAGCTCGTGAATACTTGAGTAAATATTCACATATCAAGCGCGATTTGAATTTCCCAGATGACATTTAAAAAAAGGGAGTTGAATGCTGAATTCTGAGTGTCTATCAGCAGAAATATAAGGTTAATATAATTAAAATTAAATACACATATTGTTCCACAGTTAAACATAAAAATATAGAACTGTCCTAAAGATTATTAAAATTATGATAAAAATGTAAATAGATACAAATAAAAATATAAAAGTGTTCCCAATCTGGATACCTAAGTAAAAGGTATGATTTAATTTTATAATTTGACTACTAGAACTGTTCAGAGAATAAATCAATTCAGATATAACATCTTGGCTATTTCTGGTGGTTATGCTATACATTTGTGTATGCAAAGAAGTTCTGGGGTTTTTTTTTGTGATTTTAATGGTACATATTGCTCTAAATGAGACTATAAATTTTTATTTTGTTAACAAAATATTATGTGACTCAATTACTACTGAGAAGTCACTAGAGGATTCATAAGAGTTTGCAAAGTGTGAAGGGACTATGAAAACAAATGGGTATATTTGCATAATGTGCAACACATATTAGTGCTTCTCGGAAACATTGATGAGGAAGGAGGACAATATTTGACTACTTTTTCCTCTTTAGATTGCAAGCTTCTAATCTAGATGAAATACGGCTGATGCAACAAGAAATAGGGTGGAAATACTGTAAGAAAATACTCTATGGTCCGGTTGACAGTTCTCAAACTGAAAAAGGAAAATTTGATGACAATTTTAAAACATATGCCAACCTTTTTCATGTAATATGTGCATATTATAGAGCTAAAACTGAACACAAAAATACCTCAAAACAGCAATTTAAATTTCTGAAACTAGCTATCTCACAGTTTCTAACATGTTGTTGAATTCTATTAGACCTGATATGACTGTGACTTGAACTGCCAATTTAAGGAAAACTATTTTGGGAAAAAAACAAAAATTGTTTCTCCAAATAGCTTTAAAGTCAAATGAAGAATTTACTACTCTTGCAGAGGAGGTGAGTCAGGCTTGAAGTCTGCCAGGTTGGTAAACTCCTTCAAAAACAAGGTGTAAATCCTGACCATAAATACAAATCAAAATTGCAAAGCTTTCAGAGGTGTTAGATTAGTTCACAGTAAATCATAATTATCTCACTTTACTTTGCCATAAATACATTTTGCACAGAAAAGTTTCAAACTTGATACCACTCTATATCTACTTTAAATGGATGCAATAATCTTTATTCCCCTGACACAGAAGAATCCAGGTTTATATGTATGTAAATGGAGATATTTAAAGTTTAATTATTATGCCTGTTCAGTGATCACTAAGTTTATTGCAGAATTAATGACCGAACTGTAAGCAGTCCTTCTTTTCTGAAGTCCTCATTATGCTCTTACTACCATTCTGATGTCAAACGGATTAGCAATTATTCTAAATTTTTAAAAAATTGTATGGCAAAATATAGATATTCTTCTTTGTCTCCCAAACTCCTACATGATAGACATTTGAAAGCTGCTTTCATGCCCAAATTCAGCACCTGATAAACGCTGCTGTACATTCATCCTTCTGGAAAATCTGTTCTCTTTTTTAAGTAGTTTTAAGTTTATCTTCACAAATTTGTTATGAAAATCTTGTCTCCAACTGTCTATTGTTTTCCTTTCCTCATCCTTCTTCAGTCTCCCACTGCTCTGGACTTAAGATCCTCAACTTTATCCTCCCACATCTCCAAGCTTAGTGTCTGGCTTGTACAGTTTTCTTTTACGTGCTTATCATTACATTTTGGGGTATAAATGTATTTTTGTGCATTTGCGGTTCATACACAAAAGAAATGTGTTTATTAGGTCAACCAAAGTTTGCAATTACTTAGTTGGATCAGATAATTTCTGCAGAGATTTACTTTGTTTTGTAAATATACGTACAAAGAGCTCAGGTATATTCACTTTAACAACATGCCCCTCCAATAAGCAGCAGTATTTGAATCCTGGTACTTGAACTAGTCATAAGAATATAATTAGTAATAATTTTCCTAATTTGGAAAGGAATTACTATAATAGGGCTGATAGAACAAAGAACATGAAAAGTGTGTGTGACACACATGTATTAGAAAATGGGCAATATACCCAATACATAAGCGATGCAGTTTTGCTCTATGACCTTTCACCTTGTGATTGATGATACTTATCATAACCACTGGCCAAATTATGAACAGGAATTAAGAGAGGTTTAAATCTGAGAACCCAGTTTCCACACAAACTGATTACAGACATCACTTATTTGGAAATTCTGTGCAACAATCCCTATAAGATTAAACACTAACTTAAATCTACTGTGACCCATACTGTGGATGGTCATTATTGCTGTACTAGAGAGTAGGTGGTAACAATTAGGAATCAGCTACAATTGAAATGAATAGTTATGCAAGGACTCTTTTGATAAGGGTCATCTTTTTCACCCCTGTGTTTTCATATTACCTAGAGAAGTGAAGTACTCTTCCAGGATTAGGACTTTGAAGTTACTATGACAATAATAATGATAATAATAACGGTAATGATAACAATACAACAAACATTTGCTGTGGAGTTACAGAAAATACACCTATTTGTATTGTTCAGAATCTAGTGAGCTGGTTCATCTGAAATGAGGACAGTTCTGCAGTTTTCTCCATTCCTCAAATGAAATAAAGCTTATGTTTGCATAGATTGAGAGTGACTCATATGCCACTTTTGTCCTTCTCCTGGATTGCCCATACAAAAACAAAACACTGGAAAATCTTTGTTTTTATCTAAGAGACAGAAATCCTCCCCAGGGCATTCTGATTCCAGCCTGACTCTATGACATTATATTTGTGGCCTGTCATTTTAAAGAATGAAAAAAATGTCAAAATTAAACTTTGAGCTTACTATTTTTTAATAATCTGCTATTATGGTTTAATTGCTTTTCTAACAACTGTTAGATCTTGCTTAGATCACATCTGGTGCCTCACTGTCCCCTCTGAGGTAGTATGACTCAGAACAAGTGTGCCTTACCAAGTTTACACCTGAAACATGCAATGCTCCATCCATGCCCACAAAAGCAGTGGTTATCACACAACACTTGAAGAGTTTTCTCTTTTGTTCCAGGAATGAGAGTAATTTCTTGAAGGCCTGATTTTTCTCCATTTCTGTTGCACTACCAGTCCTTGCTGAGTATAGAGCTCCACAAAGAGAAGAAATGGTGCAAAACCTTTGAGAACTCCTTGCAGAGTTCTCGGGCATTAGTAAACCTGCAGTAATAAATCTGTGGTGTGCTCTTTTACCACTCACTCCATCTGTGGGCATAGCAATTCTCTGGGCTGGCACACAGATTTCAAACTGTGGATGCACATTTAAGTAATTCCTTCTCTGCTGCACTGCTGCTGAATGGAGAGAGGGATCAGCAGCTCAGGGAACCCAGTTCAGCCTTTATCTTGCTGCTCACGTGGGCAAACGTGGATACCTAGGAAGCAGTCAGAGAAAAGAGAAACCATGAATGACACTTCCCATGTATTCTCAGTGTCCAGTCACTGTATCCCAGCAGTTTTCTCACCAAATTTAATAAGCCTTTTATAGGGCTTACATTGGTCCATCAGACTTTTTATGGAGATGTATAAGGAAGTAGGGCAGTTTTCATTCCCTCTCCCTTTGGCTTTTAGTGAGAGATGCTAACTAGATCATAGGTGCTTCTGAATGCTTGCCCTCATGGTTCCAGAAAGAGGAGGCCCCATTTTCCAGAATACTCTGAATTCATAGAATCATGGAATCGTCTAGGTTGGAAGGGACCTTTAAGATCATCGAGTCCAACCATCAACCTAACACTGCCAAAACCACCACTAAAACATGTCCCTAAGCACCATGTCTACCCATCTTTTAAATACCTCCAGGGGTGGCAATTCCACCACTTCTTTGGGCAGCCTGTTCCAATGCTTGATAACACCTTTGGTGAAGAAATTTTTCCTAACATCCAGTCTTTTTATTCTTAATTTATAGAAAGTTTTTTTTATTGTCCTTAACATCAGAAGACAGATTAAATTCTAGTTGCTCTTTGGCCCTTCTAATTTTCTCCCTGCATAGCCTCACAACATCTTTGTAGTCCTCATGAGTGGCCTGCCTTTTCTTCCAAAGGCCATAACTTCTCCTTTTTTCCCTGAGTTGCAAGCATAGCTCTCTGTTCAGCCAGGCTGGTCTTTTTTCCAATGGCTCGTTTTTTTGGCACACAGGGACAGCCTGCTCCTGTGCCTTTAAGACTTCCTTCTTGAAGAACGTCCAGCCTTCCTGGATTCCTTTGCCCTTCAGGACTGCCTCCCAAGGGACTCTGTCAACCAGGCTCCTGAAAAGACCAAATTTCATCCTTTGCAAGCCCAAGGTGGCAGTTCTGTTGACCCCACTCCTTGCTTCTCCAAGAAACAAAAACTCTATCATTTCGTGATTGTTATGCCCAAGGCAGCCTCCAACCATCACAACCCTGACAAGTCCTTCTCTGTTCACAAACATCAGGTCCAGCAGGGCACCTTCCCTAGTTGGCCCCCTCACCAGCTGTGTCAGGAAGTTATCCTCAACACACTCCAGGAACCTCCTAGACTGTTTCTTCTCTGCTGTATTGTATTCCCAGCAGATATCTGGTAAGTTGAAGACCCCCATGAGGACAAGGGCTAACAATCTTGAGACTTGTCCCAGCTGTTTATAGAATATATCATCTGCCTCTTCATCCTGGTTGGATAGTCTGTAACAGACTCCGTTGTTCTGAGTATAATGGAAAAATTGAGGATAATGTAGGCTGCTGAACACTCTAAACCCTTCAAAATCTATTTAGAATTTTAATCAGGATTGCCACATCTATTGACAGTAATTAAAAATAAAACTGTGAGAAAAATGCTTAAAATTTAATTTCTCCTGTGATTAAACATTATTTCTTCCTAGTGCTATAATTATTTGTATGTATTATTTATTCAAGGTCTCAAGTATGCCTGAAGTGTTCCAGATTTCCAGATAAATTACCGTTTACAGGAAAATGATGTTTTATTTATTAATTCCAATTAGACAACATGCCTAAAAATTCCTGTAGTACAAGAAATATATATAAGAAATATAGAACAAGTTCCATGCAACTGGAGGGGTTTTTTATTTGTTTGTTTTTCTAGTTTTATGAGGAGCAAAAGAATATAAAGGACATCAATTTATGTGTAAGCAGGGAACAGATTGTAAAGAAGGTGGGGAAAGAGACTTTTTCTCTAATTCAGACTGTCAGATCAGAAACCTGTGGGTCTCAAGAGCAGAGGATATAAGCTCCAACTGTGAAAGTCCTACTGCTCTGGTATATTTTCACAAGTTGAATTAATCGCTTCATGATCAGTAGCACTAGCAGTCATGGGAAGATTGGGAGAAAAAGTAAAATGCCTGCTGTAGGAAGCAAAAATCTGGAAGAGGTCATACAGATGAGGCCTCTGAGAAATAACCAGCAAAAGCAATTATTCAGATATTTTTATTTCATGTCATAGTAACTGTCTTGTCTGTTCTGATTTGCAAATCAGCTTATATTTTCATAAAAGAGTAGCATATTTTTCTTCAAAGTAAGGAAAACTCTTCCCAAAGCTCAGTATTTGTTTGCTTTTAGAATTAAGTTGGGAGACTCAAAGGACATTTCCAAAACTTCTAAAAATATTGTCCTGTTACTTTATTGCAATCTACTTGTTGCTTTCTATCTAAAGCATATGATCTCTTTGCAGAACTGGATGGCAGGACATACATCAAATCTAGCCTCCTATGCTGTTTTTATACTATTTAAGTATTTCGCCTTTCTATGTCTTCTATTCCCAGTGTCACCACTCCCCCAACCATGAGTTCAACATCATCATCAACATCAACAGGAAGAATATGGACGCAAATCAGTTACCAATAACTGGTTGGATTTATGTCACATTCTTGAGAAGGTATTTTCCCACGCAAGTCTTCACCAATGTGAACATTTCCAGTGAATCAACAGAATCACAGAAAGTGCATGCGTGTATAATATTACATACTTGCTTAACTGTTGCAGGATCAAGGTTTTAAGCAAATATATTAATAAGTTTCAGACAGGTTTTGGTGTTTAAGATACCACATCTAATTTCAGCTTTCTATTTCTGTGTCCTTTCTTCCCTTCTCCCTTTTAGCCTCTTTCGTCACCCAAAATCCTTCTGAACAGTAAGAAATTCATGATGAAGAGTAATGATTGCATGCAACTTGCTGATGAAGAGGTTTTTATGCACCATATTAATCAAGATGTATGTGGCATTCTATTTCCTTGCTAAATATTGTAATGTTTCATGTTCATAAATCATCCATAATAAAACATATAGGAAGAATATACCAATGTGGACTAAGTATGCAAGGATACTAAAACTAAAGATGGTTTGGGAGGAAGTAAGTCTCCCACAGAGTTTTCTGAGTGAAGATCCCTATAACAGTGTTGTAGGGTACCTGAAGCATCTTCTCACAAGAGGTGCACAACAATGACGTGGAGGAGCTGCACTGCTGACTCTGCTGAATTTTGATCCAAAGCCCATTGGCACTAATAGAAATAAATTCATATTGGTGCTAATGGGTTTGGCATAGAACTCATATTATCATCCACCTCAAGCTAGACATATGATATCAGGGCAAAATCTCTGCAAAGCATAGTTCTGAGACACTCAGGATAAAGAATTTCTATGTGCCCTTTCAGATTCACAGATATCAAGGTCAAGCTTTCCAGTCCAAAGAACTTGGCTGTGTTTGTCCCTTTCTTTATCCAGTTTGGGAGGGAATTTCAGAGTTGCTTCTTCAAGAAAGATGGCATTCCCAGTATCTCTTTAGTGAGTGAACACAGTTTGGTAGCAGAGACATGCAATTTCTTTAATATTTGTGCCTGGCAGAGAAGTGGAGACATGAGTATAGCCTTCCTTAATGTGGTTTATGTTCCCTAAATGTTATGCCATTTAAAAAAAAAAAAAAGCCAAACACATATTTTCATGTATATGTATATGTTTACATGGATTTATATAAAAAACATTTTGAAGTAGATTGCTAATAGTAAATGGTGAGAATGTGAATAACTGTCTTGTAAAAAAACTGTTTTAAATGCCAATGAAACGCTATGATTTACACTAGCTGAAAGTATTACCCTATCTGATTGATAAAAATTGGCCTTATGGCCAGGGTAATTTCAAATTTGTAGTCATTCCAACATCTTTTGTTCCATTTAATTTTCAGAGGCTGCTGAGGTTAGACAGATTTCTTGTTTTAGGAAAGGGCGTGAGGGAGGACAGAGCTAATGATTTGACATCTCCTTAAACAAAGACAAAAATCTGTAATGCTTGTATTACATAACATTAAAAGTGTTCTTGTTTTCAATTTATGAAACTATCCAGCATAAATTTAACAAAGTTTAAACTGTAAACTGCAGTTGAAATGTCTTATGGCAAATCACAAGATGAGTTGTTTATTTCTGTTGGGCTTATTGCCACCACTTGACCTAATTATTTTGACACTTCTGCAGTAATACTTAGGAATAAAAATAAATTTACAAAAGTCGTAATAGGATTTTTTCCCCTCAGGGATAAATGTAGGAGGTAACAATTTTCTAAAAAGGAATCAAAATAAGCTATCTTTAAAAACTGTAATGTAAATATTTTAATTAAAAGTTCTTACCATAGACTGAATGAAGATCCTTTTCTGAAGGAGGGGGAGGAAAATGTATGGTGTTCTGATCAAAAAAGAGATTAGAGGTTAAACTCTGCACTTTGATTATTTTTATGTCGGGTCGGTGCTATATAGATCAAATGGATCCAACTTGCAGCGCTGGGACTATAAAGGGAAATGGAGATGAAGGAGTCAGAAAATGATCATAATAATACTGTTACTAGAAAAATAGTCACGTGTGTCTTCCTTCTTTTATTATAATTTTGGGCAGACACGTACAACTAGTGGTTGAGTGAGAGAAAAGCACTTTTCTCCTACCAGCAACATGCTGTCAGTTTTTCAAAAAAAATTCAGAAGAAATTTGGAATTCACCAACTCCACATCCTTGAGACTCATTTACCGGTATGAATGACTGGACTGCTGTGATGAAGCCCAGGAAGTTAGTAAGTAATCAACACCTTTGTTTTAAGAATATATACATACATATATATAGACATATTGACACCTAGTCATTCTGGTTTTGCAAGGAAAAATTAATTTATGCAGTTGTCCTGTTTGCTTTGTTGGGAAGGAAGAAAATAAGCAACCTAAATCACAGTGCTGGCAGGAAATTTAAAGGAAAGTGAGTTTTTAAAGTCACTGACATTGTCTTCAGGAAAAGGCATGTTTAGAAATAGCTTTCTGTTCAGAAATCAAGTTAAAAGTATAATTTTTTGATCTATTTAAGCTGTGTCACTCTGGTTTCACTCTCCTGTCAATTTTTTTCAGGGTTTAAGTTTTGAGGATTGTTCTTTATTTCCTAACAGACTCACTCTTGTGTAGCATAAGACTCCCATCAAGCATCTTATCACGTTGGATGTAAGTTGAGGCCAAATACAAATTCCTTGATGGTAAGAAAGCATGCAACAGATCAAAAAGAGGAAAAGAATGTTGATCCTTATACAAAGATTGCACTGGTAGACTGGGAAGGAAGAGAGGTGAGAAATAATATCATTTAACTTTTCGGACTGTCCTTGCCTCTAGCTAACCAATTTAAGGAACTGCCTGAGCAGTCAGAACAAAGACCAAACCCACCATACCTGGCAAAGACACAAAGATAAAAATGAAGGCTGGCACTGAGTTTTATACCCTTTTAACTTCACTGGACTACTTCCAGAAGCAACACATGAAGTCTTTCAGTGCTTTTGTCCAAATATATCCACCTCTAAGGACACAGTCACTTTCTTTTTTCTTGCTTTGTTGTACGAAAGGGCATCACCATGAGGAAATGACCTTGCCAAACAACAGCGTGCAAAATCCTGCCAAAACCTCTAATCCAAGCTTTTAGGAGTTGTGTACCTGCACTAAAAAACAGCAGGTTAGAACCCCGGAACTTTAACAGGCTGTGCTTCCTCAATGGCTGCCAGGAACTGTGCTCTCTCCACCAGTGTTACTGCGACACATTCTTGATCCAAACTTCAGAAATGGAAGGCAGGAACTGAATTACAAGATCGCTGTTATCAAGGGCAGAAATCTCCTGACAGCCAGAGTGACTGTGTAATGCAGCTTGTTAACTTCAAAAGCAGATTTTCATGTCTTGTTCCACAGGCAAGAGAGGCTGATGGTTGTTTGTAAAAAATTCATTGACTGTAAGAAGAATATTATGTATTTTGGGCTTAAGATTCTCATGTTTGCAGACAAGATCCACTTTCTCTCCTACAGTTGTTTCAAGGCAGTGATAAAATATCTGCTTAATACAATCTTGAAAAGTTCTTTAAAAGGGATTTTATTTTTACGTGCTTAAGATACAGTTGCCAAAATGCTTTTTAGAGCTAAAGATAAGTTGAAATAGTGATGTATATTTTATGAATGTTACTACAAATTAAATGCAGGTCTTAAAACTATGTTACTGTGTAAGAGCTAGCTCATATTCTGCTTTTGCCAATTTTGCCATACTGCTTATGTCAATATCTAATAACTTACAGAATAGTGAAAATTTCCAGAGTACAACTATGCAATTAGAAAGAAAAAGATGCAGATCTGTGCACTCAAGGGAGACTTATTATTTCTGTTAGTTTACTAATATCCTAATTTTTATTCTTGATAATGTTATGTAATTATCCTAGTGCTATCTATACAGTCCACCAAAACCATCATCTCTTAAGGCAAGACCACGAAGGAATTACCATTCCCTTCACTAAATAATACTTCCTTTAATTGATCTAGCTTTTTAAATATTAGCTCCAGCAAGTTTCTAATTCTTACTATGGGAGAGCTTAAAGCAGGAAACAGATCATTTTTTCCTGTAGGATTTTTATAATGACAACGTCTAACTTTATTTTTTTTACAAATTAATGGTAAAGGATTAATTATTTTCCAAACTGGATCATCCATCAGGGAAAAACTTGAGGTGGTTGGTTTTTTTCCCCCTCAACATAAGTCTGAACACAGTTTTGCTTCTTATTCACCAGTAGAGAAAACCACCATCCTGTTTCCACATAGAAATGACATGCATAATCTTCCTCTGGACCCGATATGTTTTAGGAGAGGGAACTAGTCCTGCCAGTTTCTACACACATGGATCTAAGATCTGAGCCTATGGGAATTTCATACTTGGAAGGATTTTAAGGTTTGCATCCATATGGTAGACTCTCTCAGCATGTCCTCTAGTTCATACATTGTTTCCCTGAGATAAGCAACATCTGCTGTAGGTGATTTATTATACAGCAATCCCTCAACTGCCTCCCTATTTTGCTGCAAAGAGTGGATACTATTCCTAATTTCTTCATAATTTGCTGCAGCAAAAGCTAATGAAAAAAGGTTATTTTATTAAAATCACATCAAGCAAAATTTATAAGAGCTGTCACTTACCATGAGCAAGATGCCCACCACATACATAGGCATGGTGTATTTGTGCTTCTTGCAGATTTCTTTCCATCGTTTTTCTTTGAATTTTAACATTTCTTGTACACCTAAATATTCCACAAATATGTAATCCATATCAGCACCTATGCACACAGTAAATGCCTCTGCTGTTGTGTTATTTTCCACCTACTTAGAACAATTCCCCCACTGAGATCTGGAGAGGTTCTGTTAAACAAAGGTCTATATAAAAACTACCAGTTTATTAGAGGTATTATGTTGGGGACTTTTTACGAGGGCATGTAGTGATAGGGGTAATGGCTTCAACCTGGAAGAGGGGAGATTTCGAACAGATATTAGGAAGAAATTTTTCACTATGAGGGTGGTGAAGCACTAGAACAAGTTGCCCAGGGAAGTTGTGGAGGCCTCATCCCTAGAAGTGTTCAAGGCCAGGTAGGATGGGGCTTTGAGCAACCTGGTCCAGTGAAAGGTATCTCTGTCAATGGCAGCAGGATTAGAACTAGATGATCTTTAAGGTCCCTTCCAACCTAAACCATTCTGTGATTCTATGTTGACATAACACTATAATTCACTTGCCACTATATAGTGTCCAAGGAATGTTTGGTACTTACCTGCACAATTTGTCCATGTGGTAGGCTTTTTACATTTTGCTGTCTTTTATTTTAAGTCTTCAAAAAGAAACAAACAACAACAACAACAACAAAACCTAAACAAAGAAACCGCAATAAAACAACCCCAAAAGGCATTGAAAGACATATGTATCAAACTCCAGCCAGCTAAATTTCTCAGATGAAGTTCAAAGAGGACTCATATAGCTTATTCATTGGAAATCAATAAATATGCATTATTGCATTTTCCTGCAGATAACTTTTAAGTGTTTACAACTGTCAGGTTTCAAACCTACTATGTACATGAAGATCAAGACAAGAGTCAGAAAAAAAGACTCCTAGCAGAATAGATGGGTTGCTATTTCAGTCATTGGTCTGCAAATGTATGATTTTAAAGAAGTCGTGTTTAATTTGCACCAACAATTTATTAAAGCTAAATAAATTAATATTCTTTAATCCTATAAACTACTGAAGAATTAAGAGAAAAGTTCTTATCATGATCAGTAAACTTTTTCTGTCTTGGACACAGCATCTACATTGTGCATTATCTCAAATTTAGTCCAATGCCTACTTCAAGTATGTTTTGAAGGATATTGTGCTTTTGAAGCTCTTCTTATTGCTATATGCTCAAGAAATTAGTCTTCATTAAAATATCATGTGAATCAAAAAAGGAGACACAAAGCATTGTACAAAATCTTTTTGAAATACTGCAGTAACCATGTATTTCTGATTGAATGAATGCTGAGCACAGAATTTGCATAAATTATGTCAAATCAGATAAGGAAAGCACTCCTTTTTTTCTGTTTAATTACAAGAAGTTAGACACTGGAGCACCAGCGCCACTCAGAACTTGTGTTCTTCCCCCGTTACCATCATAATGAATTATCATGATAGAAAAGTATATGTATATCTAAATAGTAAAAGACTAAGTGTTGAAGGATTACATCAGATAAGGTGTTATTACATTATTTCATCCCCTCTGCAGAGGAAGAAGGAAAAAGACAGCTGCAACTTTTACTGTTAGCAGAGCTGCTGAATTCTATTTTCAAGTATTTCTGTAAAGCCCATTGGAAGATTATAGTAGCAGAAGTATTTTAATATAGCTGCTGGTGATGTCTCTGCTGCTTCAGCAGAAAGGACACTTTCTATCACAGCAACAGGAGCTGTAGAGATGATCCTTCATCTTTTTTCCTTTTTTTTTTTTTTTAACCACAGCTCTCTAATTCAGTTATCCGGGCAAAATTCTGTCTGCAATGTGTATTTCACCTAAGGTAATTATTTTCTAAAAGTTATACGAAAGCAAAATAGCACAATGAAATAATACCATGTGGAAGTAGTAGGTATTGGCCTAATGTGAACTGCAATCAACTTTCCACTAACCTCAATAATATGGAGCTGGGCTAATGGCTAAATCTAGAAAATATGTAGCATCTATAGTAGTAAATTAGGCAGCAATGGGTAATATTGCCACACGCTGGAATTCCACCATCTAAACAGTTAAGCTGTTCAAAATGGCTCCTGGCACGCCTTTGTCCATATCAAATTGCAGTCTGCCAAACAATCCCTGGAAGAGCTGGCCAATAAGTGTGGGCCAGAGACCATTAGCAACAGAAAATTTTACGTGGCCACTGGAAAGAGCTATATGGAGAGCTCCTGTGCTCTATGTATCTGCAAAGAACCAGTTTTGGTGAGGCGGGCTTGTGAACTTTATGTTAGCAATAGCCATGCCAGATTTAGTTTGGCTCCTGCAGAGTCACTTGGGTTTCTGCTCTACTTTCCCCATATTTGGATGAAGTGACTATTATTAAAGCAAGACTGTGGCCTTGCCAGCACTGAGTCTCAGCTGATGTTTAGTGCTGCACCAGAATGCCCTCTAGGAAGCGCCATGGCACTACTTCTGCCCTAACGGGCACAAGAGTTCAAGTGTGAAAGACTGATTCCCTGGGAGCTGGCCTGGCTAGACAACATAGCGAAACCCCTTGGGCTGAGTTTGTGTTGGATCACTCTGCCTCAGTGGGTTTAGATCCAGGGCTTCACTGTTCAAGGCACTGCATCTACCTGACGCCAGTTTAATCCTAGCTGCACTTTCTTACTGAAGATCCATGTGGCCTGAAAACTTTGGAAGTGGTACACACATGGCTCTGCACCTTCATTAACCTGGGTGGGTCTGAGCTTTGTCTGGGCAACTGACCGCATTATTAAACCATTGAATGTGTTTCCTAATTTACTATTCCAGGGATATGAATAGACAGAAAAAGAAGTCTTGTTCTTTGCTCCCTTGCTTCCTGACTTTAATGCAGTTTGCCAGCATGGTTTTAAGTAACATGACGAAAATGTGACAGTATTCTGGCTATCACATGGTTGCCTAATCAAACATATCATGAGTAGTGGTGAATGGATTTCTTTTCTCTTCACCTCATCTGAGAATTCCTAAGCAGATTGAGAAAGAGTTGGAAAAATAATGAGTAATATAGTAATACATAGTCTTTGTAGTTTCTATAAGATAACTTTTCATGAAAACAATCAAAATATTTTATAGGTTCATCAGAGAACATCATGGCACAAAGTGTCTTAAAATGTCTTTGATGTACCAAATGTAATTTGTTTCTTCACTGTTAAGGAGTAATGGAAGTTATGACCTCATTCAGCTCACCAGCAGATATCCTAGGTACCAAAATATCTGAAAAGGTGACAAATTTTCTGGTTAGGAAATTACAGACCCTAGATGCAGTTAGGAGTTTAAGAGATAGATGTAGTTAATGGGGAATCTCTATACCCTGGATATATATTCAGAGGTCCTAAATATAGAACCTGCCTCTTTTTATGGTGGTTTAAACACAGAAATGCCAAAGAAAAGGGAGTGACCTTGTGGATATCCAAACTAAATGAAAAATTGTCCACAGTCAACAAATACCAAACTCCAGACACAGGAATACCCTAATGTTAACCTTATTCCAGGTTTTATGGTAGGTACTCGCTGCACTTGTTCCTAGCTTGTTTGCTACTGAAATAATCAGCCATAATTTGCAATTGTTCATAAATCTGGTCTGGGAACTTGTACAGGTTGTGGCCCTTCTCAAAATGGTAACAATGTTGTCCCTACCAGGAGGTCTGGTATTTTTCATGTATTTCAGCAAACAACTGAAGCCAAAGAATTTTGTTTAGGTAATGATTTTTCAGTTGGGTTTTTTTGGTCGTTCCCTGTCATATTAACCAATAATCAGATATTTTCCAGAAAAAGAAAAAAAAACAACCCAAAATCAAAACAAAAACAAATCACGGAGATTTTCCTGTAAAGAAAATACTTTTATTAGCATTTACATATGCACAGCAAGACATTTTTGTATATCTATCCATTTTGTGGTTTGACATTAGGCTCGGTATAGTTGCCTTGCAGGCTACATGAAATTGGGATGCTGGTAAACTGCAGTAGAGCAGTCAGATGACCTCTTCACCCTTTTCTCTGCTCTCACAAAGGATTTGTGTAAGACAGTTTCCAAACCAATGATTTAGAATTAACAGTATTTGGTATGGCTCTTTGCTAGAATTAGGGTGATGCACAGGAAATTTCTAGCTGTAGAAGGTGGAAAAAGATACTTGGAGAAGCTCAGCAATATTATCCATCATTGGAGGGAGGAAAAGAGCATATATAGGTTCCTCAATAATATCCACACAACTGTTTTGCCAGCCATTTCCTCTGTACATATAAGAACAGCTCTGAGTTGTGCTCTCACTCTGGAATAAACACTATTGTTTTTTGCTGTGGGTTGTTATTGAGTGTCTGCAACTTGAAAAAAAAAAANATAAAAAAAAAAAAAAAAAGAAGCCAAGCAAAAATAAATTTACATAATACATTATTGATTGAAGAGAAAAAAATCTTTTCCAGTCCTATTACACACATAGAGCAAATATTATTAATCTTAATTACACAGCTCCTTTCACCTCTTTACCAGAGGTTTTCTGAACTTGTGTATATTCATGAATGTCTAAGTGAAATGAAATAGTTCGAGTCACAAGTTCATATGCCCATAAGTGTGTTTGAAAGACCTTGCCAATCTTTGTTCCTCAGGTTATTTCCTTTAAAAATTCAAGGCCTTTGTGGTGTTGGTTTTTGTTTTTTTGTTTTGGGGTTGGTTTTTTTACATTTCAGATTAAAATATCTTAATTTTTACTGTAAATCACTTATCTCACAATGGTTTTATTTTGGAATAAAAGGTTGACATAAGAGAGAAATGCCATTTTCTGTGGCATATTCTGTACTATATGGACTGTGAAAGAGTTAGCCAAAGTAGTGGGTCTTTAAAAGTTCCTTATATCTCAACTCCAATGAATTTGGACAAGCCCCTTTGTACCATAATAGGGCTTTACATGTGGAAGAGATCATGAGAAATTTGAACAGGATTTTATTCTTAGGTATATAAACTTGAACAAATTCTTGACAATGACAGGCCTATCAAAGGACTGCGGCCTCCAGCTGGGCAGCATATCCCAGCCAGCCCCACATCAGACTGATCCTTAGGCAATTCCTTGGATGCCAATACAAGCAACGTTAGAGCCAGTTGCTTTCCACGGTGCAGCCAGCCAAGTGTCCAGATGCTGTTGCTAGAAAAATGTATATCACAATGGAGCACCTGGATTTTGCAGCTGTAATGCTCAGTGTTTAAGTTGTAGTTAAACTTTCTCAAAGCATCTGAGATGAATACTGGGAATGAGGAAGACAAAAGAAGTTCATTTGGAGCAGTAGCAGAAAGTAAATGTCAAAATGTCAGTGCCAAGCATATGCCATGTGGCAAAACCGTTATACTGTTATCTTTCTGTCCTCATCTCCCGGTCCTTCAGCCCAAGACTGAGCCTTGCTTTTGCTACTGTCAGGTCATACTTAATTGAGGGGAATTAGTTTCTTATAGTACCTATCAACAGGAAAGAAACACCAAAGAACCTAGCTGTGATGACAAAAGTGAATTTTCCAGATGAGGTCTGATTTCACAATAAATAGAGTTCAGTGTTGCAGGTTGCAAAGCACAATGTGTATGTGCGCCTGCTGGAAATTTAATGAAGTACTTCTACTTCTTCATATCTCACTATCTTTGTGCAAATATTTTTTACTTTTATGACCAAAAAAGGGA
Organism: Anarhynchus alexandrinus; assembly: GCA_008711295.1. Classification (NCBI taxonomy): domain Eukaryota; kingdom Metazoa; phylum Chordata; class Aves; order Charadriiformes; family Charadriidae; genus Anarhynchus; species Anarhynchus alexandrinus. The sequence goes on along the minus strand of VUYV01000067.1, from coordinate 3,691,231 downwards.
AATACTTCAAAATTGCAGGCATAAAACATCAATTTTGTGAACATTTCCCATTGAAAATTATTCCAACAGAAATTTTCCAAGGAGGTTTAGTCCTGGCATTATAAACATTAGACAAACACCTTTGATTTTACATTTATATTTGCATCGGCATAGCATACATTATATACAGCAATGACGCCTAAATTGTACTCTTTCACATCTTAGTCTTTGTTTTATATAAAAGATGAAGTAATACCATCAATAAGACAGTGTCTTGTATACAAGAATTTAAAGATTCTTGGCAAATATGATTTGCCTGGTGTCATCCCATAAAAGCCATATAACATAATGAATGAATGTTATGAGCAACTGTGGTCTTCTATGCAATTCTATGTGTATTTCGTATTACACTTGGACACATTTACTGCTAATAAGTTGTTCTACACTATGCAATGCTTCTACTTATGTAATAACTATGCATGTTTATGCAGATTTATTTCTTCCAATAATTTATTTGGTAAATAAAAATATGACTTATTATTTTGGAAAAGCGGTTGTTTGCTACGGACAGATGGAGTTGACTGGTGAACCCTGCCAGTTGTGAATGCTGAAAACTAATGTTGACTCAGAATGTTTAATTTCTTTTAATTTAATTCTGATCACAAGATTCATCAGTTTCTTGATTTGATTTACTTCATATTAACTTAACACCCTGTAGAGCGCTGTAGAGCTTCATATTAACTTAAGACCTTGTAGAGCAAAATGAAAGTTCTAAAACTGTTTGTAGATACTTTGTAAACTGAAAAGAGCTAGGAAAGGTAGCACTTCAAAGGAGCAGGCGGGAGGCAAGAAGCTGAAAAGTCAATCAAGAAGCAGGCCAAAAATATGGCTTTTAAGTGACTTCTTCCTTCTCTGACCACTAGCCCTTTCATCAACTCATATGGAAAACAAGCCAATAATATTTACCTCTTCAACTACAAGTTCATATTGTGTGTCTCTTTTTGCCACTCTTTACTAACACTGGCAGGCACATGCTTGCTAAAGTAGTTCCGCTGATTTCAGTGAGATTTTTACACAGGAAAGAAATTTATCATCTGTTGAATGGTGGGACAATTTTAGTCAAATCAAACTGTTCATTTAAGGTGAGTAAAGAGGACAGTCTAGGAGAGGGAGGGAATCATTCCACCCTGCTGTCTCCCTTATTCACAGTAAGCAGTTCTAGCGACTATCTAGTGTGATAATGAGTGGACAAAGGGAACAAGAACACACAGCAGTCTGGGTTGCTGGTCCTCACTTGTGACACGAAGGGAAAACGCTGCATGAAGGCAGAGTGAAACTGTCTCATCTCAGAAGCAGTGCCTTACACAATTAGGAAGAGCCTTCTGGATCTTCTGAAATACTCCAGGACCACGAAACATCCTTACTCTCCTGTCTTCCATATTCTTTCATCAAACAGTCAGGGCGCTTCATTAAGCAGCATTAAGAACCAGTTACATCTGCCTAGTCTGTACTCTTTGAATCACATGTCACCTGCTGGTTAGTGCTGGTAGGGACCTCTGGGATTACCATTGCAGATGACCTGCAGGCAGGCAGCAGCAGAGTTGAGCAAGAATCTGAGTGTGAAAGAAAAACAAATTTTTTCAAGAGAAAAGTGTCACTTGCCTGCCTTAGTAGGCATTTCAATAATGCTTTTCCACAGCAACAGAGCAGGATGTTCAAAGGAAAAAATTACAAAATTAAAGCAGAGAAGCAAGTTGTCTATTTTTGTAACTGTGTATGTTGTGGTGGATTTGGGTAATATTGAGAGTTCTTTTTTTTGCTTAGAGTTCCTACAGCTTATACCAGACTGTATGTATTAAGCCTGAGGCAGGGATTTTTTAGCTGCTGCAGTGATTTTAGAAGTCATAGGACTGTGTTCTGCGCTCATATTTTTCCCAAATCCTGAACAATTGACAGGCTTCTTCCTCAAGATAGATATCTTTCATCTGTATTTTGTAGCATGAAGTAAAACTAGGACGTATATGCTGCTGAAAGCTCAGCAAGGGTGCTTACCTCTGTGAGTGATGTTACTCACTTCACAAACTCAGTTGTTTAAATACAGTGGGTATATTGGATAGGGATTTTATTTTTCTGTTGCATCACCGACCACCATTACAACTTTGTCATTTTAATTTTTCACACTCCTGGTTTAGAACAAAACACAGCCAAGGTTTAAATATCAATTTTTAAAGCCTCAGGAGGTCCCAAGAAAGTTAATGACCGTAACTACTAGTATCTGTCCTGCTCCTACAAGCTTTGCAGATGCTACAGCAGCAAAAGAGCACAGTTAAAGATGATACTTTTGAAAATCCATTACTAATAGCATCTAGACACTCTCCTAGCAAGACGCAATCACTGTATGAATAGTATCACGCCTGCCAAAGCTATAGGATATTCAGGATCTTCATGTGTTACAAGCCAATTAATTCATGCTATCTCTCATTACCATTGCTTGACTTTTATTCACCTACTGTCTTGTATCTAACCTATAGCCAACTGGTTAATTGAAAGCCACTGCCTCTTACTTAGGACAATCTTGTGACTGGACTGAAGGTGAAGTGTGATATCCATCCATGAATGATGTTTTCACATGGGATCACTGTTGAGTAAAGCTCAGAGTGTCTTCTCTCTTTCTTCCAGGGAAAAGATCCGACATTTACGCTTATATTTAGCCAGCACATTCAGAGTTCTGTCTCTACTATTAGGGTATGTTGTCATGCCATATGACTGAGGTTAAGTAGATAAAAATGGCAAGGATTCGTCTCTTAACAAACTAAAAGAGCAGATAAGTTTTGCTGTCAGGCCAAATTCAGACTGCTTACAAGGAAAAAAAGAGGCAAGATTAGATACAAGTGTCTCAGCCTGCTTACAGATGGAAATTCCAATTCATGAAGTTATTACCGAATAACACACAGCACTACATTCTACTGTTCTCAACCAAAAAGATTTTGCAAGATATTCGGCTTTAGAGGAACACAAATACAGTGTTTGTACCATCAGATGCATTAAAAAGCAATAAATACTTCTCTTTGAGCTGTAAGGTTCTGTCTTAAAGCTGAGGTATAGAGTTTATATGGGTACTTCTTCAGCTAATGAAGTCAATGTAAGCTTTAACTTCTTAAGATGGAAGTAAACACTTTTTTCCTGTTATGAAGGGCATAACAGTAAATGTCCTTTTTTTTCTGTATCCTTTGTTGTCTTGTTAAACCAAAGTCTAACAAATCCTCATAATTACTTCTTTTCACATCCATATCACCTTTCGCAAAATGGAGATAACAACCAGAGCAGAAAAGTGATTGTATATTGTAATTTACGATTATTTGCTTGGAAATTTCTCCCAGTGGAAAAATGAGAGTAAAATCGTGTCCAACACAAATGTTCTAAAGTGCATTTTAAGATTCCTTAAGTGATAAAATGTATATTACGACTACAGTGTTCACACAACCACTTCGAAAGAGTGAGAGAGAGTCAACTGCACTTATTGACCCAGACCCAGAGTTTCTTTTCATTCCTAAGTTTGCCCAAAAATGACCTATTCTAACTATAACACTATGCTAAGCTTAATGCCCCTGAATGCTTTAGTCTGTTTACAGTGGGACCAATATGCAGTTGTACACTGAAAAGTGAGTGCACAATAAGACTATTTAAGAACTATGTGTAATAGATATAAATGTATTGCTTTCACATCAGTTTCCAAGTAAATTAAGTGTCTTGCTGAATATCTTAGGTGGTAAGAAATTTAAGTAGATCAGAAATTAAAACATACAGGGAGATACTCACTATGAGTATGCTATCCATGAAGATGGATAGACTGGGGTGGGGGGAAGTGTATATGCACACGTATATATATACACACCTTGGGCCTTAATTATCTCCATGTATACATACATAGAGATACACATACATACATCAGGATATAAGAGAACTGAAAATACAATGACCCTCCTCAAACAAATCTTTTAAAGGACTACGTATTGAAAAACAAAAGCATCTTGTCATGTCTTTGTGAAAAACTTATATTTTCAATATGTCCAGGTAAATTACACTGAAAATTAGACAACTCTATCTCTTATTATAAACACATATTTTGAAACAGAAAGTAGTTTCAAACTATTTGAAACTATAGAAACTATTTATGTCAGGACTCGATGACTAAAAAACTAAAAGCATTTTTTCTGAAAGTGAAGCAAACAAAATATTATGCTGTAATATCACTTAAAATTTAAAAAGTAATTGAAAACATTTTTTTGCTCAGGGACTTGATCAAGATAAAAGTTATAGGGTGATAATATCTGATTTCTCTTACTAGTGTCTAATAAATGGTTCATACTATTTTTTTAAATGTTGCAGCACCATATCATTTGGGACATCCAGATGCAAAAATTAATCTAAGACGAATTTCCCAATCTTAGCTACTCAAGGGTGAAAAATTAGTGGCCTGCTATTAGGGTTTTCTTTGTATGGAGTATCCAAATATTAAGGTTTGCTGTGAACAATCCTGTATGAATTTAGCTGGTAATTCCCCTGAAGTCTCTCGATCAAATACTGATCTTAAAATAGGAGTGTCATTTAGAATAAGTATTTTCATTGTGATAATTAAGAGATAGAATTTTTATAGGTACTCTATCCAGAACAGAACTGCCAAGTAGCCATTCTACCCTAAGTATCTTTAGAAAGTTTTCAGCTGGTTAATAGAATAATATAAAGGTAAAAAACTTACAGTATTTCTTCTCAAAATGTATTGGTTAGGAACAGTAGTCATAAAAAAAGAGTTCAGCTAACAATTTGGGCACAAGAATAATTAGTGTAAAACTTAGTCAATTAAATGTAAAGTATGTAAGCTGTAGGGGTGGTTTCTCTTTGTTGAATGAATAATGTTCTGCAATACGGTTCCAATAGGAGAAGTAAGAATAGTCATGATTGGTTTAAAGTTAGAGTTTGATCAGTTCAGATAAAGCACTATATGGTATAAGAGTCTGATGTTGATCCAGAAAAGAAACGTGTGAAAGAAACCATAATTAAAACCTTATCTACTGACTAGTATTCTCTCTGCAAGAAATGTCAGTATTAGAGCACCTCAAAGACTGAGGTGCATATTGCCATACCAAAATTACTGTAAAATAGAAAATGTTGAGAAAGTGGTAGAAATGACAAAAGGTATAGAAATTGGATATATTTGTTTCTTTATGAAAACACGTCAAGCTAATTTATATGTGTATTTCACTTGTTATTCGCGCTTTCTTTTTCTGTCTCTTTGCTCTCTTTACTCCATCTTCACTATTCATCTGTTTGTATTAATTTATTCCCACAATAACAGTGGCTAAAACTGCTACTTAGATAGTCTGCATATTACAGAAAGCTTGTAATTTTCAAGCAAAGAATGAATGTTAAAAAGATTATAAGTTAGAAGGAAAAATACACACTAGAAATAGACTTCCTGGTGAAAACATAAGAACATTAATTTATACTAAATGATGGTTATTATATACCTCTGCATTTGATTGATCCATGATTGTTAGGGCATTGCTCTGATTGCAGTCATGCTGCAAAAGCCCCAGAGTGCCCTCAGCAGAATCATCAAGAAGAAATAAAGCAGTTTTCTTTTTTCTCTTAATAAAAAATTCAACTTTTTAATTCAAATCAGACTCTCCATGCTTATCAGAAGGTCTTTTTCTTGCAGGCTGTAATACATGTAATTGATCCAGTCTGGACATGAATTTCAAAGAAAACTGCACCAATGTTTACTGTGCAAAGGAGTTAGTCTGAAAAATGTGATAGTCCCACAAGGCAGAGACATTTACTCATAGGTATTTTAGACACAGAAATAATAACACTTCATTCCTTGAAACACCTATTTTATCCAAATTGCGCAAGGAATATTTGACGTAGAAATTCTGAAAGCATAAAGAAACTAAAAAAATAGAAATTCTGTTACTTATATATTTTTTAAGCTAAATACCAAAGAAACATTTTTTATCCCAAACACTACCATGAGAGTTTCACAGATTTTCCTTAGATTTACAGAATTGACGGAAAACACTATCAAGCAGAAATGTGAGCAGAACTTCCTAATTCTTGAATGACTTGGTACTATGCATACGGTCCTGAGGCTGCCAAATGGAAAAGAGTGGGATGACTCTCAGACATTTAGAATAAACTCCAGGTAATATAGTGGAATGGATGCAAAATCANGACCATGAGAAATTATCTGTTCAAAGGCAGGATTGACGGTACTTAAAACATTTGTGACAAGGGTTTGTGCAACCTGTTCTTAAAACTTCCAGTGATTTAGACTCTTAATTTCCCTAGACAATATATTCTGGGGCTCTTCAGTCTTTTCATTACTAATTTTTTTATAATGCCAACCTGAATCTCCCTCAACACACCTTATACTTACTGCATTTCATTTATAATGTTACAGTTGTTTTATAGTAATTCCAATGGTTAGCCTCAAGAATATCTGATAACCACTAAATCTATGCATATGTTGTATGGTCTGGATTTTTTCTGTCATAGTCAATACATAAGAAACTACTATGATAGCAAAGTCCTGGCTTTATTATCCTACTCTTACCTAAGCACAATTCTTCTGTGTCGTTGCATCAGATTTTCTGACAGGAGAAACAGAGGACCTTTGTGTATTTGAAAAATCACCTTATCAGTCCTAATAGTCTTGAAGATTGTGGGGAGATATTAATGGGAAAAGTGAAATGTGGTCAAAGGCCAGTTTCCATGGTATGAAGTCTGTGCTAAATCCAGAAAGAGCCTTTTGAAGAAGACGATGGCTACAACATTCTGCTTTTTGAGCGTAAGCCTGAACCCAGAATGACCTCTGTGGGCTCAAGGCCCAAGTTTCTTCTCATTTATACTTCTTGAAAGACTCAAACAGACAGAAGATTACAGCCTATACTATTCTTTTTGCTCAGCTTCAAGCAGAACCCTGATGTGGGCAGATAGGTCTTGCTGCACTGTTCCAGACTGCTGATCTGTACCTCAGCTGCCCTCCCAGAGCCATTTTGTGGTCAAAATTTAATAGACAAATCATCTGAGAAGGCATTCCTAGAAATGCTCAAACTTTGTACACTGTAGGGACAGCTATGGTTTGTCACTATCCTGAGCTTGGGTTATGCATCCTCTAACTTGTTATTTGCAGAAGATGGAGCCATTCAGTTTCTCAACTCTCCTCCAAAGCCTGTACAGACAAAGTTCAAGATTTTAAAAGACTATCACTGTAAAGCTTCTGTAATATTTTGAAATGGTGGATGATGGGAACAGTCTACTGGCACATATAAATTGTGAGGGACAGAGTTGTCCTAAAAACTTTCTCTCAAATCAGTAGCAACAGCCACACAATCCGTTATTTCCCTCAGGGTATGATTCATGTTTCTGTCAGGCATCAGAAAGAGGCAAATTTACTGTTTATAATTAAAGTGCTTGCTAATCTTGTTTATTGGGGGAATTGAGAATTTTTCTATAAAGTGTTCTTCCACTAGAAAACATTAATTTGTTCAAAATAATAATAAGAAAGTAAATCAGAAATGTTTACTTTTTAATGACATTTTTGTTGGCTAAATATCCTAATATCCAGGGATTTAAGAGACAGATTTAGGACCATTTTTCCTGACACAGGATCCTTCTGATATAGGAAACAGTATGAGCTTACTACCTGACAATGGAAAATGTTACCTGCGGTATGGGGTGGTGAAGGCTCAAGTTCTAGGTTAAAATCAAGCAACTTAAGGTAAGGCCTGTTCTCTATTGCATAAGATTTCTTTCATTTTATTAGGTTGCTTTCTGAAAAAAAGCTCTCTTCTTTCCATATCGGAATTAAAGTACGTGCTTAAAACACAGATCTTGCATGTGTTCCTTTGTAAAACTAATTATCACTTTTCAGGCAGTCCTTTTCATTTAAGTAGTGCATTAATATTATGTTGTAACTTGAAATGTTCTCTAAATGTAAGTTGAAATGCTCTATTTGAAGGAAAGAAAGTACCAAATATGGAATAGTTCATTCCTTCTTTGGTTTATTTTTCTTCCTTGTAGGACCAAGCAGGGAAGATAAAGACTTGCTAAATGGTCCTGTGCTTTAGATCTACACATTCTTTAGCCTACCTCACTTTCTGCGGACAACTTGTCTCAGATACAGAACCTTCAATTTCATTTTTTGTGTAAGTCAGCTTTTCAGAAGAATAGAAGACACTCTTTTGCATATCTTCTCAGCCAAACCAAACCCCCAAAGATCTCCCCTGTCTCATGAGGGTAGAAGCAAAAAAACAACTAAAATTAGAGAAGCAAAAATCTGACTGTGTTTGAATACTTCAGAAATCTGTAACGAGATTTTCTCTGAAGTCTGAGATTTTCCTGTTTTCCCCTTTTCGCCTCTGACAAACATGGTGAATGTTTAATGTAATGTACAGCACATGAATCGCTAAATAAAATTTAATTCACATCTTCCTTTGAGATAACCTGGAGGTTCTTTGATTCTATGAACACAGTTGCCTGCTGATTGCAACAACTCTGAATAATGGATTAAAGGCCTATCAAATGAAACAGGACGAATGTTCACATCAGGGATGAAAAGATTTGTATTTAAAATGTGTACATTAAAAGATGCTTTTTTCCATCTACTTCATAGGCTGAGAAATACGAGGAAAAAAAGGGGTATTAATAGAGCTTCAAGTTTTCAGAGCTTTCACTGAAGAAATCTCCAGCTAAAATGAAAGCCACTCTCAGTAAGTACCTGCTGTGTAAATAATGTTTAACAGGATTAAGGAATTGAAATTGAAAAGTGTGTAGAAAGTGCCTAATCAAAGAAATCTATGTGTGCCCAGATTGTTCTTTTTCATATTTTTAAAGCCATTCAGAACAGAAATGAGAACAAAATATGAAAATGAGAGACCTTTTCCTCTTAGATTCCTTCCTTGAATGGGACTTCTTTATACATTGTGTATAAAGAAATATTTCCCAGGAGGTGTCCAGGATCATTTGTATAAACCAGAACCGTTTTGCAGTATTGACACTTTTTTGATGAATATGAAAATGAAATGAGTTCAGGAAAACACACATCCTGCACAAAGTGCTTAAGGCCCACAGAAACATTATTATTCAATTTTGCTGAAGATGTTCCCCACAAAGACACTCTTACAGCAGGCAGTCCCTTCTGGCAATTTGAAATCACTCTGTGAATAAGAGACCAATCATGCCTTCACAGATTGTGCTATTACTGCTTTGTCCCTTATCACACAAAGCTGTTTTTCATCACCTATGAGAATTTTGGTATGATAGATAGAGCAGGGCTGACAAAAATCTCCTTTTTTGTGGAAATATGAGTAGGTAGATTTAATAATGACACAAGCTAAACTTCTGAATTGCATCTTGCTATAGCTACAAATATTATGAAACCTGTATTTAGTTATCTATATTTTTTTCGTAAAATCCTCAATCTTAGTGCTCTAACTACATTGCAAATTAACTCCAAGTAATATTGCTTGAAAAAAGTGTGTTTTTTTAAATATAGCTCAAAGGTTGGAATTTTTTTTCATATGAACCATAAATGCACTCAGCAATTGATTCTTGACTTTACCTAGGGTTAACCTAAAAACTAAAAGCTTCGTCTAAACCCATTGTTCTTAGCAATAAGTCAACTCTTATTAACTAAAAGTGGCTTTGCTTCAGGCCTCATGTAAATAAAATATAACTAATTGGAGATCTGAGCAGAAACTAAAGTCATACAAAGGGCAATTTCCCAGTTCTTTTAATTTAATGTGACATAAGTCCATGTACAGTATAGCAGCAGGGAATCACAAGTAAAAGCATAATAGAACTCAGAAATTATAGAAATTTGACCATTTTATATGAGATAATTAGTCACAGATAACTTGAGATGAAAATGCTAATGGAAATCCAGTTGTAATTTTTTTATTATTTTATTGTTGTAGTATATTTGCACAGTGAGACAATATATTTTGAAATGCTATTCACAGTCGATCACGGTTGCTGAAGACTTTTTAATAATATATATCAAATTTAATTTTCTGCTAGCACATATATAGCTTTAAACTTACAATGGATTCCTTCTATGTATCCATACACTGAGAATTCTGACTTTTAACAATCATATATTCTATCTTTAGTAAATTAATAAAGAACAGACAAATTTTAATATCATAATATGTAATCATTAATGAAACCACTTCAGGGAGGTAGAGAGTTGTAAAAAGAGATTGGAAATAGATGAATGAAGTGTAAGTTGAATTGTCTGAAGAATGTACCTAAGAAAGACAGTTTCACTGGGCATCTTTATCTTTTTCTTGATAGTGTGAAATAGCTTTGCAAGAATGCTTGCCATTTCAGCCTAAGAGGAAAACTACTCTTGAAAAGATTATCCCTAAACAAAATCTGCAGCTTTCAGAGCAGCAGGTATTTAGAATTACAATTTGGATCATAAATCATATAGTTTAAACAAAAACTAGTTAACATTTCAATCTGTTCATTGCTGATCTCTGCCTGTGAAGGTAAAACACAGCTATGTAAATATTTGGTATAAGTCAGGAGTGGAAATCTTCAACACAGAAAGGAAAGAAGACCTAAACCACTACAGGCACTAAAGGTGTAAGAATAACTCAAAAAAGTTATTGAAAAGTGAGGTGATGTTGCCTGTGAAAATGATAATTGATGAACTCTTTGCTACATAACATTTTATTTATTTTTGTTGAGCCATTGGCTTTTTATAATGCATTTACTTAAAAAACAGAGTAGAAATTCCTGGGTGAAGTTCCTGAACACTCTTAATTTCTGTGGACAGGTAACAATTTCAGGATATTCTCAGCTCCTGACATAATCAATCAAATATGCTAGATTGTGGTATGTGGTAGAAAACAGCTAATTCTGAACTCCCATGAATATCTTTGCAGTTATAAATAGGTTTACTACATCAGTACCTGAAACTGATAGTATGTCTCCACTGTAGGCACTGTCTTAAAATTTCCACTCATTGGACATAATATTGTTTTAGACATAATGCTTTTATAATTCAAATACCTCAGCTTTCATCAAAGACTTTTGTGAAATATATAGACCTCTCCTTTGGACAGTTACAGGTGGTAGTTATGGGGAGTTAAATTATATTGGATATAGTTTAATATGGATTCTTAAATTAGTTTAGATCCTGTTGTAAAACAGAATGTGCTTTACTTTTTTTCTGTGAGAAATGAATGGAAAAAGGTCTCCTCAATCTAAGTTTCAAAATAAAATTTTCATGCAAATATTATGACATCATCACAAGTACCTGAGTGTTTTGCCAAAGCAGGCATGATGTGTAAGTGTATTGTGTGCATGCGTCAAGGTGGTGGCAACTGCGGGTGTGTGGGAGTGGCCGCTGTTGAAGATGACCAGGGGCTGTCTTGTGCCGGACAAAGCTGGTTCCAGCCAGCTGCAACAGACCCACCACAGGACACAGCTGAGCCCATCAGCCAGATGGAGGCACCTCTGGGAAAGTGTATTTAAGGAAGGGCAATAACACCAGAAAGCAGAGAGGAGGAGGGATCATAAAGAGTGAGAAACAGCAGAGGAAACCCTGGGTGAGAAGAAGGAGAAGGAGAAGGAGAAGGAGAAGGAGAAGGAGAAGGAGAAGGAGAAGGAGAAGGAGGATGATGACGATGATGACGACAATGACAACACCGACTACAATGATGACAATGACAATGACAAAGACAAGGATAAGGAGGAGGTGGTGTGCCAGGTGCTGGAGCAGAAGCCAGTGGAGGACCTGTGACGAGTCAGATGGATATTTCTGAAGGAACCGTGACTTCCAGAGAGCCCACACTGGAGAAAAGGAAAGGTGTGAGAAGCAAGGAGTGGCAGAAAGAAACCTTTATGGTTTCTGAACACTTAGAAACCATTATGTATTGACCATAACTTCCCCCACCAACCCCCTGCACCTCACAGGGGGATAAGGAATCTGGAGTGAAGGAGTGTATTTAAGTCTAGGAAAGAGGGGAGAAAGGTGTTCTAATATTTGTCTCTCAGTTTTCTCACTACCCAAACCTATTTTAGTTTGTAATAAAGTTAATTTTCCCCAAGTTGAGTCTGTTTTGCCAATGATAGCAACTGGTAACTGATCTCGCTGTCTTTATCTCACCTTGTGAGCTTTTTCATGCCATTGTCTCCCCCTGGCCCACTGCAGAGTGGGAGTGAGCGAGCATATGGGTCAGCATTTGGCTGTTTGCCAAGGCTAGCCCACTGCAGAAAGCAAAATTCATATGTGCTTTGACCATAGTAAAATCGTTACAGGTCACTCAGAACTTGTGGAGATGCATTTTTTTATCTATCTACTCTAGAGTTGGTGCTTCTTCCACCATCGTGCAGAAATTGAAAATCATTGAAGAGAAAACAGTCCTCACTTCTTCAGACATGAGGGATAACAGGTCTCTCTCCACTTGGTGATGAAAGGAGGCAAAATAATTTATAATAGTCAAATAAGAAAATGAGTTGCAGAAAGTTTTCTTTCAAGTGTGTGATTATTAAAGATAAGGCAGATTTAAACAGTGTAATATTTTTCATGGTCTACAATGAAGAGACTGAAACCTTAAGACTGCTGGTAAAGAGGACCCAGTAGCACCAACACAAAACAGTTTGCAAGACAAAGGCCTATAACTCTTCTTTATAATGCTTTATTATTCAGTCATGTATCTGATTTCTCAACAATGGTTTAGTTTCTATAATTGTTTTCTGAAAATTTAAATAAACTTTGGGAGTGTTGCTGTTCGAACCACAACCAATTTTGCACTATTAAGAATGTTAAATGAGAAAAGCTGGATTAAGCCCTGCAGATACACTCTATGGTGTTTGCTGAACAGTTTAGATTTACTGTGTGAGCTAGCAATAGATACATCACAACACTCAGGGGACACTTTAAAGAATCGTTATTATTGCTGTTTATCGGTGTGGGTTTTTTTGCAGTGTAATGTGCTGCACAGTAGAGTAATTGCTTTCAAAAGAACAATAAGTATCACTCCCCAGTGAGGGTGTTTTATGGAAAAATATGTTGTCTAAAATTAACAGGCAGTGATACATTTTTCCTCTAGGTTCACTTAGCTATTTTAGTTTTGTCTCATTTTATACTTTTTATGCTTGAAGAAATCTTCTGTATTAACTTTTCTACTTGAACAGGGCCAAGTCATAAATTCAGGTAGATTTATTACTTCCTTCTCCATTACATTTATCTGGTTTTTGTTACGGTAAACAGCAAATACACACAAATATCTCATTACCACACTTACAAGAGGTGCAAGTACATAAACCGGAACTCTTATCATATAATTAAATAAATATGGTGCAATTTAAAAAACATTTCAGCAGGAAGCACTAGTTTAAGATGGAGTGCTTGTATCCAATGATTGTGTATTGGCTTATGGAGAGCTTAAGCAATACTAGTTTCTCATAACCAATAACATACAGAGGATGACTTGCACGATAGTCTACTAATTTTAGCTTCCCAACCCAAAATACCATGTGCCAACTGGATCAGTTGGGAATAAGGATAAGGTTGAAGTCATCTACAGCAGTTCTGTCAAGATAACCTCTGAGTATGATTAGTGCCTAAAATTATTTGTTGACTGACTTTGCATCATTATTTGATCAAAAGTAAAAAGCCTAACATACAGTAACATAAACAAAAAATCTTTAACAATACAAAATTTCATTTAATAGTATTATCAATGCAATTATTTGGAAAAAAAATAGATTGTTATTACTCAGAAGGATGATATGCCAATTTGTTTGAATGCTGTTTAGTATTATACTAAAATGCCTAATATTATTATGATGAGTATTACCTAATGGAACTTTACATGGTATTAGTCACACAATGGTATTTCACCACTGTTTACCGGCTGTAAACTCAGCTCCTTAATTCTTTCCTACCTCTCAGAGGATGCTTCCTACATAAAGACTTAGCAAACTATGAAAGAGTTCAAATCTTTAATTTCTTATGAGGCCACATTAGGCTATTCACAGCGTATGTTTAGGGTGAAGACTGTATATCTGGCAACTATCATGTGAAAGAATAAAGCAAATAATTAAAAAAAAAAGCCCTCACCTTTTACAATTGTCTGCCTAGCTAGTTGGAACAACAGAAAAGAGAAAATGACTTGTCAACAAGATTATAGATCATTACATGTGGTCACTTCATGAATGATTGTTAAATATGTTTGATATTGAAAATATGGAATCTCATTCAGAGATTAAAGAATTATGTACCTAGATATAGAACATATGACAATTTAATCAATCTTAGAATTCTGGCTTTTTTTGTGTCTTACTAATTGATTTATTTACTCATTATTTGGAAATAGTTTTTCCTGAAATGTAAGAGCTTTTAAATGTCGATATTACTATTTTTATTTTCAGCATTCATTAGCTTTTGTAACTATTTAAGGAAAACCAAAGGGATTCAAATTCAAAAGATAATAAATGTTAAATTATGGAAGAACAAGCTGTCTCTGGCAGCAAACAAACCAGAGAAGCAGCAGGAAAATTAGAAGCAGAAATGACAGAAAAAAGGCAAAGATGACTGGAGTTAGTATGACTTTTCTTATTTTTAATGAATATCATTAAAACTGAGTACTACTGAAAACCTAACTAGAATTTTAAAATAACCAGCTTTGGAAAGAAAAGAGAAAGACACCAAAATAAAATGAAAATAAAATTATAGGAAAAGCTAGTTCAGTGTTGACTGGCATCCTGTATCCAAGTTTCAGTATCCTCCACGTGCTCAGCTGGCTGGTGGGGTTCAAGAGAACATTGGGGCCAAAGAAAGAAAGAGGTGAAAGTCAAAAACTGTCTGAAGAGAAAAAAGAATAGGTCCTACAAGTATTTCACCTAGTAATACTTTCTTGATTCACGACAGCTCTAAAATGGATAAAGAGCTAGGAGAAAATGGGAACATTCTTTTTCAGATCATCAGTTCTAATGCTTGATGTAACACATAAGTTTGCTCTGTGAAGGCAAACGTGCCTCTTCACATTCTGAGCTCAACATCCTTGGCAATTGTCTGGAAGCAACAGAAACTTTTTTTTTTTATTTTCCTTGACTGACAGGTACCCGAAGTAGATTGTGCTCCTTATCACATTTTTTAGAAACACATTGATCCTTCATATACGCAAATATATGCTTCAGTACATAATAACTCTAACATACAGTATGCTAGAATCCCCCCAGAAAATAGCTTAAAAGTTTACCAGTAATGTGAGCTTCTTGTTTGCTTCAAAAAATATTAGGCAAACCTCAGTTCCAACATATAATAATTAAACAACAGTTCGGGACACATAAAAGAAAAAAATATAGTTAATGTGCTTAAGTTGAAACAGTCATAAACTTTTACCAGCAAATGTTGTGGCAGGACTTAAGTTTAAAATGGAAACTATGAAGTGGGTTCTTGCTTGTAATTTTTAACGGTTTTGTCCTGAATGGTTTTATAAAATATTTTAAGAAATTGTGACAACTACAGTGAAAAGCTTAAACATCTGTTAGATTGATTGCTTCATTAAGTATTGTCATTCAGGTCATCAGTTTAGAAGCAGAACTATGAAGCAATGAAACAGGCCCAGACTCTTCCATTTTTTTTAAATTATTTCTCTGCGGTTCCCCAAATCTTTTTATTTCTCTCAACAAAGTAGAAGATCTTGCAGTGAATAAGTTCAAGACTATCATGTTATACCCCTTTAATTTAAAGTTTTCTGAACTGTCTTAAAGAAATCAGGAATTTAAGAGCTACTTTTTGCTTTTTAGCTTAAGCCATTTCCCCAATGCATTTAAGTCAAAATAAAATTATGTTAGTAACAATATAAGTGTCTTCACCTATTTTTTAGGATTTAAATAGGCATAGAATTTGTACTTCAAATTGAATTGCTAACTCTCACTAAATATAAGAGGATAACTGTATTACTGCAGATCATTAACAACCTTTAATTTAGAAAAACAGTAATACAGATTTTTTTTCATTTTACTATGCAAAGGGTAAAAAATGGATAAATCTATTACAGAATACACATTGATTTTGTATACTCAATAATCCTAATGTGGAAGTATTTGAATATATTTGTTATCTAATGCAAATAAATCTTATTTGTACATGACTAGATCAATGAAGACACCTCATAAGAAAAAGAACTCCTGCTGTCTCTAAACCCAGAGATCTCTAAACCCGGAAATGGGTATGATTAAGCAGAAACATTTCCCATCATGCTCCTGATAGCTATGACTGTTGTTTCAAAGTAAAATAAATACAACACCTTGCTCTATTTGTGCATATCATCTGATGCAAAATAATCTGCTTGGACATAAAGTACCAGGACATAAAGCAACATGCCATAAATATCAAAATGTATTCCCTCAGACTGAAGCATTCTATAAAATTTTCATAGACAATATACAATCCAAACTACCAGATATGTTCATGGTTTGAGCATCTGCCAAAAGCAGGTATTTTAAATTATTCAGAGATACTTCAGATCTGAGGATAATTCAGCAACTACTTTATCACCCATCCCACAATCCGCCATCCTCTTGCCATAACTATTGAAAGATTTATCTACTTGGATTGTATTTACCCACCAAAAGTGGTAGCTTGGCTGCAAATACTGCTGTCATAATCTGAACCTTATGGCTTCTTCAGGTAAAAATTAAATTTCTATTATAACATTAAGAATAATTATTTGAAAATACAAATGATTTTACTGATGATACCCTAACACTTCCTTCCTAACTCCTGGCTTGCAATTAGAGTAAACCAAAACCCACTCTAAGCACAAAAAACATTCCCAATACTCACTTGTTTATTACCAAATGAACTCTTCCTTAATTTTTCCCTTATACTATTCTGCAAAATTGTAATAACTCTCATAATCTTTTTCTATGAAGTTTGTTCTCTTTTTTATTTTTTTTCCCCTTTATAGAAGCAACACTATGTGTTTTCCTGTTATTCAAATCCTACAGTTCCTCAGCTGCACAGCGGGTGAACAGGCATAGGGGGTGAAATAACATGTTCTTAAACAAGTAAGAAAATACATTTAAATATAAAATACTGTCACATAGTAAAGTTGTGTGTTGTACTGTGCATCAGAAACAAATATATTGTGAATACCCATAACTAAAGCAGATAAAATGCTAAATCTGTCCTTAAGTTTGCATACTAAAAAGAAATCTTTATTTTGAGATGACTCGAGGCTCAGTAAGTGCAATCACATCTTTCAGTCATTTTTACCAAATAACAAATGTTACCTCAAAGGTCTACGTGTGATGATCTTTGGTGGGAGTTTTAGGTTGGTTTCTCTGCTTTCAGTCTTAGTAGAATTGTTACTTTTTGATGTTTCTGGAGATCTGAAAGCTGCTCCAGAAGGATTTCAGATCACACTGTGCAAGCTCATCCATTATATCATCGTCAGCAATCAAAACACATTTAAACCATATCACCTACATATCAGCTACATGGATGTGAAGTGGCCAATGCAGCAACTTTGATTATTTTTTTTTTTCTCAATAGAAGTGAATCATGTAGATGCAAACAGAAACAGAGTGGTTCCCACACCATTAATTCCTTCAAGCCCCAGAAACACAGAATCACAGAATGGTAGGGGTTGGAAGTCACTTTTGGAGATCATCTAGCCCAACCCCCAAGACACTCAAAAGCAAGCAGGTTTTCATGCTGAAATGAGAGAGTTAGGAGCAGACCAAGCAAAGGGAAGATGAGTATTATTCATTCTAGCAGTGTGATGAAGATGAGTATTATTTATTCTAGAGGTATCATGAATATGTGTAAATTAAATGTCTAACGTGACTTTCACCCCTCACATCTATGGTTACTTAAATGCTTTGTTGAAGGCATCTCAAGATAGATTAAGTTATGTGGGTAGGTTAATACCTGTTTTCAGATATTCCCAGAACTAGCTGTGTCTCTAAAGGGAGGAGCAGCTAATGCCTACAACTTATAAGACACCTTCTGCTTAAAGGAATTTGAGCTTCCATATCCAAACAGTACTTAGTGAAGAATTGAATAAATGAAGGAAATAGATTGGAAACTCGTCAGTTTTAAAACAGGTTAAAATACATAATGATGGGTTAAAATGTTAGATGTTTTCATTTTAAAACTACTGAAACAAGTTTATTTTACCTCATTATTATTACCTCACTTAGAAATAGGTCAAATTTTGAAAAATATATGAAATGTTCAATTAATTAATTATATTATGGTTGTATAAAAAGCCGATATTGTTTATCAAAGTTCCATTAATCTAAAAGGAATATATCTTCCCAGAAATAAAAATATACAAAAGAGAGTTAAGTTTCATCTCTCCTAACTTGTACCTTTGAAACATGATATGGCTCAACTTCTAGTCAAGTTTCCCATGATAGTTACTGGAAAGAGAATTAGGTGGCTCTCTGAAAGGATTTTCCTCTCCAAAACAGTCTGTCAACAGCCTACATGGTAAGCTAAGCCTAAATATCTAACAACTAGAAAGTCCAAGTGAGGATGAATATGTTTCACAACAGGAGACTCAATGAAGAAAAAGAAAACATTTATATTAGTGATAAAGTACTATAATGAAAAAGAACACTATGCAAAGTTAAATTATCTTTTATAACTTCTAAAGACAGGCTGACTTCACTAAAGCACATACAGAGCTTCTTAGATCTAATTCTTTCTGTAGCCTCAGATTCTATCCCAAATTAGTGAGTTTCCCCCTTCAGAAATAACGATTTCCAGCAGCTATTGGGAAAGAAACCTGCATATCTCAAATGCTATTTACCTAAAAGAATACATTCTGGACCATATTTACATCCTTCATTGCCTAACTTGTTTTTCACATGTTTGATATAAGAACACCAGATCATAACAAATTTCATGTGCTGGTAGTAGGGAGGGGGGGGAGAAGAAAACCACATCTTTTTCTAAGAATCCAACTTAAAATGTAATTTACTTTGATTCAAATACTAAGCTGGTATGTTGAGATTACCATGTGATTTTATAGAAACAAATTTATGGCAGAAATTGGACCAAAAGTTTTTTGAGGTATGCAAAAAATCATGATAGGGACTCAACTGTATAAAATGTGGAAAATTGCAAGGCAACATTGAGTAGAATAATATATTTTTAAAAAATTATTAAAACCCTCTCATGCTGTGTATGAATTAAGAGTCCTCATCAAAAGCACTCAGCATGAACAGGTCATAAATCAGACAAAAAGCTGAAAAAAAATTATTTCCAGATTCATTGCACAAATTATCTATATTCTTTCAAAGGAGAGGAAAAAATATTTCTTAAAAAGACCCACTAATGCAATGGAAATCATTTCATTAGAGATGCAGGATCTACAATAACATCATATTACTAAAATATCCTGTGATTATCTTCCCTACAGGAGTGGGAAGGATTAGGCAAGTGGAAGAAAATCAAGAATAATACTGAAAAGAGGGGAAAAGGTTACTGTCTGAAAAATTCGAATAGCTCAAATTTCTTTTTGAGCTCTGTGAATATGTGAATAATACTGAAAGTAGCACGGCCAAAGAGTTTGTATAGTTATTCTCCAAAGGCTAGATTGAACCTGTATTCTGCCAAAACATAAAAAAAGGTGTTCTTTTCAAAGTTTAATGCTTAAAATTTATCTATCTATCTAACTAACTATCTAACTGTCTAACTTTTTATTCAGAGGCCAGGCCAAGTGAGCTCCAGTTGTCAAGATGTGCATTTTCTAAGTTCAGAGCAACACTGAGCCATAGTGATTATAGAAGTGATTATAGAAGCCCATAAACTGCACGGGACTCTTAGTAATTTACCAAAGCAAGAAGAACATATATCTATCTGGATCAAAAAACAGCTTAATTTAATACAATATTTCAACTGTGCTACTTAAAAATTATCTGTTTAAAACTTCTAATCCCACCTTATGTGTGAATTTCACAGTAACTACAGTAGTCACCATGATGAAAGAACATTTAACCTTGAGTGAGGACTCAAAAGCACAGGTAATGTAGCCAAAAATCATGTAGACCGATACAGAATCAAGGATGAAATGTTCACCTTTCTACTTGTTATGTTTACCAACACTTCCTGTGCACTTGTAGTATTTAATGTTACATATGCAAACTACAATACTTTTCCACTTCACTTACAAGAAAACAGGAAAAGCAACCCTGCATAGTTTCAAATAAGGCAGCACAGTAAAATTAGGGATTACTCTGGTCCACCAGGGATTCTTTGAGGAATAACTAAAGTAACCCATACCTAAAACAGGCTTAGCATACATTTCATAGAATCATAGAATGGTTTAGGTTGGAAGGAACCTTAGAGATCATCCAGTTCCAACCCCCTACCATGGGCAGGTACACCTCACACTAGACCAGGTTGCTCAAAGCCCCATCCAACCTGGCCTTGAACACTTCCAGGGATGGGGCATCCACAACTCCTCTGGGCAGTCTGTTCCAGTGTCTCACCACCCTGATAGTATGCTAAGCTTTCCACATTACATAATTCAAAAAAATTTTTGCAGTTACTTTTTACTTTCATGTTTTTGCAGTTATTAGTTCATTTTAAACAATTGTACTTGAAATACAATACACCAGGAGTTGTTTATTTGAAAGAAATGTAGGCATTTGGCTGGACAGCTGGTGAAGGCAACTCAGACCTTGGGCATTATCCAGTGGAAAATAGCCTCCTCCCTTGCAGATAATAAGTGAAAAAAATAATTCACAGTCGGCTCAATTCCCTAATTCAGTTAATTTTGCAGTTATATATATTGCTTGTGTCAACACAGGGCCAGAGATAAGTAGGGGGCAGAAGTGGAAAGGGAAAAATTTAGGCCATACTGTTCAGAGACAAATTAGGGCTAATGTTGAATTAAAGTGACCATTTGAACAATGCCTCGGGTTTCACTGTTAGTGAATGTAGACCAAACTATGAGAAATTTGGTCACAGAAGAAAAAAAGAAAAA
Source organism: Anarhynchus alexandrinus (assembly GCA_008711295.1). Classification (NCBI taxonomy): domain Eukaryota; kingdom Metazoa; phylum Chordata; class Aves; order Charadriiformes; family Charadriidae; genus Anarhynchus; species Anarhynchus alexandrinus. Next base: position 3,670,226 of record VUYV01000067.1, on the reverse strand, counting down.
AAAAAGAATAAAAAAGAAATCCAATGGGCAGCGGAAAAAAGTCTACAAAAGAAAACTCAAACATTTTAATATATCATGAATAACTTAAGTATACCACTTACAAAGAGTAAAAAAAACCCAAAACATTCAGAACTAAGGTGCAGCACAACTGGAATAAATTATTATCTACAGGGATCAATAAAGGAATACATTAATTTTTGCTATCATTTAAGGTGTTATGTGTTAATTATCACTATTCTGCTACTTTTCTATATAATATTATTATTACTCTGTATTGCTTATCTTTAGTTACTTTAAGTTATTTTTATATCCTTTTTTATGGAGGTTCAAATTATAACAACAATAGCAGCTAAATTCAGCTTAATAAACTCCTTGAGATTAAGAGCTTTCATGTGTGATGGGCAACGACATGCAATATTACGGTAACCTTGCTATGCTTCATATCTATTCTGTCTGGATACAAATTGATGCTAGAAACATCTCACAAGAGTGAGATTGCTTCAGTCAAAATGGATAGTCCCCTGGATCATGATCTTGTCTTAGAGTATCTTATCAGCACGGAATGAATGGCTGTACTAGAAATATTTGCTACTTTCAGTGTCATTCACACATACAGCAGCAGTACAGCAACCAGAAATATTCTGCAGTTTTGCAGCAATTGAAATCATGATGTTATAACAGTATTTTAATGAATACAGTTGTTCACAGATAGTTCTTTATTGACCCCATTGAATTAATGGTGGGTTGACAGGGTCTGCTCGTTTCATAGTATATTGTAAAATGAGCTACTGAACCGATAGGGATCCCTACATAATGCTAATTGCATCAAAACAAATAAAATACCATACTATACTTTTATGGCCCCAATATGTGCCCAAGGACACTGTCAAGTCCTTATGTATTGTAAATTGTTCCTTTTTACTATGCTTTCCTGTGCTGATTTGCACCACTTTATTAGTCACTTCTCTGCTCTGGCTGATTATTTTCACTTAATATATTTACCTGAATGTATAAGCTAAAGTAAGTTAAATGAATACATAAAGTATATTTTTTTTTATCTTGGATCTTTGAATTTCTTCCCATTCTGAAGGCACTTTATTTCTGTTTTACTGATACATATTTATACAATCTGTTCTTAGAAATCTTCCAATACTCTTAAAAACTTCCAATGATGATAGTTCTCTAAACCTATTCCAGTGTTTCATTATCTTTTACTTTTGAAAATATTTTCCTAATAGTCAGCCTGAATCTCTTTGTCATTGAAACCTGTGGCTTTTTGTCTGAGCCATAGCAAATTACTGTTTCTTATCACAGCATCAGTCATGGGAATAAATTCCTCATGTGATTTAAATCATATCAGGATTGAAGCAGTTTACAGGTTTGATATTACTGAAATGCAATTAACCAACGATCTCTGAACTATATATTCAGAATCAATAAAACAGATACAACACTGGGCACCCACAAAATGTTTGTAAACACCTACAAATTTCATCACCCTTATATAATTAATTCCCACAAGTTCTCACCCCCACCTGCCCCCCTCAGAAATATGCACAGTTATGTGCCCTTCCTCCCTCCTCTCTTACATGACATATGGGTTATAAATACCTCCCACCTCTTCCAGGCATGGCTTCCCTTACTTATCTCCACCTCTTGTTGGAGATGGGAGGGGGACTTCTAACTTTATGTGCAGCTGTGCCACTCCCCACGACTCACTGTCCTGGTTTGAGATAGAACAGAACCAATTTTCTTTTCAGTAATTTTACCTTTCAGTTAAGTGTCTTCTAACTGACTGTACTCTCTGAAATTAATGGCATATTTTTCAGAGAGTGTCTGCTTCCAGAATGATAATGTCCAACATTTATAGTGAATACCAACAAATGGTATGCAGAGATGCTCCTGCTTACACTTATTCCCATAACAACCAAGGTCAGCTGTCTTTTTTGTGTACCAAGTTGGAGGGTTGAAGTAGAAAAGCATAGAGGGGTTGCACCTGTGGGGAGGAGCAGACAGGACAGGTGACCCAAAACTGACCAACAGGGTATTCCATCCCATCTACATCATGCTCAGTGTAAAGCTGAGGGATCAAAGAGGTGAGCCCTCTCTTCAACAACTGACATCTGAGGAGGACTCTGTCTGTTCTTCTGCCTTTGATCCCAATCCATGTGTTCCTGAATTCAGTTCTTGAATTCAGCTCCTGTCTGCTGCTGGAGTTTTCCCAGTCTGGGTTTTCCCAGTGCTTGCCAGTGATGTGATTGTCATCTAGGGAGCTCAATATTAGGTTTGTATATATTTATATATATTTCGTTATTTTCTTATTAATATTATTATCTTTTCTTTTTATTGTTAACATTTCATTAAAGCTGTTTTAGGTTTTTTTCAGCCCATTAATCTCTCTCTCTTATTCTCTCTCTCTCCCCCTTCTGGGAAGGGAGAGGCATTGATAGAAAACATCTGTTGTTTGTTTAGTGGCCAGCCCAGCCTAAACCTTGACACCCACTAATCCACACACTAGTGAGAAAGCACCCCGCGAGGTCACCTACACAAACCTGACTTGTGAGTCCTACTGGCTGCACCCCTTAGTGTCAAATGTCTAGTTCGAATTAAGCTACTCATGGCATTCAAAGGGAAGGATGTTCAGACAGATCTAGGCAGATATTGGCAGGTGACTCCTGCCAGCCTCGAATTCAGATTGTTGTACTGTGGTGCAATGTTGAGTCCCACAGTCCCAACATTCCATGCTTCTTTTATAAGTCTTTTCACGCTAACTCCTTTTCTCAATAGTCTCAAACTACATAACCTACTGTCCTCTCATAGAAGGAAATCAAATTAATTTGACTTGTTTTGTTTTTTGAAAAATTTGATATAACTCATACTTCCCAATTTTTTCTCTCCATGTGATTACAGTTAATTACTTGATTATGTCATTCTTTAAAGAATGTTTGTCTTCTCCATTAATCTTAGATGTTACACTCAAAATCTTGTTATGGGCAAAAGAGAAAACATGGAGCTCAGAAATCATAAGGCCAATTATTGCGTTAACAAATTAAATTATCTAATATGGTATGTATGAGCCTCATATAGCTAAAAAGGTCATATCAAACCTTCCAGGTGTATGCTCCCTTTCTCTGGTGTTACAATCACCCTTCCAATAATTCTCTGGTCCTATGGCTGACACTTCAGTCTTACACAGAAGGAGAGGGAAGTTACAAGAAGCAGTGAGTACCCCAAGGTCTTTGCTGGGAGCTCACGGTGGGGACTTCTTCCTCCTCTCTGCTGGGAGGAGTGTGATGTAGGAGCCTCCTTCCACATCACTCTTGTGGTCTGTCTGGGTTTCCCTCTACACGTTTCCTTTACACAGGCTGCTTCCTTCTCATCCGTTCCCCACAAAGCCTGGAATAGCCTCCCCCAGCCTCAAGGGGACGCAAAGGGATATTGTTTGCTTTGTAGTCGCTTTGTCTGAGGTTTGTTAGACCTTCACCATAAGGTATTCAGAGGGTTTTAGCTAAAACAGGCTGGGCACTAGTCACTTGTCAGGGGGGCAGTAGTTAAAATAAGGTAAAACCAGGTCAGGCTGAGAGAAGCCCAGACAAGTCAGGAACCCGCAGGTCCATACAAAGCCCGTGAGCATTGCCAGTAATGGCAAAGTCACATTTACCAGGCAACATGTGACATTATCTGTTCTCCACAAGTTGAAAAAGATAGATTCTAACGTCTCAAAAATGACATCAGACAGTATTTTCACTGTGCAACCTGTTTTAAAATATTTTTTTTTTATCTGAATGCTTTTTTGGCTCTTTCTTAAGCCTCTCATATCTTTCCCTGCTTGTATTTCTTCATTTATATTACCTTCTAAAAATAACCTAGATGTGTTACCATTTCTATTTCTTTTCTCGTCCCCCACTATTTCAATCATTTGTTAAGCCTTTAACTAATCAACAAAAACAGATAAGGAGAAAAGGAAAAGACAGAAGAGATAAAGAACCGATCATCTTTCTTCCAAGTTCTTTGAAGCTGATGCACTTAGCTGCTGACTGTAACTTAGACTATACAAGCCTTATGGACCTGATCTTTCACTGAGAATATGAGTACACAACCGTATTTCTGTGAGGTTATGGGGGACAAATTTCTGGGATAACAACACCAATCAATTGAACAACTAACAACTGCGCACTTTTGTTTGTCTTGAGGGAAAAGCTACCTCACAGCATTCTTCTTACATTTACTGCTCTAACATAGATGTGCTACATCTACATCCTAAACTATCTGAAAAGTACTTGCTTGAGTGTCCACTCCTCAGATTCAAACAACTAAACTCTATGAACAGTGTTAAATCGCAGTAATTTAAAAGTATTTGGTCCCTGTGTCAGGGCACATAGAAAATCAAACTGATGTAAAATAGGGTGGCCTCATAGAGCGGAGCCATTTGTCTAGGTTACAGACATCAATAAACAGGCAAGTCTATACTCCATGAAGCGTAGTTTTATGAAGTAGGAAGAGCTATATGAGGGCACTCTATATGGCACTGTGTTCTATAGGCCACGCTGTATGATTTCTCATTACTTGAGTAAAATTCTTTAATATAATTAGATTATTTTAGGACAACCTGAAGGAGCCTTAAACCAATCTCTTCCCTATGAAAAAGTCAAACCAAGGAGAATTCAGAAGCACTAGTGGAAAGGACTGCACAGGAAATTAAAGAACCTTAGAAATCTTCTGTTAAGCAATGGTAAGTAAAATGTATTCTCCAAAGCATACATCTAAACTGTGTATCAGCTATGAATGAGTCCTACATGCCTTATCACTTACTAATGTTTAACCACCAACTCACATGAAGAAATATTTAGGATTATGAAAATATAAAATAATAAAAAGGGAAATAATTAAGTTGAATGGTGGGGACTATTTACAGACAGTGAGATTCACTCATGTGTAGAACAACCTCAATGAATCCTGCAGGAGCACCCATGTCTTTGGGTACTTAAAACCAGAGAGGACAAAGCATTATAAATTGCATTTAGGGAACAATTCTTCATTAGTAATAAGATGAACTGCATGTTAACTTGATAGAACTCTTCCATCTATGATTCAAATTACCCTAAAAATACACCCTGAAAATATCAAGTAAATGTAACGTATCACCAGCTCTTGAAAGTCTATTTGTATATGCAATGCAGAATCTTAGCCGCTCTTGTTTTACATTTTATTCTGCTTTGTATAAACAGCCTCCTTATTTTACAGTCTCTGTATGAAGCCAAAACTGAAGCTTTTTTCAAATTCAGTCCAATAAATTCTTCTTTCCTTGTCAGATCATTTATTTTTATTTCAAATTCTCCACTAAACTTTGTTCTTACTTAGAAAATAGAATCAAAGTTTATGACTCAGGTAAGTTTATAATCTGAGATAACAATACCCACTTTTCCAGTAGAGTACAGTATTAATGTTTTTATTAACATTTCCAAGTGTTTGGCAACAGACCAGGGAGCATTTCTATCTAAATGATTATTTCTGGCATTCAGATAATTTTTCTCATTGTCTTTTGAGCAATGATTATAAGCAGAGTGCAAGATGGAAAGAAAGCCATTTAGCTGTTAGAAATAGCTACCAACTCATATTTGCAAATCAAGGATTATATTTTTCATTCTGAACCATACCAGTGAGCCAGAGCATAGCACAGTTTTTTGAGTAGATTTATTAATCTGAAATGTGGATTTAATTGACTCTTAATCTATTTGTAAAGCACTTTACAAAGGCCCTTTCACCCAAGAATCTCAAATTATCAGTAGCACAGACTACAGCAATGCACACATGGGGTTAACATAATAAACTGGGTTGACTTTATCAGAGGAAAGAAATATTGTTTTAGCACTGGTCACTGAAACATGCACTCCTACATATTATGACATAATTGCAGTCATGCAGCTGGACAGCCTCTCTTATCGTTACCCCTTGTGTACACTTGTAATAAATTTTCCTTTTCTCAGCCAAATCTTGCAGCACAGGGAAAGACTGTAGGTATTGATTGCTTACAGCCTGAGTGGAAAAAAATAATTACCATAAAGCAACAAAAATCTTACCAATTAGAATAAATTAATTTTAAAAGGGTTTAACTTTTTGACAGCTTGATCTGATATTCTGTTATGCAGAAGTTGTTTATTGCAGAGAATTAAATAAATTCTAACCTTTCTTATTGAAGGTGGACTTCCAAACTTCTGAAGACCCCTTTCTAAAGGATTTTGAATCCATATACCCCTCCTTCCAGAGGAAAAAAAAAAAAAAAGAAGAAAAAAAAAACAAACCTGCAAACAACAGGCCATTGTGCATGAAGGGAGAAACTTTTCAGCTCTACCAATTTTTGCTTACTGTGTTGCATGGGACCTAAGGATGGAGGGATGCTCCCATACATATGAGAAAGAGGAGCGGACACAGTCCTGCAACTACTTCTATCACTGGGGGTACTTTCCTGGTAGAAGGGCTGTGGCTTATATACAGCAGGAGCTGAGAGTGGCCTCTTCTCCAGTGCTCTGCCATCATTAGATGGGCAGCAGACCCATGCTTGCTCCTCACAGAGGTTGTTATTTCCCCAGATAATTGCTTACTTTATCTATGGATTAAGTCTACCTTTCTGTTTTCAGTTGCAGCCTTGTATCCTTCACAGCAAGCAACTCTCAATATCCACTCTACCAGCATCTGTAGTGGACTACATGGTATACTGATCTCGACTGACAGCGCCAGAAACAAGTCAGTGTCTTGGTCATCCATATTGGCAATTCAGCCTTCTCATCCTTTTGTGGGCTGCCAGAGAGATTCCCAAATGCTGGGCTCAGATTTCCAAATGATCTGGAATCAGTTCTGTTCAGCCTCAGTGTGTTGTGACCACCAAGCTCATTTCCTAGAATCATCAGCACTGTCCTCCTGAAGAGGTGTCTTTCTCAGTGCGTTGTTCAGAGCCTGAAAAATAAAATTTTCTTATCTTGGTCAGCTTTTTCATGTATGGCCTCCTGGTAGCCCCACTTCCTTGAATTCATATAGTCATCTACTATGACTATAAAGCTTCTAGCATTAGATGTGGATTGGATTATACTTTTTCAGCACAGTATTCAGATTCCATAAGGCTGTAAAATTTTTCCACTGCTAAACAATATTCTCTTTGTAGCTCTTTCCAGAATATGTTTTATATTGGGCATTCAGTCTGGGGCAGTAGATTCCTCTGTTTTCATTTGCTCCATCCTCTCCTCAGCTTGTGACATTTTTAGTTTCTAAGTTTATATATTGTAACAAAACCAAGATGTCAGAAATACATTTCAGCCTAGAATATGCAAAAATAGAGACATTTCCATTGTTTTGTTGCTTTCTTCCAATGGAAGGAAGAAATATTTTCAAGAGCAAAAAAAGCAAAACAAACCAAACCAACATTATTTGACATGAAATTTTACTTTTAGAGAATTAACAATAAAATCAAAAGAAGTGGTGAGTTGAAATTATTTCCCTCACATAAGAAAAAAGTGATGTTCTGCTGGTTTCACCCAAGTTGTGTATTTAGGAGATGTGGGAAAGGAAACAAAATCTTAGTTCCCTCTTCTGTATTTGGGCACATCTCAGAGCACCCAAACACACATATCCCTAGACTGTTACAAAAATTGCATGGAAACAGATAGCTTTCTAAAAGATGGTTGAGAAGTCTGGAAACAGGGCAATGTCAGTTTAAAATTTTATTTACTGAAAGAAAATGAACTACCTACCCATTTTAGATAAGTGCCCCATAGGTTAGGTTACAAAAAAAAAATAAAATTGTACCTAGTTGGAATAAAAATATCCTTTTCCCATTCCATCTCTTCTGTACTTCTCTTTGTTTATGTTTGAATAAACTGAGTCATCTTTAATTATATTTAATTCCCTTACATCTGCTGACATTATTAGCATACAGATGTGAATTGTTTCACTGTTCTATTGTTTTGTTCAATGTTTTATTGTGTTTTCCATCAGATACATGTAGGTTGTTCAACATAATTTTAAACCATCTACTATTGCACAGAGCCTTCTGTGCTGTTTTCTGAAAGACAGCTCATTCAAAGTACCTATTATGCATCTAGCAATCGGAACTTGGCTCTGCACAGGGACGTCCTAATTATACTTTCCAAAACGTCCTAGAATAAATTCTGTACCTTAGTTACATTCTTAAATGGGCAATAAGGGATTTTTTAATTGTTATTTTTTCCCCTTGAGGCTCTCATAGACAGTGTTTCTTGTTAATTTCGAGCAGTGTTTTTCTTCAAGATTAAAGGGTATTATTACCCATGACTATTTTATGTTAATCATTCAGACTTACACAGGTCTGTTTTTTATTGCAAATATTTACTTCCTTCACCGTCTGCTAATGTACAAAAAGAAGTCACACAACATCTGAGTTCTCACAACAGAACCCGGAAATATATTTTGATTATCCTTTGTATTGATGGACTATTTATATTTTACTCTTTCATAGGCTTTATCTTTCAGAAGCCAATGTATTTGTTTCCCCAAGATACCTGCAAGTAGTTTTTTTGTTGTTATTGCTCAATATGTTTATGAACAGTCCTGAAAAGACTCTGCTTTGACCCTTCTTCCTTTTCTAAGAATAAGAGCATAGCGCGTACAAACTTGATGCCTAGAAATTGGTTCAGTTTATACTGGAGGACATGTGCACATATGCATATTTGTTTTGTTACCCACCAAAAATTCTAGAACACATTCTCTGGAGATTTTATGTTATAACACTTTTCTGCCATCCTTAACATTTGATCAGCTATCTCCTCCTCAGTCAGCAAGTGCAACCTCAGACATACAGGTTATCAATTTATATTCAATGTCCTATTCAGTGCATTGAGACAACATAGACCCTTGCTTTAACAAAAAGATTTTTGCACTTCTTTTTGTCTGCCAGCCTACCCTGGCATTTCATTCATGATAGAATGAGTTCCTTCTTTATGCTTCCCCAGTTTCTCCAGTAGGGAGCATGTGAGACTGTTTTTGTGATGGTTCCACAAGTAATGAAAAGAGTAGTTGGCTCTCTTGGTGCCAATTTCTCTGAAATATTTCCTTGCATTTTGGGAAGGATGCTAATTATGGTCCATAGTGTTAATTCTTTTTCAGACATAAGATGTTTGATACCACTTTATTATTTAAGTAGTTATCTGTTGCTCAGTAGATGTGGTCTTCCTGCCTACTTTACATTTTTGTGTGTGTGATTGCATGACAGTAATTTATTATTGATGGCCTGCACTTGACCATGTAGTTGTTTTGTTTTCATATATCATGTTTCTGACCTGATAATCTTATGTCTCCGTACTGCTAAGAGGAAATTGCAAATTGCTCCAAAATACAATTGCAATCAAGATACTCATTGCTCCTGTTGTGCAGTTACAGACAACATGGTTGAATAAATAACAGTCCATCTTCTATCAGTATGTACACTGGCAGCCTTTGGGTCACCAAAAGTTAAGTTTCAGCAATGTCTTCCTCACTGAAAGGTCTTGCTTTTAGTCATTGCATGTAGTGCTATGCATCACCTGAATCTGGGAAAACAGCTATTTGCCTTTGTCTTCCTGTAGATTTTGCACTGTTGATCATATCCTGTGGATTTCTTTTTCTACCTTCCAGATGTTTTTTCCACAGGACAAATACTACTACCAATGTATGTCCTGGAAAGTAATGCCTCAGTTTTGAAGAGTCAGTGTGCATTGTCTGCTTGGTTCTTTAGTGATAAGTCTGTGTACATGTTCTGTCATAAAAGTGATTATGAAGTGATTGTTTCCAGTGGCCCTTGCTAATCTTGAGAATTGGATCTGTTTCTTTCATAGCAGGGAGCACCACACCTCCCACATAAGTCTGTCATGAATAAAGAAATCTTTATGATATCCAAGTTATGCAGGAATACTATTCAGCTCAGTATGTTTCTCTGCTTCTTAGTTTTGGATAGAAACAAAGACAATCACAGCAGCAGACATGTAATGTCCCCGCAGTCTCTTTCCATACAAGATCACAGTGTCATGATCTGCTTAGATGTGTGAAGCTCAGCTCTCAGGAAAAACTTTCAAATCTTGTCTTGTCATTCTTTTGTGTTTCCCATAGAAGTACAAAAAGCTAAGTGACTTTATACCACAATAATTCTCTGTTACTTCATCTTTATCCCTCTGATCCATCCTGTAACATGATTCAAAGTCTTTTCAGTCTAAGAATTTTGCTGTCGGTGTCCCTAGACTTGTCTCACTGCTCCCTGTTTAAGGGTTTGTTCTGGCATAAGTGGCAACAGGACGAGCTGACTTGGGAAGAATGTCAATAGGCAGGAGCTGGAGTAGTAGCCCACTTCTGACCACCGATGTCTTGTATAATAACATGAACATCTTATCACTGCTCAAAAAAACCTATGCTTGGTGTGCTTTAAGATGAAATTTGCATTTTTTCCAGACATAGCACACGGGTGGCTCATGGTCATATTATGATCAACTAATACCCCCAGCCTTTTGTCCTCCTCTGCTTCCAAATGATAAGCTCTCAGGTTCTAGTAGGAACTATTATTAGTCCCCAGGTGTATGACCCTGGCCTTTGTGCTATTGGGTTACATTCTATTTCCACTATTTCCAGCCTCATTTATGTCAATGGGAAGGCACTAAAAATAGTTCCACATGGAGACTAGGTTTGCTTTTGTGTAATTAATTTTCATCAAACACAAGGAGATACTTAAAAAATTTGCTTTGCTTTACATATCAAAATTAATTTGATAGCACATTTGTTGATTTCTTCTATGGAAAACATAATTCCAAAATTTGCAAGGGTCTTAGAGGCACTATAATTTTTAAATTTGATATAGTTTCTTCACATAACTGTGTTTAAATCCTGCTATATTTTCCAAAGGCATTACATATTTTTATTAGCTGTCATGGATGCATATACACAGCAAAGTGACTGCATTCACCTGCGTTGTAGGGTGAACTGATTATTAACAGGGCATTTGATGTCCAATTTGGAAGGTACCAATGTTTATGAATTCTGTCCATCATGCTTTAATGATTGAAAATGCTGACTCTGAATACAAATCTGAATACAAATAGATATTTTTGTTTATATACATGTCAAAATGACCATAAACTCCTTACTCAGTCTAAACCAAATATGAAGGAGTAATGTTATCTGCAGCTTATGTTGCATTCAAACTAGGGAATAATAAAGCATGTAAAGCTCAGCACAGGGGAAAATCCTGAATTAAATTATTTTCTTTGGAACATTACTATGAGGGGGACAAAAACATTTCATTTAGCCTTGATAAAGACATTGTAATTTGAAATATAAGAGGTCTTCAATGATGGTTTAATTTCACCACCTTTACAAATTGAAATCAGTATAGCGTGTGGTAAGGCTGTACTATTCAAAGTGAATAACATTTAAGGAACTGGGCTGAGAGCAGAGATTTGCTTAAACATTCTGATTTGCTGGTCTTTGTCTAGGCAGCAATACTTACTTATAACTCAGTCTAGTCATAATTCATTTTTTGTTCTCTCTTCTTGACAAGAAAGATGAATTCAGTTCTCCAGGCTAAAAAAGACCCTACAGTCCTTGCCCCCCTCCCTGCCCCTCCCAAAAACCCAGTACTTGCATAACACTTATCTATACAGTTTTAATCTACAAAAAAGCATTCACATCTAATATTTTAATTTATACACTTTGTTTCCCTTGTTCTGTGCATCTGTTCACCAAAAAAGCAGGCAGAAAGCCATCTTCATTTGAAGCTTTTATAAACTTATTTAGGACAATACAAAAAAGATTTTCCCATCCAAATGCATGCTGATACTAAATTAATTTTCAGTTATTGTTGCTGAAAGAATAACAGAAATAAGGCCTTCAGAGGAAAACAAAAGACAAAACATGGGAAAGAGATATGCATTTCTCAGTTTACACTTGCATTAATTATGTGTCTGACTAATTGTTTATCAAACAAATTAATTTTTCATTCAGGTGAAATATTTAGGTTGAAGCCTGTGCTCTATTGCTTTTCCTGCTCTTGCAGTTGTGGTCTAACATCTGGTTTCTGATGCAGCATCTAGAGACCTTCCTTGGCCTGAGACTACACAGTATAGTCTTCCTGTTGCTTGAACTGGAAATGAACAGTATGGCAGAGGCTGTCCCAGGTGGTTCCTGCAGTAGGATTGACCAAAATGTACACAGATGAGGTGCTTGTAAATAGTCGGTAGAAACTCTTCCTGTAGGCTCTGGAACAATCACATAGGTGTTTTGTAGGAAGTTTAAGACCATCAGTAGCAGGCACCATGTATGGCTGTGAGTGGGTGGGTGGGACCGCTGGCCAGCTGGCGTATGAATTCAGCAGAACAGAGGTTCAGAGAGTCTCATCCCACCCAGCTTTAGAAAACTTTGCAAGTGCCCTTGGGCACACGGACAGTGACCACCGCCTTGTTCAGAAGACTCAATTCTGTGCATGACCATCACCATTATGCAAAAGATCCTGTTAAATTGGGGTGCTTTCTTTTTGCTTTACTTTTTTTTTTTTTTTTTTCTACTCTCCTGGAGTAAGGCTGGTACAGCTAGCTGGTATCTCCTAACCAGTTTTGAGGACGCTTGTCCTTGCTTCCAGTGTACTACAGACTCAAATAGGTATAGCAACAAATAGTTAATGCAGATCTTGAAATGAAACAGAGAAGACACAAGTCTTGTGGCCTGGATTTGGGCTGGACCACTTACAAGCTAATTTTGCCTAGATATCTTAGACTGATATATCTATATTAATCTGTTTGTTTGGGGGTCTTGAGGTTGTCTCTTTTTGCTTGGTTATTTTTGTTTGTTTGTTTGTTTTTATTTTTTTTATTTTTTTAATCTAAACACAATTAAGGTGATTCAGCAAGGATCCTGGCAGGTTTAGTACACATATACCATGGATAAATAATCAGCAACTGTCACATTCTGCAAATTTACCTAAGAACATATCTGAAATAACATTTCTGTGTCTCGGTTTTATTTCTGACTTTGTCAAGTTGGGAACAAACTATTTCTTTCACTTTTTAAAATATTATTTTTGTCGTTGTGGGAGATTTGTTCCAAAGAGACTAATAATTTTAGGAAAGGACTCTGAGAAGTCACTTAGCCATTTTTTTCTGCTAGGGCTAGTTTCAGAAATACTTCTTTGGGAAGTTAACTTAATTTACATGGTGTTGAGGATGGTGTCAGCAGCTGTTAGGAGTGGTCCAGTGTAAATAAAGCTACATTGCAGATTGTGAAAGAATTGTGCCAGAGATTTAAAATGAAAGACTTGATTTCATACTGCCAACAATGTTCCATAATAGCCCCCTATAAACTTACTTCTAAAATGAAATGTTTTGTTGGCTTTTACAACCAGCATAAGTCAACATTGTTATTATGTAGCTCCTTCGCTTGCTGTAAGTTGGTAATAATTTGTAACTGCTTTTTAAGGGAGGTAGATGATTTGCTGGTATTATCCGTACAGTTAAAGTTACACATTTCATTTCGCTTAAGTTCCAAAGCCATAATAGCTTCCATTAAAAGTAATAGTTTAATGCATTGTTTATTTACAACTAGAAAGGATATAAACAGGGAAAAATCTACATCAGAGAGCAGAATATACATAGGACTTGCAGCCAGTCAAGCTTTGGAAAATCAGATCATTTTAATTTTTAGTGGCACTTCAAAGAATCCTTAAACTTTGCCTGACCCATGGTTTCACACAGTTTTAAAAGGGAAAAAAAATAGGAGAGTCTGCTACTACACATGTACACTCTCTTGCTAATACAGTAGAGTAATCTTTTACTACTACATAATTTGGGAGATAGCTCCATGACAGCCAGCCAAAATAGGAAGCAATTAGTGTGATAAGTAGAGAAACTGTGTCCTTTAAAGCATCTTCTTATGTACTGCCAAGACACTGTTTCTGGACAAGTGTTTAATAACTGCCTCATCTGTTGATTTAGTTTAATTAATGTTGTCAATGGAAAATACTGTAAATAAATATAAATATTTCCACTATAAGACATATTTTAGCAGATGTTTTGTTGTTATAGTAGCTTGCACCTCATTGTAAGCAGCATTTCCAATTACATTACTGCTTCTTAATAATGCCAAGTTCTGAAAGCAAATCATACAAAGTACACTTCTCCCTACTGTTCTTCTTTCTCTGTTTCTTATATTAAATATTCTTTCTCTTTACTCTGTGTCAGCTCAGCGTAATTTTAGAGTAGCTGCTATACATATGTAAGAAAAGAAAATCCATCTTTGTCCAATTGCTCCTCCTTAGGTTGGAACACCTAACAGTTAATTTCCTCATAGTGTGTTTTCAGCTTTCAGCCATGTTCAGTAATGTGAAAAGTGCTGAAATATTCATCATATGTAATCCAAAGAGTTCAGCTATATCCTTTTCTGTTGGCAATTGTATTTTTTTCATTCTTCATTCCTAAGCAAAGAAATACTTCCAGTGGTTTTTTTGTTTGGTTATTGTTTGGGTTTTTTTTTGTTGGTATATATTTGTGTATGTACTCACCTGGTTATTTGCCTATTTACAACAGAATTTTGTGACCAGTAGACCCTTTACCAGACGCCAGTTCAATTCGCTTAATTTTGCTGTGTTGTAAAAGGTGGTCAGCGCTCAACCTAAAAAGAAAACATAAACATGCTTTCCACTCAAGTTATAATTTAGGCACCCAAATTTAAAATAGATAGAAAAGAGAAACTTCCAATAGCAGTTCTCATAGCATAGTGGGAGGGGGAAGAAAAAAAAAAAGAAAGANAAAAAAAAAGGAAGATCAGAGGAATAGTTTAGATGTGACGCATTAGATCTAGACTTGAAACTGGACTCTATCTCAACTGTGGAATTTGTATAGGGCCTTATTTGCCCATATAAAGCCATGCAAAAATTCCTCAGATACCGATAAGACCTGAAAGAAAAAAAAATCAGGATGATATAAGGAAACCTCGCCAGCCCCACAACAACCTGGCCCCAAGATGGTCCCAGAAGCAGTCCTATGGCCAACAGTGCAGCAAACTCATCAGCCAGTTTCTAAATAAACCAAGGAATGAGAACTGCTCCTTGAAAAATATGAAAGGCTTACGGGAATTTATGAACTGGAAAGCCTATTTCTTATAATAATTAAGAGTGCATCACTGCTTAAACCTTGATCTCTCACAGGTGCTTGTGCTATATGTCAGGTGTTGAAAGACTGAATAACTTTCTGCGTGTAGGAAAAGGCACTGCAATGAAATGGCAGTCAACTGGGATGTGAGCAGTGAAGATACTTATAACAGTTGAGGAAAATTTTATAAAAGCCTATGTAAAGCCAACACCAACAGAAAACTTCCCCAAAGAGAGACTGAAGATTAATGAATGAATACTGCATAACATTTGGAAAGATATTTCAATAGAAGAAGTAAAGCAATAACAAATCTAAAATTACAGAAACAAGGAACCTCTGTAAGAATAATAGAGTCATGGCCAACTAGTGACTATAGATGTGGCTGGAGAGAAAAATTCAGGGGATTCTTTTTTTCTGTAAAAGAAGTAATTAAAATCTGCACAGTCTTTCCCCCATTGTCCCTAAAGTTATAAAGTTATCATATGAGGGGAAAATAAAATAAAATAGAATAAGTAAATGCCTAGAAAGGTCATCAGTAAGAAAAAAAAAATCACCAAACCAATTCTGTATTAATTGTCAAAGGATAAAACATTTCATTGGTTTTGTACATGCAGGTAACATACTAGACTTGAGGATGAAGAGTCCATGAACACCTTTGGAGAACTATCAACATCATACAATGTTCAACAGAGATTCTAAACAGTGGGTATCCAGTACCTATGGACATATCTTTAAAGCTGTGTGTTTGTGTCACTCAAGAAAATAAAAACGTCACTCAATTATTTATCTTACTAATAGGGCTTTTTGTTTGCTTTTTGTTTTTAAAAGAAGTCAATATATTTAAAAAGTACACCGATTAGTAGACTAACATTTCTTCTTCAATACAATAGTGAATGGAATATTTGGGAATGTTTAATAGTGGATCAAGGCTTGTGGGGTCAACTAGGACCTGCACAGTAATGAGTTTGTTCTTATAAGATAATGATTTTTGTTATATTATAAAATTATGTTATTTTTACCCAGATAACATAATAAAAAATCCTCAAATTGTGAATTTAGTTGTTTATTGAGGGAGTATAAATAAATATCTTTACTAAACAGCAGATGTAAATGACATTATTTATATCTTGATTAATGACTTTTTAATACAAATTTGTAAAATAAAACTTCACGGATTGTGGCTTTATTAGTAAACCACATGAAGCATTCTGTGAACTCCTTTTAATGTAAAAAAACCCCAAAATGTAAAAAAAAAACCCAAAACCCCAAAAACCTGTCTCATTCAATCACATATAGATTTTAACACTGGGAAAAACAGACAAAACACAGTGACATCTATGGAGTGAGGAATCACATATCAGACTCTCACGGTTATATCAAAATGAACATAGCAGCTACCCTGTGTATCACTCACTTCTGTAAAGCTGCTACAAAAACTGAATGAACTCCTTAGCAGCTGAGATTTGCTTGGGTGTTCCTTTTATTCTTTTCATCATTTATCCCAGATTGTTGTATGTCAGCAGCCAACAGAAAAGAGAATGGTGAGCTTGCCAATTATTCTTCTGTGCAGAAAAAGTGTTCTTATCTGAGTATAGGAAATGTTATATCAGTAAAGGGTGATGAGGTTGAGGTACACAATAGGGCTTTTTCTTAACTCACCAAACACAAAGACAAGATGTATTCTACTGACTGCCAGTTGATTCCTCTGAGGTTTTCCCTGTGAAACAAAGAATAGCTATAACAGTAATTGCAACAGTTGTTTTAGACTGTAATGCTGGAGATCCAAGAATGGTGGCAAAAAAAAAAATCTTTCTAAATATTTTTAAATTTATTCTTGGAGGAATGTGACAGAATAGTAGGGATAGAAGCACAGCCCCTACATGTTAAAAGGTAAATGCACCCATCACTGGGAACATTAGTTTCTCTCCTCCTTCAAGAATTCTCTAGTTCAATTTTTTCTGGGTGAGTCTACACTGCACTTTAGGAGACCCAGTGGGATACCATGCAGATTTTGCAAAGTCACCGACTTCATTAAGAAGCCCTACTTAGAACTTGGTTAGTACCATTTTAACATAGTTTTCCTTCCCTTCCCTTCCCTTCCCTTCCCTTCCCTTCCCTTCCCTTCCCTGCAAAAGCCTATTAAACAGAAAAGTAAGAAATCAGACGTCCTACAGAACTTGTGGTTTAATGAGCTCACTTTTCTGAATCTGTCCATTTCATCCCCATTTGGCCCGTATTTTTCCATTTCTGACCAGATAGAATAAACACTGAGAACTGGATCTAAATTATTAATTATCATTGACATTAATCATGGTTGTATAGAAACTATTTTACGTTAGTCTATATTTCTAAAACTATGTTATCATTTAAATATTTAAACAAGCATTACTTTAGAATTACAATGAACAAAATATTCATTTGTAAAATGAAATAGAACTGAATTGTTATTTTAAACATATATTTTATATATATAAATATGCTGATAAACCCCTTTCATCATCAATAATTTCCCTATATAATTAGGGACCATACATAGCCCTAATAAAAATATCAGTGCTTATAAAAACATCAGCAGTTCATTGTAAACTGACCACGTAACTGAGCATAACACTAACAATTAATAGTTTGCAAAGGTCTGTACAAATCAAATATCTTGTCTTCCACCACAGCATGACTAAGAAAAAAACTAGCAAAAATATGCTCTGCACTTAACTTATTTAAAGCATGTTTTAAAGCATTTAAAGCAGGCCGGAGTTTCCACATAGGAAGGAACCTGTTTCGTAAACCCATGACCGTGTAGAATGCTGTTTTCAGTCTCATTGGACTCAGAAGTTTTATACAGTATTGAGTGCATAAAATGCTAAGTATTAATCTGACAGATAAAGAATTAGAGTAATTAGAGTAATTGCCTTCGTCGATACTAGTACCCACAATAGCCAAAGTGTTGGACACATGGTGCATAAAGATAATTTTCTTACTAACAGTCCTGTAATCATGCTTTTTTATAATGCAACCCAAGTTACCCAAATATATTACAGAGGTTAGCTGCTTTGTTTTTGAAGAATATCTATTACTTTCACACAGGCTTTCATTGTCTCTGCAGCTGTGTGCAATGATATTTACTGTAGGCAAAGCTTGAGACAGACGTTACTTAACAGATTCCATATTAACATCTGAGTAGACACTATTGTCTATATTTTACACACTTGATCACTGTTTTCAATTTCTTGTAACAAGGGTGGTAGTGCTTAGTGAGGTGATTTTTCATTTTTTTTTCGGAATAACTCCTAACATTAATCCAGTGTTTTAGCATCCTTTTCTAACAAATCCAAGACAACAGACAAGACTTTCTTTTAAAATTACCTTTATTAGACTACAGGCTACAATTTCAAAATCACCACACCCGTGCTTCACAGAATTAAGTTTTTAATTTAATACTGACCATTAACTAAAACAGTTTAAAATAATGAAAAGAAGGTAAACTAGGCAATCAAATTCAAGCACCAATAGTGCTACCTAAACTTGTGGTTGTTTATCACTATGTCCTCTGCAGAAACATTTGGAGGGCTGGGGAAAACACAAGATTTAAACAAACAGAAGAATACAGATTTCTTAAACTTTCATTGGATGTGGAAGAACATTATTAGGTTTTAAAGCAAAAGTAGCATTGTAATATTTACATCCTCCCAACAGATGGAAGTACAGAGTAATGAGCAGGAGAGTACAGCTGAGATGATTGTATGTGAGATATTTGTCCTGTATTAAACAGTAAGTGAAAGAATCTCTTTGATTACAGGTGGCAGGGAAAACAGGACTGAATTAGTTCTAGGGATAAAAAGTCACATTTCTTCAGTTCCTCTAAAGTCCTGATCAAATCAGTCTTTCTGCAGCTCAGTTTCTCCTCCCATAAAGCTACATACTGTAGAGGTACATCAAAGCTGTTCAGGATACATTCGTTTCTCATTGAGCCACATCCTGGAAGAGTTTAATAACTGAGAGTTACACATGGATGAAAATAACACGATTAGGCTTTAACAATGGCAAAATCTTTAAAGGGCTGTTCTCTTTTAAATTGTCTTTGGTATCTAACAAGATGAGTGAAGACTATCCCTCACAGAATAATTATGACAAAAATCAAGTTTGTTGACCTAGCCATGTTTCTGCAGTTTTGAGTGGGTCAAAATATTAATCTTCCATACTTTTATTTAGTAGAACGAGTGTAATCTATCCAATTCTACCTCTCTTAAAAGAGTAGCTGGCAGGAATGGATTTTTTTAAAACAGTATTTGCTTATAGGGTTTCAGCTTAAAGTGTAACTGGTCAAACAGCATATGTTGACATAAGATCTAAACAGCTGTGGTTTATGAGTGTAGTCTGCAAAAAATTGTTGTCTACTGCTTATGCAACTGTATGCTGCCATTAAGATTTAACTGCAAGCTCCTAATGAAATTTAAGAAATCAGTATTAACCATAAAGTTTGAAAACCTGTTAATACAACACAGTTTGGGACTGTTAGGGAGATATTTCAAAGAGTTGGAAATGTCACCATAATGGCAGAAAAATGAAAAAAGGGCCCTATTGTCCTTGGAAAGATGCAAACTTACAAACACACAGCACTCACCTTGTAAATGAGATAAAAAATTTTCCTTGCTTACATACTTAGAGATCAAAGGAGAAACGGAGTTTGGCAATGATTTGGGGGATTTCTGAGTTTGATTTTTTCTTTTTTTAAGTTATGGTGATTTTTATAAACATAATTTTTTTCATATGTTTTTATAAAGATCAAGAAAAAAAGACAGACATAAATAAATTGCTCTAATGTGGAAGGAGGGCATATCAATTAAAAAAAATAACTAAGCAAAAAAAATCTACATACCAGAGAAAACAGGAAACATTAAAATCTTGAAGAGACTTTACAATGAACAACAGCGTCCTGGTTTCAGCTGGTATAGAAATGATTTTCTTTCTAGTGGTTGCTGTGTTTCAGATCTGGTAGGAAAGGAATATCAATAATGCATATTGTTTTAGTTGTTGCTAGGTGATGTTTACACTAGTCAAGGACTTTTTTCAGTTTCCCATAGATGCTGAGAAGGAGCATAGACAGAACAACGAAATGGCCAATGGAATATTCCATACCATAGACGTCATGCTCAGTATATACATGGGGGATGGCTGGGGGGGAGGAATCCGTGATGTCTGCTTGGGACAGACTGGGCAACCAATTCACCAGGCAGTGAGAGTGACTTGTGTCTTGTATATTCTTTATTTTATCATTATTATTATTATTGGTGCTGCTGGTGGTATTGTTGTTATTGTTGTTGTTATTCTTGTTATTTTCCTTTGCTGTTATTAAACTGCCTTTGTCTCAACCCACGATCTTTTTGTCCCTTTTCCCTCCTTTTCTCCGTCTTCTCCTTACCCTTCTGGGAGACGAAGGGGGAGTGAGCAAAAGGCTGTGTGGTCCTAGTTGCTGGCTGGCGTTAAACCACAACAGAGAGTATTTTTACGCTATTGTCTTAAACTAAATTATTTCTTTTCTACAGAATTGAGCACAGATTTGTGGGATCCTATCTATCCAGTAAATTTTGAATAATAAACCATGGGCATTAATACCCTCTTCTTTTCTGAGCAATGTGTCTGTGGTGGGTTGACCTTGGCTGCCTGCGAGACCCCAACCTCTGTCCAGTGTTTTACCCTCCCTTAAATCTGTTTTCATAGAGGTGTCACCACCATGGCCGAGGGGCTCAGCTCTGCTCTGCTGGGGGTCAGTTGAAGCCGACTGGAACCGTCTGTGTCCGGCACGGGGCAGCTCCGGCCGCTGCTCACAGAGGCCTCCGCAGCCCCACCATTGCCAGCACCGGGGCACCTGCACCCAGGACGGCATCAAGGCAGGATTTTTTTAGTTCAGGCAAGCCTTTTTGCTGACATATTACAAAAAATTCAGATGTAAGCAACTGCCTCAGTGCGGGTCTGGGTGGTACGGCTTTTTGGACATGGCTTCCCTGCTCTCCACTAGTGAACGTAGCCAGGCCTGGAACGCGGCCAAAGCTGAGTGCTGTACATCAGCTACATGAGTTCATAAAGCTACTAATTCCCACCTTTTATTATGAAATGGACATCCTTTCTGTTCAATTACTGCACGGGTCTGGTTCCCTTATCTCATGTGATTATTGGAGGGATTTCAGTGTGAACTCAGCACAGATTTACTGCTGTATCTCAAACATATCTGAGCTTTTTCACTTCTTTTTAATGAAACAAAATGTTTATTATAGTAACTCGTGCTTTATATCTTTTAAAGAAATTCACTCTTCTGAACTGCCCCACTGTTGAGACTTTGTTGGCTTGAGATATCTTATGTTAGTAATTTTTTCCCTGAAAAGGAAATACTTGTGTTCCCTAATCCCAGGACCTTTAATTAGCTCTTTAATTCACTTTTAGCTATAAATAATCATTAATAGGGTTTGTTTCTTAAAATTGCACTTTTGGACGTGTCTGCACTGCACAATATAGTGTTATGTTAAATATTTCCGGGTGAACTGGTATATTTACTTGGGGAAGTCAAGGATATGGGTACAACTGTGGGTCACAGTAAAACTGTATTAGCATGGTAGTTAGTGGTAAGGCTAATTAGCTCCACCTCAAGGCAGCAGTAATTAGCTGATTCTCAGCAATGTGCTGAGCTATATTGCTCACTTATACTTCCTCCAGTTCCTGTGCAGCTTCAGTCGGATCCAGCTCAAGTGCCTTTTGTCCAGCAACGTACATACACCCTGAGGATAAATGAAGAGAGTCGTATGGCCTCCAGAGCTGCTTCATGATCAGCCTCTTCCACTGTCAAGCAACCAGCTATTTCAACATATGGCAGCTAATCAGACAAGTAGAGATTTATAAGCCTGCCTTCAGGCAGGGTCCCTTTCCTAAACAGGGACTGCTCTGCACTGCCAATTTTCAAAATATCCTGTTGGATTCGTGTAATAATCAACAGAAGTAAAATAAATTTCACTTAAACATGAAGGACAATTTAATTCTCACTAGTGAAGAGAACCATTTTATCTACATTATCTACTTAGTCATATTAAGCAAATATATTGATATTCACCTACATGAGGGCCTTTTATGTGATCAAATAAAGATCAAGCTATTTATGTGTTCTTGGGTGGTATTTTGCTGTGACTTTTTTATTTACAGTAAGTTACTCCTGGTGTTGTGCTGCTTACTAAGGTCTGTTATCTGAAAATTAAAAAAAATAAAATAAAACACTGTTTACAACAAACAGTCTGTCCCACAGAGTTATTTGGGATCAAAGCTATTTTACTAAGCCTGGGAAGATTCCCCTAGTCTGTATATTTCGGTCAGATTAAGATAGATATAGACTTTTTACATCACCTTTTGTACAGGACATATTCAATTTGATACAACTAATGGCACTGCACTCCAGAAATAGATATACCAATTTTGTAAAGTGCTTCCCGTATTTTATTAATGAGCTGACAGATTGAGCATGATATCTGGCACTAAAAATATTTTCAGTACTTTCTGACATCAGGTCAAAAGTCCAATGAAAATATGTCCAGCCCTAAACACCAAGTAAGTATGTCTAATATAAGAACAGATATGTTAATTACACCAAGTATTCACTTTTGGCTGAATCTGAAGATGCAATTAAATCATTGGTCTGAGAATCCAGGTCTTCATTGCATTGTAGTACTGCTTTCTCTCCATTTGGAGATTATTTTCTCTGCATAAAACAATTAAATTTTTCAAAGTAAAAGTTGACATTAGGGTTAAAACAAACACTCTAGTTAATATTGGACACTTAGTAGATCACGCTATGTCAGAAAGGTTAGAAAAAATGAATGAATTTTGAGAAGGTCACCATTTTAACCGAATAATGTCACTAAAGCTTTAAATGAAGATTCTTTTAAAGGTAGTATAAAAAATAAGTCGATAAAATAGAATTAAATGAAGCTTGCAAGCTTCACATATTCATGTCTGTTACTATGAGAGACTATTTCGTTAAAATGTTTCCAGTGTGTTCTGTGCCTTTAAATTTTTTTTTTAAAACGTTAATTCAATAATTAGAAACAGTACATGAATGATATATTGAAAATAAGTAATAAAAAGGACATGTTTACTTAAAGTTTAAATTAAAGTAGCTCCACAATTCTTCCAATTAGAGGGCATTCTTCATACCAATATTTGTGAGAGAGACAGGCTGTTATATAGAAGGCTGAAGACAGAAAGGAGTTCCAGTTATTAGTCACCCTAGTGACTAACTAGTGAAATTTTAATGGTAGAATTCTAATGTAGAAAATCTGATTCAGAAAAGTCAAATAATACAGTGTATTTTACTTTAAGAGTTCTTCTGGAAACATAATTTAATTTGGTTAATAATTTAATGTTGGTTAATAAAGGATCTTGAACTATCAGTAAAATGTAGTATTTATATAAGTTCCTAGGCTTTGATGTGGACATTTTTAATGTCAACAAACTCTAATTATTTTGGCCAGAAAGACCAAATGCACCCCAAGAACAAATGTATGCTCTGATTCTGTGATCTTTACTATTACAGACTTAAATTTTCAAAAATGGCCCCCAAAGACTTTTAAAAATCAGTAGAGAGAAAAAGACATATAAAATCTTATGTATTATGGATGTCTTTTGAGAAAGTATAGCTATTTTTACCCATGGATACACTTCTTATTTTCTTACAATTTTCTTGATGTTGCAGTCTCATTGATTCAGAGTGGGGTTGCTTGCAAATGCTCTAGTGAAAACACTCTTAGGCAAATGCGCTAGGTTTGGGGCCTAAATGTTTTGTTTAAACAATCTAGTAGATTGGTTTGTTTGGAGGGTTGTTTGCTTTTGGCAGCGTGTAGGGGGAAGAAGCTTTCACGACATTCAAAGAATGATAAGCATGCTTGGGTTTTCAGCAGGT
This sequence comes from Anarhynchus alexandrinus, assembly GCA_008711295.1. Classification (NCBI taxonomy): domain Eukaryota; kingdom Metazoa; phylum Chordata; class Aves; order Charadriiformes; family Charadriidae; genus Anarhynchus; species Anarhynchus alexandrinus. The sequence continues at coordinate 3,646,157 of VUYV01000067.1, read as the reverse complement.
CTTCTCAAAGACCAGAAGCCAGCTGTTCATCTGCCTCTCTCTACACTGGAAAACATATTCTCCTCACTAAAAAACATATTCTCCTCACTGAAAAACATATTCTTGACAGTTTCATTGCTGCTAAAGCAGCAAGGAGGAGGTATTATTTCAGTGAAGAACTGCAGGAGTCAAGGTTGCCAGAAGCTCCAAGTTCTGGTCCGGCCTAATCCTGGGAGGGAGGGGAAGCCAAATCTGAAAACATGGAAATTTAAAACTTTCAAAAAACCTTTCCTTTGGTCCAACTGCTACTAAAAGCAATATTCTGATATTTGTTTCAAATAGTTATTTTACAGTTTATGGAGTAAGAGGAAAGAAACCTGTTCCAAAGTCTGTCATCATCAATAGTGGGACTTCCACTGACGTTACTAAATTTTGTAGTAGTCTCCCAAACTACTCCCATGAATAGAAAATGAAAACTTCCTTGAAACCGGATTATTTGTACTTTCAAATGAAAAGAAATTCAGTTTTTATTAAAAAATAACTGGTCATTGGTTTACATGTTCCACAAACTTATATACTATATGTTTTATAATATAAAAATAGGATCACTGATAGACAAGTGCAATGGAATTAGATGTAAAAAAATATGTTTTTTTCCTTATGTGCACAGTGTCTTGTTCTAGTTTTCTGCTGTAAGGACTATATATACATTTACTCTCTCTCAGTCTAAACTGATTTGCCCTTCGATACAGGTAAGCAGACCAGTGATGGGAGTTGATGTAGATGTTATGGCTGTCACCACACCAGAGGTTCATGGATCATCAGTCTACTCTAAAAATGCTTTTAATTCATTCATATAGGAAGGTGGCAAGGAGAATTGGCCACAACTTCTCACACACAAAGGAAGTGCAAAATATCATTATACATACAACAGATGTGTAAAGAAATACAGCCTGTTGCACATACATAAGGCTAGAAATCTTCCTGCTTTTTTTCTTTTTTTTTTTTTAAATAAAGATAAGAACAAAGTAACGTGTCAGATTTTTTCCTAAAATATTATCTGCCTTAATATATTGCAAGTACTGTGAGGCAAGATGCCCAAAAGTTAAATTCTCAGCTCTTTTTCTTTATAAGCATGTGGGTTTTTTCCACGGAATCAACAATTCTGCTAAAATGTTTTTTAACAATTTTACTTCAGTACTTGTTCATGCTGTGCCCAGAGTTCGGGGACTCATGGTATCCCTGCAACTAGCACTCAAGCAAAAATCGTCTCTCATACTAATTTCCTCTGTACATGTCACTTCCCGCTGGCCTCTTTCTTTTTGGTTTGAGAAACCCATAACATATTATCTTTGGCAATTGTTCAGGAACCATAAGCGAAGCATCTATTCCAAGCCTGTCCCTTGGTATTTGAAATTTACATGTTATTCCCAATCTTTCCATTACTGCTCAGAACACTTTCCAAAATAAGAGTAATGTATAAATCATCAAAATCTAAGATAGGCCAAAAGCACCATCAAATATTTTTCCTTTTTTCCCAAGTTTTAAGGTTGAAATTTCTAAATATAACAGCTTTAAATGGGTCCTCAGAGCTCAGAGTGTCTCCAGATATAACTAGGACTAGGAGTCTTACATTAAGTACAGAACTTATCTAGGGTAGAGGACCCCCAACTTTGTATGCATAAAAGTCTGTTTGGATGTAAACCCTGTGGAAGATACTACACTCTTTGATAGCTTTCTTTAAATTAGAAGTTAGAAAGAAGATAAAACACAAGAGATTGATGGTGGGGAGAGGATATTCAGACCAGATGACCTTTAGAGGTCCCTTTTAACGTTAAGTGTTCTGTAATTTATGATCTATATATATAGGATTTACCAGTGGATGTTTCTAAGTGCTGTTTTTAAGCCTATTAATTTTATGCAACAGGAGTGGGTCACAAAGATAAGCAGAGATATGTACAACAGCATCTTTCTTATTATGTCAAGTGACAAATCCTGGAGAGTCCCTCCCATTCTTAACTACAGCTCATAATATTTTTCAAATTCTCTAATTAAAAATTAATTTTTGAAAAGTGCTAGTTGTCAGCTAGATCCAATTCTTTACGAACTTCTAACTACCTCCTACTGATCACGCTATTATACATTTGGGCTTTATGCCCATCAAAAACGCATAAGTGAAACATCCACATTTTAAAATAGCCCTTTGTTACAGTAGAAAAAAACGGGTATGACTAAACTATGTGAAGCAGGTCTTATTGAGCAAGATAAAAGAGAATAGGTTTCCACTGTCCAGTGTTAAATTGTTCATGTACATTTTTATCTGTAGCAATCAAGTTTGTGTTCACATTAATAACTTATACCATTTTTTGCAATTTAATTTCCATTAGTTCAATGTCTATGCATCTAACCACAACCGGTTGTTAACTAAAATCTCAGTGAGAGAACTTATGCAGGCAAGTTTTCCTCGGGTCTAAGACAAACTCATAAGTTATACTGGCTCAGCTAAATGTGGTAATTGTCCAAGTTTTCTTGTTTTATTGAATCTGTCGAGTGAGTTGTGTGTTCCTACTTTCGACTGACGCAGCAGGATTGCTTTTCTTTGAAACTTAGGGTCATGATCCTATGCATAAACCGGAATGGCTGATGTTTGCACATCGTGCTTCAGCTGGTATGATATAGGTTTTACATTTAAGGTCTTGGTTCTACTACTCTGAAGAGTCACCCCTCTGCCCCTTTCGCTGGCCACAATGATATCCTTGGGAGTCACAGCAGAAATGGCACAAAAATGTGTGAGGGTTTTTCAAAGGTCTTGTGACACCCTTGAATTTATTGCATAGGTATAATTATTTGCAATATGTCACATCAACAAAACATATGAAAACAAAGTGTTGGCAATAAACAAGAACAGTTTGGGATGCTCAGTCTATTTCTATAGTTTTCTTAGTTCAGTATCTGCAGGTGTGCTTCAAGGGGGGTATAACGCAGGAACCAAGGGTGAGCCCTGAACAGGCTGTGCCTTCACTAACAGAACATGCTCCCACAGGGTCTGAGCACTGCAGGCAGAGCTGGGTGCTGGTGATAGGGTTCACTGACAGCCCCAGAAAAGGTGAGGGGATGAATGAAATCCATCATCCTTCCAGGGTCTATCCAGGGCACCCAGTTAGCAGAAGTGGGAGACAGGGTTGTAGCAGATGCAATGTAGGTCCAAGATCCGCCCTAGAGAGACAGAGCTGGAGGCAGGTACACCTCTGACAGCTCATGGGAGGTTTGGTTGTTCAAGCTTGAGCTGAACTGAGGGTCCCGGGCCCGTAAGCAGGGGTGGGGGTGCTCAGAGAAACTAAGGCCTATTTGTGCACTCAAGGCCCTGACAATTACCTGCCCCTATTTCTCGTGGCTAGAAAAGTTTTCTCTCCTACAAATCTGTATTCTCTTCTATTTACTTAACCAGAGAGTATAAAAGAGTATTCTTGGCTTCTCTTAGAGTTTACATTTAAACACACAGGAAAATGTTTTACACACAAGCTATGGCTGCAAGCATTACTGCAGAGTCCCCAGATAATTGTTTGGGCAAGTTCCTTTCTTAATTATCCTGGTAGCATACTGAAAGCCTGTCTTTCTCCTTCTGTTCGTTTGTGCTGTTTCAGCAATAGCTGCTCATCAGACTGATGAAGCTTCCTGCATCCTGTTTACCTTTGACTCAGTCTAAGATGAAAAAAGTAGTGTTTTACAGAAAGAAAAAAAGGATTTAAAAAAAAACTCAATTATTTTCTGTATGCACTGTACATTATAAAATATTTTATTCTCATAGTAATAATAAGACCTGAAGACCTCATTTTAATGGAAAACTCACTTGTACATGCTTTTCGGTTGTTAGTTCAACTAAGAGCTGTCTAATCACTACATTAAATATCAGTGTGTCACCTACTGACTTATACAGTAGTATTCTAAATTTGCTCTGAATACTTCAAAGGCTTAACTAATTAGCTTGTAATAAATTATAGATGTAAGCTACCCTTGATTCAGATACATTAACAATGAAAGTACTTTAAAAAAACATGCAGTTACTTTTCACATTCTTTGTTACAAGGGTTCTGCTAGCCTATGAGTTTTCCCCAAAACTTTGGATTTCATTTAGCTTGAACCAATTACATTTTAATTATAAATGTACGGTCCCATAATATTATACAGTAAGTGCAGGTTTGCATACATTCTGACTATCAGGTTTTTTTCTAATACCCAGTTTCATCCATCTTTGCCAGCACTGAGGATATGTAGTGACACTTTTTTGGGAGGTTGGGGTATTGTTTGGGATTTTTGGTTGGTTGGTTGGTTTTTGTTTTGTTTGTTTGTTTGTTTTGTTTCTTGTGTATTAGAAGGGAAAACCATCTCCCACCTTGACAAATGCATAAAACACAATGAACTTTTGATAACCCCCAAAATATTACATCCTAACTGGATATGCGCTGCAATACCCTACAGGAGTTCTTGAATGGTCACTAAAAATTGCATCTTTTCAGAATGGTCTATAAGACACAAGACCTCAATCTGCTAAAGGATGGTAGGGGTCAGTGTGCACATTTACATCAAAGGTAGCAGCTCAGGGACCTTTTAAAGCCCATGAAAACAAACTGATATTTTCTGACACTATTACGTTCGACTCGTTCTATATGTCTGACCCAGACACGTAGATGACAATTTATATACTTAAATGTAGTCCTCTAGGACCAATTTAAGCATCTGAAGAGTATCTGAGTTATCTGCACAAGGCTTCATTACAGAAAAAAATATGCCTTTTTGCAGAAGCAGCTGAAGACCGGGTGGGATACCATATTACATCTAAAATGGCTATAGAAACCTTTGCTTAGGTACCTGAAAATTGCTTCCGTAGATTCCAGCCGTGGAAATATTTAGGATCTCAAAAAGAGATTGGCTACAATCAGCATCCTCAGGAAAGAATTGCCTAAAATAACACAAGGGGCAAAGCATGAGGCTGTCTTAAGCGGTACTCCTGTCTAGAATTACATGCTTTCCTCTCTGCTGCATGGACTTAAGTTTCTCCAGTTAGATTCATACCTTGGACTCCTCTCCCTCGAGGTCAGAAGTCTTCAGAGACTTTAACTTTTGTTATCAGAGGTCCCACTAAGTTCAAAATGCTAACCAGAGTTATTTAGCCATGAACTTTGTAACTAAATGCTTATTGCCACTCTAAGTCACTGCCCCTACAGCCATATTTTACATATCACAGTTTTGGATTTCTAGGTCCAAAGTGGGAGAAGATAGGGGCAGAGATGCAAAAGGCCTAGAGTGTGCAAGTCCCATCTAAGCTGCAGAAAGACACAAGAATACGGTTTAGGCTGCGTGAATTTCTCTTTTCCATAGATATTTCATATTATTAATATTTAAGAAAGGAAATACAGAAGCCTTGTAAGCCTGGGCAGGGCTCAGAAGCATGTAGAAATGGACATCCATTTGCAAATACAGAATAGCCAGGCTTATTGTTAAAAAGCAATAAGCAGTATAAGGGGACATAATTTATGCAATAGTAATTTTTGCAGTTTTGATAAAAAGCTTAAAACACTCCATAAGTTCTAAACACATTTATTCAAACTGGCTGGTGCTTAGGGGTCCCTATTATAATTTAATTAATCTGCTTGTTATAGTTGCCCCAGCTGAACCTCTTCCTTCCCTGCCAAATGCTCTGACTCACTCCACCTTCCCTAAAATCCATTGCAATTTTCTGTGACAGCTGAGGAAAAATGTGTTTTATATTAGACTAAATATTAGACTATTGTGTTTGTCTTTTTAAATTTCCATTCCTTGCCAGATCAAACACTTGAGCTTACTGTAAATCAGAAGTGTATATTTTTGGGAAGCTGAAACTTACCAATGACAAGTTGGAGAAATGCACTATGTCAGCAAACTGTTCATCCTAAACGTTGTACTTAGCTTAAATAAATCCTCTGCTTTTCATCATCTATTGTAACGTACTGCTGTTTTTCCGTGGAGTACAATGCCACAACAGTGAGGAGACACAGTGGTAAAATAGATGTCCAGGCTGCTTCAAAAGCAGGCTGGTCCCAGGTAGAAATTAAGGCAGGCAAAACCCTTTTGTCCCTTACGTTCAACTGACTGCAAAGGACCATTGCAGCAGCCAGGAACATCTGGTGCATAGGCACACTGCTGTAGCACCTTCTCCTTTGCCACCTTCTCCTTTGGCCATGTCCCAGAGCCCTGCAGGCTGAGCCAAGAGGGTGTTTAGTGCAGGTCTTGCCCCTTCAGCTCCATACCACCAGTGATCTTCCTCTGGGGCCAGCTCTAGCTGATTTATGGCTCCTTTGCATCAGCAGAGCTGATATAAATTTGGCCTCAGAGATAAAATTAAGGAGGTTTGTTGGGCAGCCATTTGTGTTAAAGTATTTGACAAAAAAGTTAGTGTAGTGCTGTTTACATTTTCAACTGGACACACACTCCAAATAACAAGTTACTAGTTCCCAAAAAGGTAACAAAATTTTTTTTAACAAACTTATAAAGACTTGTACTTTGAGCAAAAGAGCCTAAGGAAATAATTACCATACTATTATCATACCTCTTACCAACAGTAAATTCATTTTTAGGAACTTCAGAAAGGGATATAGGAAGAGCACACAGAGTTAAATGTAAATAAGTGTAAGAATTCAAAGAGAGAGTTGTAGTACATTTTTCAGTGTTCATTCCACTCCGGGCTTCATGTTTGTAAACAGAAACTTTTCATAAGACAATAGAAGGAAAATGGTTTGTGTTCAGGCAGGGAAATAGTAAAGATAAGGACTTTCTCAGAAGAACTAGGTAGAGTCAGACTTATAAATCAACTGGACCAATACAATATATGAAACAAAGAAAAGCACAACTTTTTATAGGGCTGTGCCTTTTTTACTGTCAGAGCAGTAGGCAGAGATGAGTCAATTTGATTAATTTATTTAAACTTAATGAGAGATTCTATTAAAGTTGTTCACAAGGAAATATTAAGGATACTTGATATCCACACAGAAGAAGAAATACTTGTCATGATTAAAACTTGATATGACAAAAAACTAGCAATAAGAAAAAAATGGCTGGTTCATAGCACACTGAAACATTAATAGCTGTTTAACTCATGGGTTAAAATTTGGGCTGATAGCATTCAAAGTTCTTGCCACGTGCTATATAATTTATCATATTAAGTTAACGGCAAAATAATTAATATTGTATTATGGTATATGTTGCAAAAATACAATGAGGAATTGCACCTATACAGAAAACAGAGACTTGTAAATGTTAAAAAAATGACTCTCATTAGCTAGAGATTCTAAGATTACATTTTCAGTCATAGGCAAGACTGAAGTCCTTGCATCAGTGAATATTCTGGAATTATTTTCTCATGTTTGTTTTAATGAAAACTGAAATAACGCATTCTAAATTGATCAAAATATTTTGGTAAGAAGAAATAGCAAAAAAAATTATCTTATTTCAGAATGAGAAAACAAAATACCAAGAAATTTTGAAGATAAAAATATAAAGATCATTTCCTGGGACAAACCATTCCATGAGAAGGCTTATGCCAGGTTTAATGAAAATAAATGTAAGCAAAAATAACTAATTCCATTTTCAATTATATTGGAACCGTAGAAAATTTAACAAAAAGATTCTGTGTGCAAATACAACAAAATTGCCCTTGCCTTCCCTCTGCTTTTTCACAAGCTAAATGACATGTCGTGATCTATAAGGAAGCATTTCTTTACTGAGAGGGCAGTTGAACACTGTAACCGGCTTCCTAGAGATGTGATCAATGCCCCAAGCCTGTCAATGTTTAAAAGGCATTTGGACAATGCCCTTAATAACATGCTTTAACTTTTAACAGGTCAGCCCTGAAGTGGTCAAGCAGTTGGACTAGATGGTCATTGTAGGTCACTTCCAACTGAAAACATTCTATTCCATTCCGTTCCGTTCCACTCCATTCCATTTGATTGATTTATATTTAAATAAGTAGTGGCTTCATTTTCTTGAGGGTCAAGCAAATCCAACAAAGAAGAAGAAGAAGACACCGCAGCAGTGTAACATACTAAAATCCAACATGTCTTTTTGTATTTCACAGTTGAAATTTATGCTGGCTGGGATGGAAGCCATTATGCAATGAGTTTTCTTAAAGGAGGATACAAATGAGCTATTATTCTGCCATTTCAAATTTATCACTTATTAGAATTAATGCATCTTGGTTCCTTTCAGAAGTGGGTTTTTTTCCCTATAAATTATATGTTTTACATCAGTGGCAGCAATTAAACTACCTCAGACCCTGATTCTCTTTTAATTCTTTTATCCTTAATCAGCCTGACATGTACTCCACTGAAAAGTAGTTGTTCCTCTCCAGCTTTCAAGTTCGATTGCCTTCTGGGGAGCTAGTATCCACTTGACAAAAATCACAGTCAATTACAGTAGCCTTCCATTAGGCCTAGGTGGAATGGTAAAATTGGTAAAACTTCTTTCACAGAAAAGCAAGTCGAAGACCTAGGTGTTCTTCCCTCTGAATAGCACCTAGCCCAGTTGAGAATGTTGATATTCATTATAGACCTTTTCTGGAATGATACGGAAAAGGAGATATTTAATCCCATTAAATAAGGATTTTAATGAAAAGATATTACAGAAACTGTTTTAAATCTCTTCATGGTTCCTTCTCATTTAGAAAGAAAGCATGTTTAATTTAATTTTACTTCTGGTGTCTCTACTGCTAACTGCGAAGCCCCCATATGACTCAAATTGTAACTTCAACAGTATCAAAATAAGTAATAATATTTACATTTATGTCTTCATTAAAAGTGAGTCAACCCAATTTCCAATAAAGCAATTTTAAAGTGTGATAATTATTTTGATGGTAACCCCAGTAAACGTGACTTTGCCATTACTGGCAATGCTCACGGGCTTTGTATGGACCTGCGGGTTCCTGACTTGTCTGGGCTTCTCTCAGCCTGACCTGGTTTTACCTTATTTTAACTACTGCCCCCCTGACAAGTGACTAGTGCCCAGCCTGTTTTAGCTAAAACCCTCTGAATACCTTATGGTGAAGGTCTAACAAACCTCAGACAAAGCGACTACAAAGCAAACAATATCCCTTTGCGTCCCCTTGAGGCTGGGGGAGGCTATTCCAGGCTTTGTGGGGAACGGATGAGAAGGAAGCAGCCTGTGTAAAGGAAATGTGTAGAGGGAAACCCAGACAGACCACGAGTGATGTGGAAGGAAGCTTCTACATCACACTCCTCCCAGCAGAGAGGAAGAAGTCCCCACTATGAGATCCCAGCAAAGACTTGTGTTCCCTTTTCCTAAAATTTCTCTCAAATAATTACATTTGGAGTGAAAGACATTGATGCTAGTGTAGGACTGGCTTACTATTGCTAAGCAATTTCCTGAACCATGTAGAGTTTGGGTATGCTGGTGGAGTTGGCCTTAGCTTTTTGTCTCTCAATGCTGAACATAGATCAGTCATTACAGTCAGTTTTCGGTCATCTGGCAGATTGCAGGTTACATGGCAGTGGCTTGATAATAGCTCCTTTTTTTTTCCCACAAGACACTTATTTGCTTGAGTCATATAAGCTGTAATGATGTCTTTCTTGGCAAATGTGCTTTTATAATGTTGGCTTTGGGCATTACTAACTTTCAACACTACTTCGTAAACTAGAAAAATATTTGCTTTCACATCAAATTTCGTTATTCATGATTCTTCAAACATCAGTTCCCTGTTTATTCTCAGCCTTCTCTTCAGTCTTTGTTATGAAGAAATCCTCTTCCCTCAAGGTCACAAAGTTAGTTTTCACTGTGTCACTTGAAATTGTTGTTCCTTCTATAGTTATATTTTGTCATGGACAAATGAACAAATAATCAAAGACAGATAATCAAAGTCTCAAATATATGTAATATTTTGTGATTTTAATTAATTTTGACAGTTACTAGAGGATTATTTTTTTCTTTGCTCACCTTTTCTTCAAATACCTAAGCTATGAAGCAATATTCTTTTAATATGTGACAAATATATCTGTTTATACATTTAAAGATCTAGGTATTGTTTTCTCCAAACATCAATCAGCAAATGCAATACTTTCCAGAAGAACAAAAATATACCCTGTAGAAATCCAGAAATGTAGTTAAGGAATAAATATGTCAAAGATTATCATGATAATAAAGGATGTCAAAGAGGCATGTGTGCTCTCTCTTGGAGTTTCAGCCCTCTCTTGTAAATTGTCTGCATAATTTATATGAGATTTATATAAAAATCTTGCCTGCTTTTATTTAAACATCAGTAATTTTGTTTGTATAACAAAAATAGCTGTTTTCTATGAAACTATAAAAATAATACTATCTAGCTTCTTTTAATATCCACATCAAAAGCCGCCAGGAACTTCAATTTCAACCAGCATTCCACATTGTTTATTAAACGAAAATGATATTTTCATGAAAAGCATAAAAAAAAAAAAGAAAACATGCAAAATAAAGGATAGCCTCAGCTATTTGCAAACTACAAAAGCAACAACAAAAGCTCGAGGAATAGCACTTGTCTATGAATACAAATACTCTCAGTTTGGTTTTTTTTTTCCAGTCATGTCGGTAAAATCAAGGGTCCTTTGGGGTCACCTAGCCTAGCCACCTGATGAAAGCAGGGACAACTTCAAAGCTAGGTTCAACTTTTAATGTGGATCAGGTTGTTCAATGCCTTGACTAGTTAAATATGTTTTTTACCTCTTCTTATAGTTAACTATGTGCTATTACTACAACTTTGCCAGTATCACAGAATCATGGAATCATAGAACCATAGAATGGTTTGGGTTGGAAGGGACCCTAAAGATCATCAAGTTCCAACCTCCCTGCCATCTGCAGTGACACCTTCCACTAGACCAGGATGCTCAAAGCCCCATCCAACCTGGCCTTCCATACTTCCACATTTTTCTCCCCTTTTCTAATTTCTATTTATACAACATTAGAAAACAGACTCTAAGGTAAGGTTAAACAGGGCACAAGCTTGTGTCTTAAAATCAATGTACACATCAACATTTTCATATCATCCTCAAAGTATTTCCGTTCTTTAAAAATTTAATTAAAATTATTTTTCTTTTTTTTTCCTATGCAAAAGAACAAGATGAGTTTCTAATAAGCAAAAATATTTTCAGTCGGTTAGGTCCTTTCAGAGGTATCTTTTGATCCCACATAAAAAGGTTTTATTCGGAATGAGGGGGATATTAGGGAAGGAATTTTATTGAAAGAGGAAGTGCAACTATGTGGTACTTTAACCTGACAACTTTGTCATTTTCCAGTTTGCAGCTACATGGAAGGTAATGTATAGTAGAAGTAAATGTACCTCCTTGCTTTACTTTTCAAAGGATGTCCCTTATGAAAATATCCATCCCTGGGGGACAGCTTTCAAATATAAACGGATTTATTTCCCCTTGCAGATGTCATCCAAACACAGGCATCTTTCTGATGCCTACTGCCTTACATAAATGAGAAATATAATTATGAGTAAGAATAAACAATATGCTACTGTGAAAATGTTTTTTGTATGTCTTTTCAAAGGAACAATTAAATGGAGAGGTTTGTCTGTTGATTACTGTGCAATTATTTCCACTTGGGGGTTTTTGCCTTTTATTATCAGTAAAACAGGTATGTCCTCCCTCTCCTTTTCTGCTTTCTAAGCTGCATAATGTCCATTGTTGCTTACGTATTTAATTCAGCCTTCTATGTTTAATAATTATTTTCGCAGCATCATTGTGTTTGCTACAACTATCATTTAGTCAAAAAGCAATAAAAATACAATTATTTCTATGATTCTATGATAAATTTAAAATTTATTCCCCATCTGTTTAGATTCACATTAGTACCAGTAAACTACCTCTTTATAGCCTAAAAAAAAGTTTGCCTCTAAACACCAAATGCTAAGTTATAGCTTCGGGGTTCCACTGTATCTTTCAGATGTCACCCCAAAAAGACTTTCTAACTGAAAGATTTAATAGTTTGCATCTGGATCATGAACCTCCACTTACTAAGCGGTGAAGATTTAGCAAAAAGGGTTTCAAGAGGAAAAATAAAAGAAGTCTCTGAGCTAACATCTTGTTTGTGAAAAAAATCTTTTTTATTACTTTGAAAATAAAAAGAATATAAAATAGATCAAACGCAGATATACGGCTGTTCAATTTTTTTACAATGTCATTTGTTTACTTGTCTGTTAAGTTTGAAGAAAACTTTCTTTTAGTGAAACATACCTGTAAAAAAACCAAACAAAAATAAAACCAAGTGTTTTCTAAACCATTCTGTTTTGAAACAAAATTTATTTGATTTCTAGATTTTTTTTGAACACTTCCGAGTTCAAATACAATTTCCTGTATTTCCATTTGTGCCTACTGCCTCCCGTCCATTTACTGGGCATCACCAAGAAGAGTCTGGATCCATCTTCTTTAGTTTATCCCATCAGGTATTTGTACACATTGACAAGATCCTTCTAAGCCTTCTCTTCTCCAGGATGGACAGTCTCAGCTTTCTCAGCCTTTCCTTGTGTGTCAGATGCTCTGGTCCCACGATCATCAATTGTCTTGTGGCCCTTTGCTGGACTCACTAGACTGTGGTCCTTGCCACTCCTGCACTATTTGTTTACACAGTCTAAAGTCCCTAACATTGTGGGAATCATATTTTCCTGATGCTAAGAAAATTCTGCCTGTGTTTCTTCTCCTGAGGTCCCATACACACCATTTTACTTCCTTTACCGCTACTGAAAATGTCATCTGAGTAGTAAGTCTTTAGTGGTGAAAAGAGGTAAAGGACAAGATTTTCTATGCAACTTGTCCCCCTCAGTCACCCAAATTATTTGTACAGTCAAAACAGTAAAAGTTACTTTTGCAACAGTAACTTTACCCTTCACTGGCTTTCAGCACTTCACATACTGAACTAGGAGCAGAAGGCACTGCAGCTTGCATCCTTTATCTGGATTCTTATCTTCTGCAATAAAAGTCTGGACTTTTTTGTCTTAATTTTTTCACCTCTTCGGACAACTAATTTTTTAGGGAAAAAAGCATTGTACTGTTGGTGACAAAAGAAGATGTTTCATTTTAATATTTTTCAATTAATCCAAACAAAAATGCTATTCTTTTTCCCTTATTGCTTTAGGAAGTGTGTTCCACTTCTTATTTCTTTGAATTTATTTTTGTTTTTTTGTTTTGTTTTGTTTAATTTTCCATTTTTTCTCTTGCCCTCCCATTTGCTCCTGAAGAAAACATTAAAAGCAAATAGCAATCTGTGTGAAACATGCAGAAAAAAGACTTATTAAACCTAATAAAAGTTTGAGAATTGCCATATTCATTAGCCTAATTCCATACCTTTTGATGTCTCTGACATCTTGTGTTCAGTTATTCAATCTACCTTCAAATCTGAAGACGTGGCAGAGGCTCAAAGCCCATTTCAGCTGTGTGAAAAGAGGAATCCTTTATAGGATGCAATATTTGTACATTAAAATAAATTCTTTTTCCACATTATATCTTCCAGGAAGCCTAATCTTTAAAAGCTATTTTTAATTTCCCAGAACAGACCTATGGTGCATAGTCGTAGTAATTTTGAGATTTTGAGTCCTTTGAGATTTTTTCACACTGAATCTTCACTGTTTCATATTAACCTGCCAAATTTAGCCATGGTGAAAAGAGCTCAATGGACTTCATTGTACAACAGGGCTGTTTTGCTGTAATGTTGCTACCCCACCATTTGCTAACATGAATTTGCAATCTCAAAAATATTTGTTTTGCTCCTCAGATGTGGAAACTCCAGATTTCTGTGGTGTCTCCAGGACTGAGTGTCTTGGTTTCGTGCATTATAAGTAAATTCCTCGCTGCCTATTATGATTTATTACAGTGAGAGGTGTTGAAAGTTGAGTCATGAAATCTGAAGTCTGGATTCAGACCAAAAACACCACAGGCATATATTTTGCACTAGGGATGCTATGAAAATAGGCNTTAAAAACCCCCCCCCCCCCCCCCCAAATGTTAACTGTCATGATTTCAGACTCCAAAGGTTAAGAACTTCCACGCTAACTATCAAGAGAAGTTTAGCTTGGAGCTTGCTCTGTTCCTTATTTTACATAGTGCTGTGGTGCTCTGATCCTCTCTTCCTTCATTCTGACGTATTTCCATTGTGTAAAATTCTAACAATAGAATTATAATGACAAACAGAGCAAAACAGTAAGTAATGACTAAAACAGTTATACTGTTTTTCTGTTTTAAAGTATTTTAATCGTTTGAAGAATACAAAGTACATTAGTTCTTGTATATAATTAACTTTAGTTTAAAGAAAGCACAGAAATATTTGGAAATGCCACACTGACAATTATCTACTGCCTTCATGTAGATCTATGTCAGTGTTATTTTAGATACACCCAGAATAATGTACCATTCGTTCCTTAGTATTAGTACACTATACTATATAATTTATACGGATGATACAGTCGCACTTCAGCTTGCATGTTGACATTTTGCAAAAGCAACATATGTTAAAATTCGAAAAATAATTGCTTTTCTCACACAAGCCAATTTCAGACTGTTGAAAACTCTGTACAGTGTTTATTGAATTCTGAATTATTTGATTAGCCCATGCAACACACATCACAGAGTCAAAATTCTCTGATAGATTTTACAGCTAAGAAAGCATTCCAGATACTAATGTAGACCAAGCACTGGATTACATTCTTTATGTAGGTGAAAAACCAGAAAGCTGTGTTAATCATCCAAAATCCTGTTCTCACATTATTAAAATACACAAGTAAGATCTACAGCATTGTTGTGATTTTATGTTGTTGGAACTTGATTAATTTTGTTGTCCTTAACTCCATGACACAAACAGAAACATAAGCATTGCTATTCACATGAACTGGAGTAACACAAAAATTCAGGGTTGAAGATGTTAACACTACTCATGGTAGTAGTTCAGCACCTAAAGACTTTTAAGAATGAACAAAGAAAATCATTACAATAACCTAAGATAAAATAATTTCATAAAAAGAATATTAATTGATCCACTTATTTTTATGATATATTTTTATTATTTTTGAAATTATTTTAAAATTTTTTATATTTTTTTTTCCTACAATCACTATTAAGTTTGTTGGATCTAAATCAAAGTGGTTTTTTCTTTACCCTTTTGAAATTTGTCACTAATGAAATAGAATACAATTTTTTTAAAGTGCAGTATATTTTAAGTTGTTACTCTGTATAATAAAATTAAAGACTGTTGAAAAAGATCCCTCAAGATGTGCAGTAAACTCCTGAGATTGTGGCAGCATGGACGTATGGAATAGAAAGGAACTGAAGAATGAATGTTTTGTCACAGTTACCATTTTCAGAAAAAAAAACCACAGAAATACAAAACTTCTCAACAGAATTGACAATAATATATGTGTGGGTGTGTGTATGTGTTGGTGTGTGTGTCTGCATTTAATATTTCACATACATATGCATGTATATATGCTTTACAGGGATTATTGCCTTTCAGTGTAGGAAGAACATTTGGATAAAAAGTATTTTGGATTGTTAGGAAAAAAGCATAAACTGGGAAAACAAAAATATGATAATATTTGCAGATACAGTGGAGCATCCAAATATATTCTTTACTAAAAATTAGATTCTGAATGGTTGACATCTGCATGTTCTTTTGCTTTTCCAAGACAAGCATATTGTTTTATAGAAATAGCTTTACAAACCCAGTGTCTCTTCTGTATAGCTAGCCTTATGGAAGATTCCTATATTATTTAAGAGTAGTGGATTGTGGGTAGGGACCTAGAGGCTGCATTTGTACTAATAAATTAAACAGTGACCAGAAATGTCATCTAGCACTGGAATCTGATCATCTGTAGTTTTAAATTAATCGCATGTTTCTTAGGCAGACTTCTGGCCCGTGTCAGCCATTATTTTCCCAGCAGTTTCCAAATACAGCTACAGCATTGCAGAGGTCATTCCCAGCAGGCAGTTTGAATGCACTCACATTGTTTTAAAGGCCAAGATAGTTTATTAACACCGTGATGGGCTACTCCAGGCCAACTGGCCTGAGCGCCAGTGAGCATTCCTGGGCACACCTGGTGCCTTGTAAGCATAGGCATGGACCCATAGTCCAAGGTGACATCTTTTATGACCCTTTTATCTATTCTCAGTAGTGCACAAAAAGTGTCTTCATCAGTTAAATACTGTCATTTGCCTACTATGTGCAATAAATTACGGCAGATAGAAGGATTTTATTTTTGACCGCTACATTCTGAATCCTCTTCACAGACTCCCATCTTGTTAAACACATTAATTCTGGTAACGCCTTCTCTCCCTTTGGAATAATCTTTTTTTTTTTCTGTAAACAGCAACTACTTATAAAGCAAAATGAAATACTGATTATTAAAGCTATAAAGTTATTGAAGAGAGAGCACATAAAGTATCTAAATGCCAGGAAATCTGGACAGGAACTTGGTCCTGTTCTGTATACTCAGTCTGTCACAGGTTTACAGGACTCAATACATGATCTGACTATGCAACTATTTTTCCAGGAAATGAGCCAAAGACTTTGTCTTTCAAGCTAACTGACTAATTTTTTTCTGTTTACAGACTTTAAGGGGTCAACAAGGAAAGCCCACTCTGCTTAAATGCTGACAGGTCATTTGTTGATTGTTCATGTCAGTTTTGAAAAGGAAAATAATTATATTAATTCACCTGTTCCTCCTCATCCCTAAAATACCATTTGCATTAATATATAGGATTTTAAAAATATATGAGTTTATTGTGACTTTTTTGTATGGTAGGTAAGAAAACAGAAAATCTGTGTATGTAACATTAGACATTTCGTACCTAGTTCATCATATAGTAATCCCAGCCAATCTGTAAATGAAAGAATTCATGAGAGCAGGCATGAAATAGAAGATCTTGCCTTATGTGTTTTGTCTCCCCTATTCTGCTTTTCTCTTCTGTTTTCTTCCTTAGCAGTATAGCTGTGATGCTCTTTCCAACTAGAAAAATAACTTGCATCATATTCAACTGTCATTTTTACATGTCTCTCTCACACAGATACAGATGAGTCCTATAGCTCTGAACTAAATTGGTCACGGAGGAGCAGAGCACACGGATATTGCTTGCAGCCCAACACCACATGCATTAGAGTATTCTCCAGGGTCAATCAGCTTTGGGGTTAGGAGAAGTGCTTCTCCTTCCCCCCTCCTTTGCCTCCCAAGTGCTTTGAAATTGGTTGCAGTAATGAGGTTTGGCTTTATTTGGTTTATGTGCTGATTTATTGTGGTTGGAACTCTCCTTCTCCTACAGTTTCAGTAAAGTATGCAGTCACTTCTGTGGTTTCCCCTGGTTGTATTACCTGTTGTTATAGTATAGGTTGGGCTGCTGTGAATGTATGTGCTCTGTGCCTGGTCATTGTAGAAAGACACTTCCTCTTGAAGCAAGAAAATAATCAGAAAGAAAACATCTGCAAATACCTGCAACACTAAACTGCTGTTAAGTCAAAAGGGATAAGAAGGGAACATGAACAGCATCAATCAACTAATACAGCAGCTCAGCACGCTTTTTAAATTAGGGCTTATACGCAGGTGCACTTGAAAAATATCCTTTCCAAGCACAGGCTGTTAAAGGATGATAGTTCAGATGCCACCTGTCCTTTTGTGGGCGTAAATCTTTCCAGAGAACAGCTGAATCAACTGCCCTTACAATTCATGTACCACAGGCTCATAAATCACATTCCTAGGGAATCACCATGTTGTCGCCACTGATGTCACCCTCAGTTCTTTGAAAAAAATCACTGTGACCATGTGCATGTATTCCAGTAGCTGGATACAGTCATTCTTTAATTCTCTTCAAATTTTTTTTAAAAAACATTATCAGGTGTGTGACATTCTTAAAAGTCAAAATACACTTTACCAGCTTTTCAGAATGTACTGTATGTTTTATGACTGCAGAGCTATCCACTGAAAAGTTTTGTTCTGACAGCAATTTATATTTTTCCCCATTTAATCACTGAAATTACTGAAATTCAAAGTGAATACCAGTGATAGTTGCATTCTGACAATTTTCATGAGGATTGTTTAAACATAATTAGTCACAAAAATTAACGAATTTCAGAGTGGCTTAGTTAAACTCAATTAACTATCTAGATCATGTTCTTATTCGTCTTTAAAGTAATTTAAATTGAATTTAGCTTAATTCACATTTAATGAAGATCTGCAAGTATGTATTAGTATTTATTTTGATACATTTTAGATTGCAATAGGAGCCATGGAGGGGCTTCTACTTGTGGTTATAACCTTCACAATTAGCAGGAGGGAATTGAGTCCTAGAAATTAAATTACATTAAATATGCTTTTATTCTAAATGGGAAGGAGCCATAAAGAGATTTAAAACAGTTTCTGTAATATTGTTTCAATAACGTCATTATTTAGCTGGGATTAAAGGCTTCTTTTCCAGGTCCCTCCAGAAAGTCCCTAATAGTTATTATTAATATTTCACGAATCGGTTTGCATATTTGCTTCTTTTTTTTTCTCTTAGAATTTTCCTATTCTCCAACCTCTTACCCTTTGAAAATGAACAAAAGCTCATGGAAGTGAGAGAAAAAACTGTGTGAAAGCATATTTTATGGGAAAACAAGAACATAAGAAGATAAATGAAAATAATAGTGAAGGAGCATTTACATGTATTAAAGTTGGTTATAATGTTACTGCATCTTTCACAACACCTTCCTGGATATTTTACAAAATAGAACTATCAATAGTCAGGCATGGTTGTGGAGTATCTGAACAAGTAAATATGTATTAAGATAGTCATTAGAGCCTGAGGGTTTATACTTTTTTTCAGTTAGTCATCTGAGTTCAACAGAAGTTTACAGTGTAGGGACTAAAAGTCAGTTTTTTCTCAAGTGGCTTTAGGTGCTCATTTTTATGGGATATATATTGAGACACCTTTCAAGTTGGCATCTTTTAAAAATCAGGGCTATGAAATTGTTTTAAACTGGACAAAAATTCCTAGGATTTTTTTTTCTCAATCTTGACCTGAAAACTTTGCCTTTAAAAACATAACAAAACTCTCAAATGTGGAACAGATTATCTCCAGTGGCTATCTAGACGTGTATTACATGCTCTTTACTATAATCTTACAATGATGGAGCTCCAAGTATAATACATTCAAGTATCCTACATTATTCCTGATGAGGTTTCAAGAGAGTTGTCCAGAGCAGGGAATGTCATACTTCAGATGCATCTGCTCTAGCTTTGGAGTAAAAGCAAGAATGTCTCTTGGTTAGAAAGCTAATGTATAAATTATTTTCTACTCAGTAAAAGGGAGGACCCCTATATACAGTATATCTCCTGTGCTAACAAGTGCAGAATCTCCAGGGCCAAAAGCAGAAAACTGTTCCAGCACAGTACGTACTTGGAATACACCCCATTCCAGGGCAGCGCACACAAGCCTGCATCAGATTCAACATGTGGAAGAACTGCAACCACTAATTGGGTATCATTATAGAGGCTATATCCCATCTGGATTTGGATACAGAGCCTTGAATCCAAAACTAGCTGTCAGTCATGGAAATCCTGATACCAAGTCTCTGTGCTTGCAATTATATAGGAGACTGTAGAATGCACTTACAAATTCTACTCACAGGAAACTATGCCAACAGCTGAAAATTTTAAACTTTTTTTTTTTTTTTGCATTGCAAAACCATTTTAAAGTTGATTATATCCAGCAACGAGGCTATCCATCACTATGTTCTAAGAGAAATATACTGAGGCACGCTGCAGTAGGATAAGGATGCTCCATCTGCCTGAGTTTAATCTCTTTGAACAGTTACCTGAAACAATAATTTGTGTGATCACATTCATCACAGACATTTAAAAAAAAAACAAAACAAACCAACAACAAACTATCAGTTCTGACCTCCATTTTACTGCCTTTTCCCTATGTCAAGTTGCATTTAATGTGAAACATGAGTGCCGTGAACCTTGTAATTGATCTGGCTGTGGCTCAGTGCCTTAGTTGTGGATTAAGGTCAAAAGTTTGCAGTGTCACCAATTTCTAAATGCTTCAGAACATAATTTTTGCCACCGAGCATCAGGGAGGATAATATATAAAACTGAAATATTGGTATAAGAATGCCATAATTCTGATCTGATGAAAAAATTTGGATTTTTATTGAATTTCTGAGTGAAATAATATATATATATTGCAGACAAATATAATCTCTTTTACCAGTAAATGGAAAAATAGAATACTAGCAAATCTATGGTTTTAAAAGACATTTTGTGTTTTTAGTGGAAAAATGAAGATATATAGTGTGCTTTATATTCAACCTGAAAAAGAAATAGACCACATTCCCTGTGAACCTTGCAGTTCAAACATGTTCCCAACATTTAGCTGTATAACAGGGACCTTTGCTGACTACCACTGGTCTCTTCATGACATGTCACTCCTGATACCGGAGATACATCTGTGATATCAGTTCCCTGTTTGAGCCGTAACAGCTGCAGTAGAGACATGTTTCAGAATCCACGTGCTGTGGATCTTTACTGGTTAAAGTTCTCCTATACCTCAGCTCATTGATTCATTCCACCCCTGAGCTGTCCTTTATCTGTCACACTTAACTGAAGCTGGGCTGAGGTAAGGCTGTTGGCATTAGGAATTCACTCTGTGTGCACCTTGCACCACAGGCTACACCCATGCCACCGGAGAGCCTACAAGCTCTCTTGACAGATGATGTTCTTTTGCAGAGCCAATATGGCCTTTCAAGTCTTTACAGAGTTTAAGGCAAATTACATCTTTTCTCAAGGACTGTTTCTGTCAACTCTTTTTTTCATCCATTTTCTTCCTTAAAAAAGAATAATTTTTAAATATTTATGAAATTCAATATGAATTATTAGAAAGTTGAACTGGCTTTTCCCTTCTCTATCGTTTTGCTCATATTTTCCTTCTCTTGATGCACAATTTCCTGGTTTTCTTTATATATTCTTCTTTACTTTGGATTTTATTTGCCAAATTGCTTTCAATATGTATGTTTTACATCCTAATTTATAAAAGGCACAATATATCAGTAGCAGAGTAACCTAGTAAAATGCTCATATGATTTTTTTGTATTACCTATACTCAAAGCACACTTTCAGTAAATCATTGCTGTAAAAAATAAGTTGACTGAAACAGGTTTTAGACCTGTTTAGACCCTTTAGACCCCTGTTAGACCTCCTGTTAGACCCCTGTAGACCCTTTAGCTTCATCATTTTTGCAGAATTCTTGATCTGTGTCACACAATAAATCAGTTCTTTGTCTACAATGATTCTTTTGTTTTCTATTAAGACTATACTAAACCTCAAAACTTCAAGGGATCTGTGCAGGATGGTATTGTACTCAGCTGTTTTGTTGGAGACAATACCAAATCTATGGTTCATGTTTCTTTGCTCTTTTCAAATATGGGACACTTGATTGAAGTACAGCAGTAAGTTATCTTTGACTGCAGAGAGATTACCCAACTGCTAAACAACAAACTAATTGTTCAAGCAGCAATGAGTTGCCTGGAATGAAGTTTTGTAGCAGGCAGATGTACACATCAATGACTACATTTTGAATTCACAGCTCCTTGTTGGAATAGGTCACAGACTTGGGAGCAAAAAAAATGAATATTTAAACAAGTACACGTAGAGTTTGCATGGATTTGTGACTTGGAATTTAGCCTGCTGTCTGCTAAGGATATCTGATTATTTTGTTAGTCAGTGGGATACTTCAGAGAGAGGGGATCAGAAGAAAGATTTTAGAAGTCAATAGAAGAGAGTAATATAATAGTCTACTTGTCTGTGTTTCATGAACTGCTTACATATGCTATTTCAGCAGTTATCCTGTGAAATTTTAACTCCTCACTACCCTATAGATTTGATTTTCAGCAGTTTGAAGGATTATTTTTTTTCTACTCCCAAAGTAGTTGTCCACAACATCTGTGCAGAGCTGGCAGCACAGAAAGCAGGTTTTCATTATTGATACCTTAACAGCTGCTTAAAGATCCCAAAGACACGACTCGGGCTGATGTGATATTTGGAAAAGAGATCCATCTTCATAAAAAAAAAATAAATAAATAAAATATGGCACTCACCTGAGCCAGTACAGATGTTAGTAATCACATTAGCTTTATTCCAGATGAGAAAATACATTTTCTAAATGTCCAGCTTGAGACTGTGCTAAAAAACAGTCACTGAATCCAAAACTGAACAGTTCATGTGTACTCAGTGAAATCTTTCCATCAGCTAATTTAAAAATTACAATGTGTAGAATTGAGGTAATCTGAGAATTTCATACACGGGGGGATATTCAGACAAATAATCACAACAGGAACTAGAGAAACAAAATGTGATATTCATGAAAATGAGATCGTTAAATAATACAGTAATGTCATTAAAGGATGAAAATATGAAGAGTAAAAGTCTCTAAATAATACCCATAAAGCTGTTCTGCAAAAGAAAATGGTCATTGTGGAAGAATGAATGAGAGGAAGAGGTAAAGAAATTTTCCTATATTTTCTTAATAGCTAATTTTAAAATATTCACTACTTTGAGATATTTTTTTGCATTTTCTAAAAAATTACTGGTGCAGGTTTCTCTTTTTTTTTTTTATTCATTTTTTTGTCCCCAACCTCTTTTGCAAGAAAGAATACCTGAAAGATTGTAGCCACTTAGAAAACACTACTGAGCACTGGTCCCTGGGCGCAATACAGCATTGTATTTGTACCACTGGTTTGGGAGGATCAAGCTTGTACTTGAACATAAACTCCCTCCTTGCATGTTGCATCATACTCTGCCGCTCGTCTGCAAGAGGAGTCAACTGAATCTTGAACTTGTAACACTTGAGCACAGGAGTACAGATGCTCGAGAACAGGCAAGACCTCATCCAGGACTTGAAGACAGCTGCAACACAGTATAGGCATAATGAAGAATTTTTGTCATATGGGTCCTACTATTCTTCCCTGGGTGGTAGCATCGGTCTTTAGAAGCCATTAGATGGAAATTATTTTGTTTCATACAATCAAATCAGAGAGTTCTGATAGGAGTCGAGAGCCTCAGCACTTTCTGAAATACTATCAAAAAGCCCAATTATATTTTTGCAAACTTCTCCACATGTAAATTAATCACAAAAATATTCAAAAGAACAAAATTCTTACATTGAAACAAATGAAAGGTCCAGATAGGTCAGTTTCATGTCATCCCACTGAAATGTTAATAAATATTTGTCCATTCTTTTCTTTTTTTTTTTTTTAATGCAAATGTACCAAATTTCTAATAGATGTGACAAAAGAAAGGAGGTCAGCTTTTAAGCATTCAGTTACCTATTTGGGTGCTGGAAGGCAAATATTTCTGTCAGAGCATGTTTAACACAAACTGATTTGCTTATTTCCTTTTTTTCATATTTTAAACAAAACTGCAATTCTAATCTAGATAAAGACATCCAAAAACTGTTTAAATCCTTTTCCTATTTTTACAGTTTGCTTTGATGCAACAGTATTCTTTTCTTTTTCTTTCTCTTCTTTTCCTTTTCCCTCCTCACACTGAGTAAGCAGTTCTCTGCTAACAGTTCATTCAGGCTTAGATATGGATCTTAATTAACAGAAAAATTGTCAGCAGGTACTAAATCCCTGCTCAGGAATAGAAAAGAGTCCCAATGGCACAGATTTTCTCAGCATCGATTTAATGAACTACCACTATCTAAATAGACCAGACGACCAGGAGAGTGTATGTCTTTATTAGACATACTGCTCAAAATATGCTGTGTGAATCAAAAACTAAACACCATATTGTGTCCTTCAGGAAGGATGAAAGCTTATACTAAAAGAGAAATGTGGAAAATGAGCCATACTATAGTCTTTAACAAGAGCAAATGATAGACAGAAAAAGTCACAGTAAGATCTGGCTAATAATCCAGCCTAAAAAAAATTCTTTTCTACTCTGCTTTATGGACAACGTTAAGACTTTCTAAATTTTGTATGCCTGCCCCTTTCAGACCAGTTTCAGTATCTATATGTAGACTGAGCTGCATAATTAGCCGCAACAGCCAACAGCCTTATGGTTACCACTTAACATGGCAAGTGAAAGAACTCAAGTTCAGATCAGGATACAGAGGAACTTAAATACTGGCCTCCTAGGTAATTGACCTAACAACTTACATATTGATGTCTTGTCTTAAAAATACAATAAAATAAAATAAATCCATCATAGATGTAAGAAATTCTCATAAAAAAAAACCCAAAACAAACCAAAACAAAACAAAAAACCAAACCCAACTCAGTATGTTTCTGTAAGATTTGTTGTCTTGGAACTGAAATTTTCCAGTTAAAATTGAAGTATAGGCACAGGGACAGACCATCCAATCTACCCGAACCACATAAACTATGATTTATTGTTTGTAATAATTCCATTATTACAAAACAAGTCAGTACATCTGACTAAAGATACACGTAAAAACAATGTTATTTACCAAAGGTGAGGTATCATTCATGGAGTGTGGGTCACACTTATACTCCCAGTCTGAATATCTACTCCTTTTCTTTTTCATTTTTTTTAATGTATTGTGCTAACTCTGATAGCCACACCTAGCAAAAAAAAAATAATTATTAGTTTCAAAGTATTGGTTGCTTCCCATCCTTTATTTGATATTCCACTGCCACTTGGTTTGTAACAAATTCTTATTAGTTTTTGCTATTCGAAATTGTCCACTTATTATTGGCACTTTGCTATTTCACAGCAATCTTGATATAAGCTCTGTGGTTTACATGTTCTGGTGAATTTTTTTCAAATGTAATTTTCCCAGAAACAGGGTAAAGGAAATACAGTTACTTAGAGTATTCTGATTTAAAACTACTCATTAAAAAATCAATATTAAGCAAAAATCAGCAAAAGCCACAGATTGAGTCAAAATGCCAACTAAATTTCAGTAGTTATGTGTCTTCTACCTGGGTGACTTCATAAAGTTTATTAGGCAGAAAGTTAAAGGTTTCTGCTATGCTAATACTACTAAAACTCAATGTAAAGTTAAAATAGCTTCCTATATCCCTAAGAACCCCCAGACATCTGGATAAGAGTTCTCTGTTGGCCACTTAACCAAAGGTTTATGCCAAAAACCTTGCAGCAGGAAAAGCTCTGGACACCAAATACATCCAAATGAAGTTGTTGCAATGCTCTTTCACATTTTCTCATTCATAATCCATCTCCTTTGTAATAAAATAGTGCTTACTATTTGTTTGTTCAAAATTCTTTGCAAAACATTGTTTAAATGCATAACTAGCATTCATAAATATTTACCTATGCACTTGTGTCTAGAGCACATGCTGGTAAGAGCAATGTTTCTAAACCTTATCCTTTTGACATTGTTTTTGAGGAAGCAGCCTTACGAGCTGCCAGCTGCAGACAGTTATTGCTTGCGTATTTTTATATAAAACTCTTCTGCTTTGCAGATTTCTGTTGTGGCAGCCAAGTAAGCATGAAAATAACTCCTGCACCTTCGTAGAACTTCACAGAAGACTAGAGTGAGGCCTCACTACAGTATTATATAGGGAAAGCAAATAATAAAACTGCAAAAGCTAACACTTGTCGCGGTTTTCTGCAGTAAAACTTGTTATAATTATATATGTTATGGTTAATAAAACTTTTCACTTGGTGATGGAGAAATTAGTCAGAAATACTTGTAATTACTGTTTCCATTCCATGTCTCTAATGCAGGTGCATATAAAATATGCTTCTTGGTACCACACACGTTCTCTTATACGAACCAGTTCCTGACCACTGAAGTGCATGAAAACTCCAGTAAATTTTTATTAGTTGATAATATGTATTTCATTCAATGCAAGTTAATTGCCTGTTATTTTCCATTTAATAAAAGATTTCTCTCAAGAGAAAAATAGTTTCACTCCCTAATATTTTTAAATGAGTTTAGAAGCCTCAGCTGCCAAACCCAATCAAACTTCTAGTTAGACCTGAAGCTTCAGCCTTTAGACATCTATGCTTTAGTTAGGCATGACAATACTAAAAGTGCTCTACTTGGAAAGCTGGTAAATTAATATCTGTTTATCACAGTGGGATGAAGGTGAAATTCAGTATCAACTCTAAATTTTCAGGTAAGGTGGTTTAAAACATTCCTGTTCCCAGATCATATATATACTAGTTTAGTTAAAGTTGGATCCAGCATGTCAGAGAAAACCACGGATCTGTGGCTTCCCCATTCATCTCTTCCCCACTGAGCATTGCATCCAATAAAGTTTTGTAAAAATGCCTAGGGGTTTTATAAACTAGGACAAGTGCATTTATGAGAAGAAAAGAGATATTTAATTAGAAATGACTCTAACATGGCAGAAGAAAGTTAAGTTATGGAATAAGGATGTAGCAAATCATAAAGTACTAAGCTGGACTCCATCTCAGCTACATTTAGAATTGGCTGGAACTAACCATGCATAAGAAGAGCAGTAAGATCTTGGCTAATACAACACAATTTATCTGAAGACAACTTGGTAGTAAGCTGTAAGTGAAAGGAATGTGTTAAGTGAAAGAAGAAGAAGTAGATGTTACAAAAGCCAGCACAGAAGAAATATTAAATTTTAGTGGGTGAATGCAGTAAATAAGCCTTCCTCATTCCCAAATCAGGTCATGTTCTTCACTCCTGCTACTATCAGTGCCAGAGAGCATTTCTTTTAGCTTCAAAAATACATTAGACAAGATATGCTCAGTGGATAAAGAACTGGCTGGACGGTCACACTCAAAGAGTTGCAGTCAACGGCTCTATGTCCAAGTGGAGACCAGTTATGAGTGATGTACCTCAGCAGTCAGTGCTGGGACCACTGCTGTTCAATATCTTTGTTGGAGACATGGACAGTGGGATCGAGTGCACCCTCAGCAAGTTTGCCGATGATACCAAGCTGTGTGGCAAGGTAGACACGCTGGAGGGGAG
>VUYV01000067.1:3574189-3618915 GCA_008711295.1 Anarhynchus alexandrinus | reverse complement strand
AGAAGACTCCGGGGAGACCTTATAGCAGCCTTCTGGTACTTAAAGGGGGCCTACAGGAAAGCTGGGGAAGAACTTTTTACAAGAGCATGTAGTGATAGGACGAGGAGTAATGGCTTTAAACTGGAAGAGGTTATATTTAGAACAGATATCATGAAGAAGTTTTTCACCATGAGGGTGGTAAGGCATTGGAAAAGGTTGCCTAGGGAAGTTGTGGAGGCCCCACCCTTGGAGGTGTTTAAGGCCAGGGTGGATAGGGCTTTGAGCAACCTGGTCTAGTGTGAGGTGTCCCTGCCCATGGCAGGGGGGGTTGGAACTATTCGATCTTTAAGGTTGCTTCAAACCCAAACCATTCTTTGATTTTATGATTTTCTTTCCTTGTCCTGACTTGTTGGATAAAAAACTGGACATGAGCCGGCAAGNCGAGGAGTAATGGCTTTAAACTGGAAGAGGTTATATTTAGAACAGATATCATGAAGAAGTTTTTCACCATGAGGGTGGTAAGGCATTGGAAAAGGTTGCCTAGGGAAGTTGTGGAGGCCCCACCCTTGGAGGTGTTTAAGGCCAGGGTGGATAGGGCTTTGAGCAACCTGGTCTAGTGTGAGGTGTCCCTGCCCATGGCAGGGGGGGTTGGAACTATTCGATCTTTAAGGTTGCTTCAAACCCAAACCATTCTTTGATTTTATGATTTTCTTTCCTTGTCCTGACTTGTTGGATAAAAAACTGGACATGAGCCGGCAAGGTGCACTCACAGCCCGGAAAGCCAACCATATCCTGGGCTGCATCAAAAGAAGCATGTCCAGCAGGTCGAGGGATGTGATTATGCCCCTCTCCTCCACTCTGGTGAGACCCTACCTAGAATACTGCATCCAGCTCTGAAGTCCTCAGCACAGGAAAGACATGAGCCTGTTGGAGTGTGTCCAGAGGAGGGCCACGAAAATGATCAGAGAGATGGGGCACCTCTCCTATGAGGAAAGCCTGAGAGAGTTGGGGTTGTTCAGCCTGGAGAAGAGAAGGCTCTGTGGAGACCTTATTGAGGCTGTTCAATACTTAAAGGGTGCTTACAAGAAAGGTAAGGACAGACTTTTTAGTAGGGCCTGTAGTGATAGGATGAACTAAACTAAAAGAGGGTGGATTCAGACCAGATATAAGGAAGAAATATTTTACCGTGAGGGTGGTGAAACACTGGACCAGGTTGCCCACAGAGGTGGTAGATGGTCCATCCCTGGAAACATTCAAGGTCAGGTTGGAAGAGGCTCTGAGCTGAAGGATGAGCAACCGAGCTCTGGTGCTCTGAGCATCTCTCAGTTGAAGACGTCCCTGCTTGTTGCAGGGGTTTTGGACTAGATGACCTTTAAAGGTCCCTTCCAACCCTATCCATTCCATGATTCTGTGTTCCTTTAAGTACAATGTCTGCAAAGTAGAGGGGCTGTTCTTGGGACTGAGTGTCTTTAAGAATGCCAAAAAAA
The DNA here is from genome assembly GCA_008711295.1 of Anarhynchus alexandrinus. NCBI lineage: Eukaryota > Metazoa > Chordata > Aves > Charadriiformes > Charadriidae > Anarhynchus > Anarhynchus alexandrinus. Next base: position 3,617,449 of record VUYV01000067.1, on the reverse strand, counting down.
AAGAAAAAAAAAAGGCATAATCAAAGAGAGATTCTATTTTACCTTTCTGTAGTCCTTATTCAGCCTCTGTTGCTACAATATTTGGATGTCAGCTAGCATATTATTAATGTATGGGAGTTCATGGTACCCAAAAGCATAATGACACCTTGGTGACAGATTAACAAATGGGTAATTAAGTCACAGGGGGGTTAAGGGTTTGGCAATGGAGAAAGCCATAGCAGGGAAGGAATGAAAGATTTGGTCTTCAAAGTTCTGGATGGGCATACCTGTCACTGGGCCACTTTGTCTTCCAAATTCATACCAGGACTGCAGCTAGATTAGGAAAATAAAAATGAAAAAGTAAATTCCCTTACTCTTCTTAAATATCTTTGTAAAAGAAAGTGTTTGCTAGAAAGCTTCAACATAAAATTTGGACAGGAGGCTGATATCTGATTCCTGAAGTGCATTTCAATTTCAGCTGAACTTTCTTATGCTCTGAGCAAGCATGCACTGTGTTTCCATAAGGGTAACTGTCTCTGTGACCAAAGCTTCTCTAATGGTTTCCTATAGGCCCCAGTTCTGAGAATCACCAACTGATAGGCCAGCTCCACAGATCCCACAGCTGCAGCGTCACAGAATTTGTATCATACCAGACAGGTAACCACTTAAAAGACACTGATGAAAAGTGTAAAATTATCTGGTTGGATCATAAGGACAAGTCTTCCCAAATCCAATAAAATGAACTCTGATGAGTTGTAAGAGAGAAACAGAAATAGCAGATATATAAGAAAATAACCAAATGTTGTCTGGAGGCAACAACTGAGGTAAGAATATAGTCAAAATAATAATGAAAAAAAAAAAAAAAGGCTGGGTTGATCATTCTTATAATTTTTGAGGTATTTCTTCATTGCATGTTGAGAAGTACAGAACATACAATGATTAATAATTTCTGCCTCAAACTGAAAAAAAAACCAACCCAAACTCTGAACCAAGGCTACATACCAGTTCTAACATTCTGTACATTTCAGAGATATGGAAAAACAGGTAAAACCTTCCACATAAACCTCAGTCACTACAAATACATTCTCACCTCAATTATAGTAAACAAGTTGGTTTTGATGGCCTTTTCAGCCAGGGCTGTAACAACGAATATTGCATCAGGGTTGTAACAACCAAAACTGCGTTACTGAGGAGGTTTTTTCTTCATCCCGTTGATAATCCAAAGTAGAAGTCAAGAGCTACCAAGTTTGGTATTATATGTGAAATTGTAACAGCCTGATTTTTAAAATGAATCCCTGAAGCCTTGAGGGGAATAACTTTTCAACAACTAAAGTTCTGTAAGTGGTTGGCAAGGGTAACATTAAACCAATATGTCATCAATTTGGGCTCTCACCATTGTGACTCAAACAAGCACATGGCCTGCAATCATTTTAAAAGCTGCTGCTTTTAAAAATCTGTCCAACTGTTCTACTGTCTACAATTCCTCCTTACTCACTGCATCAAATTAACAAAAGATTTTCATGAAAAATAGAACAACCACTGACCACGTGTCCTATCACAGTTAACAAGCACATTGCTATAAAAACTCTCCTAGGCATGGAGAACAGTCAACATAGGACGATCTGGACTGCTATAGCCAGTGGCGATTCAGTTAGATGCCTAAATATATTTGCTACTTTCCAGTAGTCTCCTGATTTCACCCTTATGTACTTAAATTTTCTTGCGAACCTAACCCAAAGCCTACTAGCTTAAAATTACCAAAAAAAAAAAAAGGAAATCTGGATGTGTGGTGGAGTTACTGAGGCACATCTGTAAACGTGAGTGCAGATACACTCAAGATCAGCTGCTTTTGCAACAAATTAGGCAGGCATGATACATGTCTGGTCTACAAGCAGTGCAGTCATTTTCATATGGGACAGTCAATGAGCTGACAAGAACTGCATCTGAGACTTGCCCCAAGTAACCTCATGTATGAATTAATTAAGCTCCATCCTAAACACAGTTAGCTAGTTTGTTCCTACTATCCCTGTTAGAATACTATTATGGAACATCACTCTTAACTGGTTATGAGGTCTCCTAATTTCTCTCTGTTAGGGCTTACCAATACCTCCTGCAATGCTATACTGAGATCACAATTACATTTGTAAAATGATTCTCCAGGTACATGCCTCTCCAATTTATTTGTCTACACTACATCCCACCTCTCTTCCTCTGGAACTCAAGGCCTTTTATGTCTTCCTACCTAATATCCCGATTCTCTGTGATGATGTTATTGATGATGTCTGTCAACCGTGTACCATCAGTGAAGTTCACTAGTGCAAGTTCATTACAAAAAGACAGCCCTTCAGGCACATACTTTTTTACACTTATGATTAATAAAATCTAAAATAAAGTCAATCTCAGTACTGATTTACTACAGTAACGTCTTTCTTAAACATAATCTGCTGTTGTATTCTTTCATCCCTTCAGCAACATCATCAGTCCCCAATTCTTCTACTATGCTCCTTTTCCACCTTTTCCACCATTATATGACTTAGACTGGATTTATTCTATTTGCCATTCTTTAAAAATAACAGTATCAACAATAGAATCAGCTACATTTGGTGTATTGTCAATTAAAAATATTTTCTCTGGCATAATTTGTTTTTGTAAAAAGAACCTGCTTTTTTTTCTCAATTTACTTCATTTTTTTTTTCATTTTCAAGGAATATTATATCATATCGAGATCAGGCAAATCTGTTCTTTTCAACACATTTCCCTCATCATTTCTTGCAAAGTCACTTTTATAGTCAGATGGCATGACCCTGATGTTGAGACATTGATTAAATCCTTTTTCCAGAAATTCTATATTTGCAGCTTTCTGTCACAGTTCTCTGGAATTCTGTGATGTAGATTACTTGACTTTACTAGCATAAGTGCATTATTCTCTTTGAGTTTTCTCAAAGAGAATGTTATGTGTACCTTTCACTTCTTCATTCTTGANTCCTTTTTCCAGAAATTCTATATTTGCAGCTTTCTGTCACAGTTCTCTGGAATTCTGTGATGTAGATTACTTGACTTTACTAGCATAAGTGCATTATTCTCTTTGAGTTTTCTCAGTTATGTGTACCTTTCAATTCTTCATTCTTGTCTGCAGTAATGATTGACATTTCTATACAAAAAATCTGCAAAGTATTCATCTATTTTTAGGGGCACTGACAGATTATCATCTATATCCACCTCTTCCTGTAATGTAGTGCCATTTCACTTTGTTTTCCCTTGTTCTTTTTTTCAATTTGTATAGCTAAAGAGGTTTTACTTTTAATTTCTTCTGCAAGGTCTGCCTCAACATGACTTCTGGCAGTTTTCATTTTACCTCTAAACTTCCTGACCTCTAAGGCATACTCTTCTTTGCTGGTTTCTAATATCCTTTCTGAAGTGGTTGTTTATCCAACTGAGCCTGGAGTCGTGTCCTACAGCTCGTCCACTTTGTTTGAGAAACAAATTCCAATTATTCTTTTATCATTAATGTTTTAAAGAAATTCCTAACTTAATTTAATTCCCTAATCTTCTCAGCCCAATTGATTCAGTTGGGTTAATAAAAAAACTTCCCCTGATTTCTTGAAGTCTGGCCTTTTGAAGGCAAATAGAAATGTGCTGCTTGTTTGAATTGGGAAGTTCTAAATTAGACTGATTCTTTGGTTACTCAGCTGAATAATTTTCAATTGTTTTGTCTAACTTACATACATGTCTTCTGTCATCACAAAAGTGAAATTACACTCTTGTGTCATTGCCCTTAGTCTTGATTGCATTGGTCCCACCTACTAGCAAAATAATCTAGGAATAAACTTTCAAAATTATTTGGATATTTGTCTGCACTTAACTTTGGCAAAACATTTCTGGACATTCAGATACTATTTGTAATAAATAATCCACTTTCCCTGTCAGAATCTGTAACAAAATGAATTATGTCATTGCCCCTTTTTCTTCTCATTTTTATTTGTAACTTTTCTATAGATAACAAATTTCAGAAAAAAAAAATAGAGCTGCTGAAATGAATTATGAATATTTTTTTTTTGTGGAGATGAACGCAGAACTCTGTGACATATAAGAATGAAAGACACCACCTAAAAATTCAAGCTGAAATTTTGAAGTTTCTGATGGTAACAAAAGATAAAACTATTTCCTTTCACAGACTTCCAAAGGAAAATAATTTCAAATTAGAAGCCATGAACAGTTCTGTGTCTTAGCCCTACATTGGAGTTCTCTGCATTTTCTACTGAAAAGTGGAATCCTGGGGGACTGTTTACTATGGACACTGGCAATAATATGTCAAAAGCCTGAGCTATATAGAAATACGCTGTTATCATGTTTTTGGTTTTGGCCTTCTTAAGGCATATCCAATCTGTGTGATAGACTTCAGAGCAAAATATATAAATGTTTTCAGACACTTCCTCTGTTAGAGACCTTTCTTACATGAATTTGTGATTATAAGAAAATTGGGCTTTAAAAAGAAAAAGAGTAAGTCTTGTCTGCTGGGGAGGGAATACAGCACCGGCCTTATTGACCTGCTTATAAAAGATAGACCAAACCCGGTTCATTATACAACATGATTCTTACTTTTAAGAGTAAGGTAGGGGGTACCCATCCCGCTTTGAAATGAAAAGTAATTAATTATGGTAGTAACTCATCACTTAATTTATAAATTTAAATTTATTGAATGACATTTTCTTTAAAAGAAAGCATGTGAAACAAGATAGACCAATGCCACTAGAAGAAAAGTCTTTACTTCATTCTTTGGCTAAGTGTGATATGATGTTATAGTTTTTAGCTGTGACTCCCTAACAGCGCAATACCAATAAACTTTAAGCCTTTCCTGTGGTGAAAGTTTGATTCAGTCTCTAAATATAATAATTCCTGGCACTGTCCTTGCAGACATTGCCAATGGCGTCACAAGATATGTTAGTTTTATTCTGTAGTTTTTCTGCTCCCCTGGGACCTTGGATATCTCAAACATTTCTTATTTATGCTTGAAGTAAAATTAAATCCTTTCAAAGGGGGAAAGCTATTTAGACAAATCCACTGAGTTACTTTGTGCTGTTTCCTCATTTAGCTCACTTTCTTACCAGTTTCCAAAGTTGTGAGCTTTTAATCCTGTAAGACTGATAAAAAGGGCTGAATTTTACTTTGTGTAAAAAAGCTGAAAATACAGCTCACACTGAGATTAACCTCCTGCTTCCCAAATTTGAGAAGAAATTTTTAAAGGTAGAAAAATCTAAAGGTTTACTCAGGTGGAAAAGAGCAAACAGTGTAGAGAAATGCAGAGGTGGGGAAAAAGTCAGGAGGTAAAAAGACAGATCTGGCAAATTATTCACCGCTAATATGTGAGAAATACTGCTCCCCTGTCTGTTCATAAATACGTGCACAAACAAACTTCAATATACTATTTATCATTTCACATTTCTTAACTCTCTAATTGTGAATCTGTGTGGGAAATGATCTTCCTGTCAGGCACAATATTCCTGCGCATTATGAAAAAGTTTTTTACATTCTATGCAGAAAGAAGATAACAGAATACTCAGTACCCCAACTCAAAGTCAATCACAATCATTCTCAGGTCTACTGAACATTTAATTATTAATTTCAGCAAAAATGCTTCAACAGGAGACATTCATAAAAGCTCATCCTAGAATTACCACAACCATGGGAGAACGTAGGAGATGCAGGAGGATGCAGAGGGTTAGAGCTGCAGGTTCAAGAGGTTACTGACTATCCTATGCTGTCTCCCTCACAATAGAACCTGAGTCTTTTAAGCGAAAGTATAAACGTGACAGCTGTGTTTCCAGGTAATAGTTCAATATTGATGGACTGATATTTTTCACTGAAGAGCCCTGACCTGAATTTATTTCTTTTTTGGAAGTGACTTGTGAGTTATTCACCTCCACTGATGTTTGTATCATTCCGTACTTACAATTGGGTCTTGAAAAATATATGACTGGTAATATTTTTGCGCCTTGATACATTCACTTTCAAATCCATAAGGAGTGTTCTGAAGAACTGTTCAAACAGTTATATATCATACAGAAATAGAGAGATATTTGTTTTATTTTGATTTTAGATGAAGGAAGTTTCAGTCTACCATCATAGGAATTCAAGTTACTTTGTGCCAGATCATGATAGGTGTACCTTAATCTTGTCCTGTGAAAAAGAATGCTGGTCTATTTCACAGGCTATTATGAGATAAAAATTGTGACCATTAGGCAGTACACTAATGGGAAGTTCATAAACTGCCTTACTTAGGTATCTACTGTTGTTCATTGCAAGCAACTTTTAAAGCCCAGTTTTAATCACCAAAATGAACAAAATACATTGCAAAACTGTTTACTTTTAAAATAAATTTATTCTCAGTTTTTATTATAATATTTGCTTAGCTTCTGCAGCAACCATTAATCTATGCAATATATTTTTTACATAAATACATTTGGGTCTAAAAGCTTAGTTCAGACCTGGCAAACATCTTTAAAATAGCATAATGGGATTCCAAGACATCCCTTTGGATTCTAAATCTCTTTTAAAATTAACTTGAAAATATCCATCCTGTCTTATGTATTCTCATAGATATATATAAATGAGAAGCCTGAAATTAATGTAAGATATGAAATGATACACAATAAAATAAAAAATGAACAATATGTGACTCAATTACACAGGCGAGGCTCTCCGTTTTCCTTGACAAATCACTGTAATATATCTAATTAAGGATTACAAAGCCATGGCTGAAGTTAACAGTTCTGGATGTTTCTTCTTCAGTGAATCTAAGGTAAGTAATCACATCGACAGCTGTACACACAGGGAGCAGGGCAGAGAAAAAACATAGTGTTCATAGTCTTATTTTTCTGGCAATACATAGGAGGAGTTCAAAATAAGAATGCAACATGAGAACAAACTACACTTTCGCATTCAAACATCCTTTGGGTTATGCAAGGCAAAAGTGTTAAGCTGATCAGAAGATAGAACAACAGCAACAACAAAATTGACTCCTAATAGCCAAAAAGAGGTGTTATCATAAGTGACACCACTGAACAGTATTGTCCTCTACATCTGGTTAACTACATCAGAGCATTAGCTACAGACCAGTCAAGTCATTGCTATGTCATGATATTGTATACATTTTTCAACTGAATAAATAAAATGGGTCACTTTGAAGTGTCTCGTCATTTTAACCAATACTCTAACAGATAATGTTCAAACTGTATATACTTCATACATATTCAAATGAAAGGTAATCAATACATTCAAAAATAAGACTTTCAGTCTGTTAATTTGTCATTGTTTATAAATGTCACTTGCAGATTCTACAAAATACTTAAACGGAATTAAATTAAAATAGCACTCTGTGCCAACCTCTCTCCCTTCCCACAGGCTTAGTTCCCCGATCCATTTAATGATCTTGTTTCAATTCAGTAGTAATGGCAGTATTCAGCAATTCAGTAGTCTGGCAATCCAAGTATCTTTGTAAAACATCTTTTATATTACTATTATTTTTATCTACTGGCATGTCTTTAACAGTAAGCTGTAATCTAAAAAGTTGAGGATAAAAAAATTGAAATAACATCCAACTTTGCACTCATAACACTGAAATAACTTTGTGAACAGTATTAAACATTTTTCTACCCTTTGATCCAAGTATCAGCTATCTAACATGTATACATGATTTCATTTTTAAGGAGAAGTGCTCTCTGTTACTGCACTGGAGTTTGGTTTTAATACAAACTACTGCAAAGAGCTATGTTATCTGAATTTAAATTCTGACCCCAGTCATATTTTAGCTCTAGTTCTTTAGAAGTTCTTTCCATCTCCTCATGGATGAGAAATCTATCAATTATGAACATACTTTGAATAGAAAGAAAAATAAATTGAATAGCATGAAAAGACCATTTCTAGAATTCTACTTTATGCCTTCTATGAAAACATAGTTACTGGTGCTTCAAAGTGATGAAGTTCTGAATTAACTTTGAAAAGAAACACTTAAGAACAGAATCTCTGAGTCATTACAACCTACTTGTAATTCCCTCTTCAGTTTCCATGTGCAGGCAAATCATGGAGTGCAGAGAGGATCAAGTCTGCTTTCAGAATACAAGCCTGGGGCAAGGTGACATAATTAAGATCAGACGGTATATATGAAATTGGAGAGAATGCACGCAAGGGAGTACCTCACTGCCTCTGTGTGCATAAGGGAGGAGGAAGATTGTTGTTTTGCTATGACAGTGACCATGTACCTCTGAAACTACTCCACTTCAGGGCCAAAGCAGTTCTCCAGCAGGTTTGGAAGGAGGCACTTGCTACTCCATCTTCAAATACTGTTATGCAAACCTCCCATAGCTCCATGTCGTTCCAAAAATATTGAGATCTACAAAGTTCCTGGGGCTTGTAAACATGCAAGTGAGTGAACAGGTATATTAAATCTCTCATTACATGAAAATGTTACAAATAAACTACCTTTTCTGGAGGCAGGGTTTATGGCTGCTCATGAGCTTCCTGAATTAGCAAAGCTGCCAACTGTGAGGGATTTAAGGAGTAACACAAAAAAATCCCAACAACAACAAAAGGTCAAAAGACCTCGGCAAAGGACTGGTTATACCTATCTCATTCTTGGCAGATTTAACTATTCTGAAAGACCTCCAGGACTTCCAGACAATCTGTTCCCTATGGTATCGGGGGGGGTGGGGGGGTGGGGGAGGCTACGAAGTTTCTTACTGGCTAAATTTTTTGTGGAAGGCACAATTTTTATCAAGGGTGTGAAAGGCAGCCCATGCCTACTTATGCTGACATATGCAAGAAACTAAATCACCTTTCTATCCATCCTGAGTTTAAATTCATCCTTCGGAAACTGTTTCTAGTTCTGTGTATTTATAGTATTTCCAGTGTATACCAAAACACATCTTTCTAAAGTGGCATCTTCCACCTACTGTGTCTAAATGGCCATCTACCGCTCATTCTGTCTTCTCACTGACTTTAGGATCCAACTCAGTTTTTAGGCTCACCTCCAGTCCTATATCTGCATCATTTTTTTCTAGTAAAGCGCTTAGAAACATCTGACATTTGGGTAAGTTCAATGAAGAACAAATATTATACTCTTTGTTGGGGAGTGGGGAGCAAATCAAGACTTCCTGAACATGATAAATTAGTTAAAATGGCCACTGCTCCATCTCATAGTTGTCCTTCTCGGATAAGGAATTCATTGCGTAAAAAATAGGCTATTTTTACCTTGTACCTGACTAAGCCTGTTATACCTAGGAACAACTAGAAGTATCAAGAACAGCATGCTTCTCTCTTCACAGGCTGATTAGCCACTTTCACTGCATCCCTTTGCTCAAAGATTTCAGTTCAACCAAGGATTATAAAGAGCAAGATAAGGGGAAATCTCCACCAGCTCCCAAGGTTCTCCCTACTGCTCTAGAGCCAGCAGAATCAATGGAGTTTTAAAAGGAAGATAGCGCTGGGTGGCTTAAGAGATGCCTCCCTGCTTTTCAGCCCCCTCCAGTATGCAGTTCTTCTCCCCCAGCCTACCAAGGAAGGCATCTCCTTCAGACTGGGAACCATGGAGGAAGAGAGAGATTCTGTGCAGAGTGCTGGTGGAAGCACACTGCATTGAATTGAACCATTCAGTGGTCCGTAAAGCCTACAACAGTTCAGGAGTTTCCCCTCTGGAAGTAAAAATTTGATCATTCCAAATGTAGTAGCTGGTGACTCTGGATCCTTAATGGAAAACAATCTTTTAACATTATCTTGGGGCCACTTTTGCACAGAGCAATAACACCCATAACAATGACCTTTCTTGGTGCTAAATTTTCATTATATGCACAGTGTGAGAATGAAAGAGGTCATTTGTCTTCCACTGCACCAGACAGGGAAACCCTGCCTCACCGTTTTTCACAAGCTGGCTAGTTTTTCTTACAGGTTGTTTCTAGGGCAGTCTAAGAGTACTGTTCTCAGCCCCTCTAACAGGTTCTGTGATTGAAGGAAGAAACTTTTTGTATCCCTTGCCCCTTCCTCTAGTTTCAAATATCATATGAAAAAAAGCATGCTTTTTTTGCCCATATCTTTTAATTTTGCATTTTTTTTCTGCTATGCTTACTTCTAGAATTGCATTGCATAGATGAATGGTAGTAGCTGTACAGTCTCAGTCCATGGGAAAGTTATTATATTCACAGTTTTCTTTTCTCACTTGTAATTGATTCCAGAGAGAAAACACACACATTAATACTTATTATCTCATTTGCAGTACAGAAGTTTAATCATGAAGCCATTCCCTCTGTGAAACTCCCATTGAAGTCGGTCAAAGTCAAGCCTGCAAGTGGGCAACAAGGTCAGGAGCAGATTTACTTTCATATCATTTTCACGCATTGACCGAGTATGTTTACTTTCTAATACATTAAAAAGAGTGATGGGTAAGCCACAGAGTCTCAATGCTTGGACAAACACCAAAAACTGTGGATGCTCTTTTGAACTGTATTCCAACTGTCTAAAGCCACTTGATTCTCCACAGCTGGGCTGGAAGTCTTACAAGATTAGATATTTCAGCACTTCTGCTTCCCATTCTAGCCAAGTGGAGATAGTTTAAATTTGAAGGGGAGCAGGGGGAGACAAAAACAAGACCATGGCAAGCATTACACATCAACTAGATTTTCACATATTTACTTGTTAATCTGAGATCCCAGTAAAATTCTGTTCTTAATGTGGGTACCCCAGTGACCCTGCCCCCAGACCATAGAACACTTTATTTGTTTTCTCACTTACAGCAGCCATAGAACACTTATTTCTAATGTAGGTGTTGGATTTAGATCCCAGCCCAACACTTCAGTCTGATACAGACAACAGGATGTCTGAGTCAATGATCCTGGAACTAACAGACAGACTCCTAATGATGCCATAACCATGACAGAAATGAGAACTGCTCTTGATTTCATCTTAGTTTCCCTGAAACTAAAAGAGCAGAATGCTGAAACTTTAATCACCTTTCTTATTAAGGATTATATTCTTCCAGCTATTGGAAAATAATGTGGCCCCTGAGGGAATAGCTGTTGAGTTTTTGATGAAACCCACTGTATCAGTCACTTTGCATATCTCATTTTTACATTCCCATGTTAATCAACCTGAATTTCAAATAAGCCAAACTTAGTTATATCTAAATTCTGGTTATTTTAATATCCATTTTTCTTGATGACAGAACTATGTATCAGATACCCTGTGAAAGTAAACACTGCACTAGATTAGCACTTTCTTTCTAAATGATGTTGTTCTGTGTTTCTTGGCTAGATGTTATGAGAAACTTAATCTGAGGCTTATCCTAGCAGGTACTGATGATTTTGTTCAAAACACTTATGCAAGCAATGTGGCTGGCTGCTTCAAATCTTCATTACAAATATAGAAAAGGTTCATAGTTAGAACAACTGCATTTTGCTCCATTGCCATCAATATTTCAATGATATAAGGAACTGAAATCCCACAATACTTACCCACTAATTAGTTCTTTTAATAGCTAAGCTCTTCTTATATTAACTATTTCTGTGAAACTGCTACTAGCATTAACAGATTTTTTAAATGTATGTTTGTGTATTTAATTTATGTATGTTTCATTTTCTGATTTTCTCAGAAAAACCATCCTGGCTGTCAGGGAGCAGCAGGAGCGGGGCTGCTCTGAGACAGAGATGAGCCAGGAGACACGATGACCCCCACGCTCCAGGCTGGGCAGTGATGCTCCCACAGGTTGCAGTCCCATGGTACCTGATCAGGGGCAGTGGTAGCAACAGGTCCAGATGATCATCCCAGACACGGCAAGGCAATGAGTCAGGTCCACAATCCAGTCATGAAGATCGGGCAAAAAATGGCAGGGGTCTGGGCCAGAGGCAGGAGTAGAGATAAGGCTACACACAAGCTCAGTCCAAGGCCCAGCCAAGAAGCCCAGCCAGGAAGAGAGAATAGTAGGACTAGGCACGTGCGTACTCACTTAGTCAAAGTGGAGGTGTCCAGACCTTAGCTTAAATGGAGCTCCAGGATCCACAGACAAGTCCCAGGTGAGACCAATCAGCACAAGCTTTTTGGTGCACCCTGGGACCTAACAGTTTTCATTCCAATATAGTGAAATAAGAAGTAGATTCCATGTCTTTGAATGCCTGTGAAAAGTATCTCAATGGTATTACTTTTTCAAATATGGGTTTCTTCAAGGTTGGGGAAGGGGTAACATCTGGGCCACTATACTAGGTAGAAAGGGAAGCTAAGTGCTTCTGAAAAGGTTTTCTGTGTGGCTGACTCTGCCTAAGGCCAACTAGCGAAAACTTGATAAACCACTTTTCCTGTGCTGCTTCCCCCTGCTGTCCCTCCAGTCATTCTACTCTACAGAAAGCCACTGAATAGGTCAGAGCAGCTTCAAGGAAGTTGAACCTGAAAATGGCTCCTTGGTAGCCCAGGGGATGGAGGGTAATGTTCATACCTAGGGCAGACAAAGCTGCCTCAGACATACTCAGCAGAAACAAGAAAAGATGGAGAATAATGAAGGGAAACAAAAAAATCTTTGAATGTTAACAATTAAATACATTCAGATAATAAACTGACAGAAGGCATCAGTACAACAAATCAAAGTAATACTGTCTGCATCCAAAACTTGCCTAGGCAAATCATTCTATCAATGAATGAAGAAGAATTTCCTTGGATAAATTAATTAATTAATTATCCTGGGATGAATTAATTTTGTGAGATTTTAATAAATGATGAACTTCAGTTAAAACTTTTCTGACATAGATCTTTGTCTGCATTGTATCTGAATTCCCCAGTGTCAGCTCATGCTACAGCTTTTCCCCACTGCAGAGTCCTTAATAAGGTTTCTTTCCTTTATCTAGTTATCCAGTTTCCCAAAACATGCAAGAGTTTCTTTATGTTTGAGGTTCCCACCACTCTGCCACATGTGAACTGAAACTGGCAAATGTCTTCACACTTTACTAGATGAACACATTAACAATAGCATGACTGCATAAGCATTGTTTCCATAGGAAAACAGAGTTAAAATAGTCTGGTAATAATAGCTGGTAAATTTAGTTAACTATTATCATCAAAATAGCAATGTTTTGGGGTTTTTTTTAGAGCTACATCTTCATAAGACTGCTACTCAAATTGAAGACAGGAAATATTTGCCAGAAATTTGATAGGTGGCAGCTCAGACAAATTGGCTTTTACTTAACAGATGTGTCTCAAAACACTCCTATATCTCCAGTTTATAATGGATGAAATAATTTTATGGATTTTATATGTTCATATATATATAAAACATGTCTATATGTTTATAATCAGAAACCTGGGTAGATAGAAACTGATCCTTAAGTTTAGAAAGAGGAATATACCCTTAGAACGATGCAAAACATTGTGTTCTGTGCCGTATATGTTAAATACACTTTGGACATAAACTAAGTCTATTACTTTTTACTATTATTATTATCATTTTTATGGCTAGTTCACTTCCCTTAGGTTCTTCTACCAGCTCAGTTACATAGCATTTCAGCTCCAGGGAGAACAAAATTGACCAATTAGTATCTCATGATGCAAAGAAGACCCAAAATACTGAAGTATATGATGCAGCCACAATAAATCATTGTCTTATTTAAAATAGAGAGAATCATGCAGACTGAAAGGATCTTAAAAGAAAAAAAGGTTATATGACAAAACAAAAATAATGGAAATTACAAGATTTATTTCAGCCAACGCTGTAATCTTTTTTTTATCACATTAAATCTTTCCTTCCAATTAGAAATCTGGCCAAACTGTAACTAAAGCTTTTAGGGTAAAGAAAAGGTTTTTTGCTGATTCACTCAAACATCCAATCAGTGTTAGTTAAACTCTAATTTCTGCAAATATTTTGTGAAGGGCTGATATACAGGAGCTGCAGCTACAGGTCTATCTAACCCCAACTACATAAGAAATGCATAAACAAATCATATAAAGGAAAAATAGCTAGAACGCTTCTTTTTTTTTTTNTTTTTTTTTTTTTTTTAAGGAAAAAATAAGAAAGAAAAAAAAAAAAGGAAACTGTTGAACAATTTTATAAACTCCCTATGCTATACTAGGATCAGAGATACCTGAAAATCAAAGTAGGTACAAAGCCTGGAATACGTTAAAATCTATAAAACTGAAATGTAAGAGCAACGTGAACTGTAGATGTAGCACACCTTCCTATGCTGTTGTCCATGGTTCTTTTTTCTAAGATGATCTAAGATATATTTTCCATAATCATGTAAGGAATGTGGAAGAACTTGTCTACCTTTTATCAGAAATTCTGTCCCATAATTTCTGACAATTGTTAACTTTCAAGAGATTTACCTTCCTGCATGACTGTAAAAAAGGAGTGGATACAATAAACCTTGGGCTTTAACTTGACTTTCAACCATACAAGCAAGCACCAGAGTGCCGAGCACACCACCAGTCTTTGCAACATCTTCCCTGACAGCTCTCTGCAGTGGTGCAGCTGTGAAACCCTACATCAAACCACTGTGTGAGAAAAAACTGTGGCTTATTAGGGTTTCACCCTGTTCATTGGAGAACTGCATTTTAGGTTCAGGTCCTTGCATTAGGTCCATACCTACAGCATGAGGTATGTTTCAGGTGTGCCCATGCTTGGCTTGGCTGTTTCTGACTGCTGACTTGACACCCTGGCTCAACCTTATTCCTGTCTCATTCCCCAGGAATTGCCTGGCACTCCCCTGACTCTTGGCTGAAGCTGGTTATTCTCACTGGGCCTCCTCTGCTCTTCTTGCTTAGGCATTGTTTGTTGGCAGTCCTGTCAAGGAACTGTCTGCCCTGCCTGCCTTGCTGTCACCCTTGGCTCTCACTTCTCCTCTCTTGGGGATCAGATATCTCTTCCTGTTCTCTGAGAGCAAGCAACATAAAGCAGCATGCACACGTGGGGTATATATGGTCAGTAACCCCATGTACCCCTTGCTTCTTGCCACTTATGGGCAAGAATTACAGACTTAATTACTATCTCAGTGACTTTTTTCCCCAAACATAGCCGAAGATGCTATTGCATAGGCCGCTTCACATGCGCAACCTGGTTAGGACACAACAGTACAACTTCTTTTTCAATTAAGAAAATAAATGGCAAGATGTCAACACGAAAAAAAAAAAATAAATTATGAAGGGAGAATAAATTGCGTGAGCCAACAGTAACTACCCAGCTGTCCTTACTCAATAGTGGAAAGAGCTACACAATGAAGGACATTTGCTTTGTGTGAGACACTGTTTAAATACATCTCCCATATGCTGCCTTCAAAAATGTCTGGAAAAGTGGCTTGATTTAGTTGGAGGAAAGGTGAGACAGAAGTGAGAATGTAAATAACTAACTACAGTCTCTGTTTAGGGGGAACCTAATGCTTTCCCTACAAATACTATTCTGCACGGAATTTTTTCTTTTATAAACCTTTAAAATTCATCCATATCATTACTGTATTGTGCCTACTATCTTTTCCAGCTCTCACTGCATATTTTTCCCTAGCTTTTTATCTGTCATTCCTCCTTTTATCTCACTCTTCCCTTAGAAGAGCACAAACCCAATCACTCAAGCCTGAGCTGACATTTCAAGCCCAGGATTTTCAAGTGGGTTAAAAATTAAATATGAATTTACCTATCTGTATCTAGCAGAAGCCTTTTTCAGTATTCCATTAGTTATTTCCCTTCACTCCCAAATTTATTCCATTCTCAAGTACTGTAGTACTTCCTAACGGGATTATAATATACCAGACAGCCATTAATCCTCTGAAATAGGTCAGCACTGGTACTTGGCTGCCAATTAGTCTCTTGTACATCATGATATTAAAAGTTTTGTTGTATATAGCCAGGTAAATTATGTTTTATCCCGTATTCTCATTATTTTGTTACTTTATCAGTTTTTTCTGGCTTTAGTGAATATAATTTACTTGATGTAAATGACAAGAAGAATGTATGAAATTAAGATAAAGTTCTCTATAAAGGCCACGGAAGTTTATTGCGAGACAAAAGAAAAGTTTTATCTGAAAAGAGATGTACATATGTTCTATGTTTTAGTCTTTTTTGTAGTCTCTTTTGATGCAAAATAGATGTTTTTAGGAGTTCATATGTGTCTACTACTTATTCAGCACCTGAAATGAACCTAAGTCTGTAGTGTCTTATGTATCTTCTCATCATCTGAATTGTCGTAATCACAAGATTAACAACTTCAAGAGAACTCACAAATAGAAGCAGCTATTTTACACATCTTGTTTTTAGGGAAAAATCCCTACTCTGTAGAACACAGATGTTTTTGCAAATTATTGCCAAGAGATCTTCTGAAAGATTTCCTATCCTATGTTAATGGACCTTGAATGATGATTTTCTGATCCTCTGGTAATGATAATGACTTTGCATTTGTCACTTGCCTGAACATCTTTGACATAGGTATTCAATTGTTATTATTTTCAGCTCAGGAGAAATGCAGATGAAATATATATTCTCTCAGTCCCAGTTTAAGAATTAGCTTAATATCTGCAACAAAAGGTAGCAAAAATCCTACTAGAAATAAAGTCAAATTTACAAGTTTATTAATATTCTTATTAGGAATTACATTGAAATGCTGTTACTCTTCATCTTTAATTATGTGTTTCCCTTCCTGCAGTTTATCTTTTAACATGTAGGAAGCAATTATTTTCGTAGCAGCCACCTGTTATTCTAAACAAGGCAAAGTCTTGTAGTATCTTCTGTGATGCCTGTTGGCATTTTGCTTACATTGCAGGGAACAGAATAGATGTCTGGAATGGGGTGTTCCCAATGATTACATGCCAGTGTTTTTCTTCTTGTTACTGGTCATGCCTGCTTTTTTGTCTGGACCGTGTGGCTTGATCCCTGTAACCTTTTTGAGGTTATGATAAGTCTCGTTAATCATCACTGTATTCACTAGACACCATTTCTCCCTGGACACAGACTTCAACATGTCACTCAGTCTCTGAATTCCTCCACTGTCTTCTCCATGCCTTAAGTAAAAAATATTTATTGCAGCTTTCAAAGCTCTGTATGGCTCTGTTCTTCTTTAGTAATTAGTTCCTGTGCAGCCACATCAGGTACATCCCCATTAGTATTTGAGTTTGGAAATTTTGCTCTTGAAACAAACCCTTTATCCAGGCTTTGGCACACTGAAGAGTGGTCTCCGGGTGCACAAGTTGTATTTCTGCTCAATGAAGTTAAACCTGAAGATACATTGCAGGGGTTAATGGACAATCAGTCCCCACGAGAAGATGTGTAGTTCTACTGGCTAGGATAGAGTTAATTTTCTTCATAGCAGCTCGTATGGTGCTGTATTTCAGATTTTTGACCAAAACAATACTGGTGATACACTGAAGTTCTAGCTACCGCTGAACAGTGTTTGCACAACATCAAGGCCTTCTCTGTTTCTCACTCTGGCCCTCCACTGAATAAATTGGGGTTACACAATAGGTTGGGGGAGGACACAACTGGGCAGGTGACCCAAACTGACCAAAGGGATATTCCATACTATGTGATGTCATGCTCAGCAATAAAAGCTGTGGGGAAGAAGGAGGAAGGATGAAGGGGGGACGTTCAGACTGATGGCATCTATCTTCCCAGGTAACCATTACAGGTGATGAGGTCCTGCTTTCCTGGAAATGGCGAAACACCTGCCTGTCGATGGGAAGTATTGAATGAATTCCTTATTTTGCTTTGCTTGCATGCATGGATTTTGCTTTACCTAATCGTCTTTAACTCACACCATGAGTTTTCTCACTTTTACCCTTCTGATTCTCTCCCCCTTCCTGCTGCAGGGGAGTGAGCGAGTGGCTGTGTGGGGCTTGGCTGCCTACCACAGCTGACCCATAAGTAGTTCAGTATACTCCCTCTGTCCCCCTGTCCCTGTGTCCCCCCCCCCATGCACACAGTATAGATGCCAGGTCCTCAGCCACAACCATTTTGCTTTATGAATCTCTTCCTGATGGGCCATGCTTTCTAGTCATGGTGTAAACATAATTTTCTCACTTCTTAGAGCAAGGTCCATTGAAGCTGGGCTGTAAGAGACTTTGATACCTTCATTCTGGCTCTGGTCTTCTTTTTTTAATAAATACAGTGGACAGGCAGAGATTTTCACGTGTCGTCCTCTGAGCCTACAGTTAATAGATTAGAAGGAAACTAACTCTAAAAACTGACACATGGCCAAACCAAAAACTAATATGTAATATTCTGTGAAATTTAATGAATTTTCAGCAACAGGGGAAAGCAATCTTGATCTTATCACTTTTGAAATGGTTAGAGAATTCACTGTCTCTTACAGTCATTAATAAGGTGACTAGTTAATACTTACTGGTTTTATTGTGCTTACCTTCTTTATACACTTTTTGCTTTAGCTGTCAAACCAGTGTGTGAACCTATAAGACATACAGTTCTGTGGATCTTCATTTCGATTAAATGTTCTTTCTTATTACTAAGTTTAAGGATGACTTGAAACTGAAGCTGCAGGCTGAAAAACACTGTAGCTGTGTAGAAAGAAGCAGACCATTTGCATGTGGTATGAGATTTTAAGCCTGAGATCCACACCCTTTTACCTGATTAATGATACATAGGAAAGTATAGGAGTCTTGACTTCTAAATTCACTGGTGATCAATTTCAAGATTAATGGAATTTTCTGTATAGGTGTAAAAACAGCTCAGAATTTAGTTTGAGATACGCAACCTAGAAACACCTATAGAAGTTTTCAGTTTATCCTTTTGGTTTGATTTGAACCAGAAACATCACAAGTGTTTCATGACTTAATGTGACGGCAACAAAATATGTTATCATGTTATAGTGTATTTTTTTACATTATGAAATAATTATTTTTTCTTAGTGGAATTTTCTATTTTTGTATCTAGTCGATATGAAAAGCACTGGCATTCATAAACCAAAAAAAAAAAAAAGAAGAAAGAAAAAACCTCCGACAGACTTTTTCTATCAGATTGGGTTTATATTTTGTGCTAAGATGCAGAGGAATTTAAATTGGATCCAAGCAAAACCTAACACCTAGGATCAGTTTCACTAGCATACAAAGAATCCTAATGTTTTGTAACACTAATAAAGATCTAAGCAGCAATTTAACATTCAAGCCATTTAACTTTTGACCTAATACTTTTACATTTTGCACCTGCAATCAGCTAAGTGTCACAGATTCTCATCTCAAAAGCATAAGTGCGAGTCTGAAGTTTCTCAGATATGTTTGGGAGCATATTATGGGTTTTTAACTGCAGTGCTCTGACTTAACATTTCTTTTACTTCAACAGAGGGTATCAATTTTGCTTTGGTACCTCTCCTGCTAGGTCAAGGGAGTTTGATTGAATACAGCTCATTATAACTTCTAAGCTGTTACTTAAATAACTGATATGCAGCTGAAAGGAAACATTTTTATTGTTTCCTACATCCATGTCTCCAAAAATGCTGGCATTTTATCTTTCATCTAGAGTATTGAGTACTATGGAACAAATTACTGTGATGAATTTTTTTCCATTTTTGTTTCACTTGACTGAATGGAAAGTAAGTTTTCTTGACCAAAACATGTATTAAGAAGTTCCCAACCTATATTTTGCCTTCATTTCCTTTCTATGACATACATTAAAAAATCTAGGCAAAATTGTAGGTTAAGATAACATTTTTATTAGATCATTTTTAAGGGAGCTAGCTTTGCTGCTTGCTTAAAACTTTCAAATCTTAGTCAATGCCTGAGCAATTAACCTTGGATAACATAGTTTTAGTTTTCTGTTCTGAGTTTGTGGGTTTGGGGTTTTTTTGTTTGTTTGGTTGGTTGGTTTTTCATTTCTGCTGAGTTTTATGATTTTCTTACAGAATATAGCTTGATATCTACATATGCCAGCATAATTCTCATAATTGTTAAATCTATCACGTAGGATGGTCCCTTGTCATACTTTCATAAATAATCACAATTTAATAATTCTTGGTCACACTTAACTGTAAAAGTATGTGACTCATAGTTTCTGAAGGTTTGACATTCTATTTTCTATGAACTTGAATCCATATCTATGAGTCTGATTTTTATGTGCATATATGAAGTCTCAATCTACAGAGAGAAATTGATGTATTTAGGAAAAAATCTCAGTAAAATGATCGAGCTATAATTACAGTTTGAGGGACTGTGTTGGTTATCTCTCTTTTTCATTATTGCCATTTCTATTTCATAGTCATGTCTACAACACAGGAGTTTTAATTCTTTACGTATGCTGTAAGTAATATTTAAAGACAATGTAACAATACATACTCTTCAATTGATACTGATTGGTCTTTTCCATTATAAACCCAAACACACAGCCTATATATACCAGGGGGAGTATAAAAGTGGTTACAAGAGAGCAGATTCCACGTATAATATGTAAAATTCTAAAGCAAAGTCTAGTCTTCTCCTCAGTTTTCAATTTGTCCTTATTTGATTTTTTTATTAATGTCTTCCATGAATTAATTCTATTCGTTTTTCAAGTGGTATTTTAAGCTTGAGTTATCGGTTACTAAAAGGTGAAACAAACAAACAAACAAAAAAAGCTAATCAAATATAATCAAATTCCATATTCACGAGTAGTAAGGAATTTTCTTTCAATGTTCAGAGTTACAAGCATCATATATAAAACATTTCCAGAAGCTCCAGAATCTGAGTAATGTTGTGGGATTTTTGCAGAAACATCATATGGTAAATAATAAGATGACTTACCACCTGGAGCATGCAGTTCCATGCATATATGAGCATATTTGGATCCATTTGGGAAAGCAGTTAAATCACAAGTAGCAAAGATATCACTTGGAAATTGTGGTTGAACACATATGGTTAGATTTTTGACAGCGACACAACAGCAGTTTTGTGGTAAGTCAGAAAGAATAGTTTTTCCAAAATTCAGGAAGTGACTTCACGTCTTAAGAGCAAGATTTCCTAAATTGTATCTAGAATAAGAAAACAATAGTTGAAACCTAGCAATGAATTGACCTTCTGATAAAGATAGTCATGGAAACTTGGTGGGGTTTTTATTTATTTATTCTCCTTAGAACTTTGAAACTGAGGTTGAATAAACCTACCCACTGCTGTCTGATGATCTGTGTGGTAACAGAATACTCTCCTCTATTTGAACTGCCCTTATCTTGCACAGAAGTTCAAACAATTCACTGAACCCTGGATGTACCAAAATATTAGATAAGAAGCATTTCAGTTAAGCAGTACATCCATGTTTGAAGTTTTGGTTTCTGATCTTCTTGCTTGCTTTAGTTAATTACTGTCCCAAATCTCATCTTGGTTGACTATTTTCCATGAGTCAAAAGAATTTTCATTTCTTGTTGTGAGTTACTGTTTCTCAAATTGCTGCCATAATTTTGCTTTTTCTGCTTTTCTTTGCAGCATTAGGTGCAAAGATGGTGTATAGATGTACTGGTTAAACTGACTCTTATTAGTTCTTTCTGGTGCTAATTAGCCTTTCTTAAAGCTTTTTTATTGTGCTACTTCCTTCTAGAGAACTAATATCATGCTCTTTGAAAGAAGTTACCTGAAATTTCCAACTCTTCAATATTTTCATGTGAAATAAAACAAAGGAAAACATAATGGTTAATGGTTGGACTTGATGATCTTAAAGGTCCCTTCCAACCTAGACAATTCTATGATTCTATGTTTCTATTCTATAAACAAAAAACCTTTTATTTGTTTTCTCTGACTGTGATTACTCCTGGGTCTTGTCTTCCACTTCTGAAATACATTGCAAACAAGGTGAAGTAGAAGTGAAGTAGAGCCAGACACAGAATAACTAGCACAGCTGTGGGTGCTTGGTCAACCTTTCAGACAGGTCACATCCTCCAGGGCTGGTTGAAGAGGAAATGTGACACAAGTCAGCTTTTTTCCCATGTGTTCCCCTGAGGATTGGGAAAGTATTCTGTGGAATTCATTACGACTCTCAAACTCAGTAATTCACCAAACAAAACAGCAAAGTAATTGCCCTGCATGCAATAATGTGTGTTTTATTTTCATGTACAAGACCATTTCTGAATGAAATTCCTTCAGAGACTATGGTCATCTTAAAGATTATTTTGATAACAGCAAATTCATTCTGGTGATGGAACTAAGTTTATTTTATTTTCTCTGCCATCTGGTAGGAGGACTTACCTTGTTGAATCTATACCTGTGTTTAGCTCTAGTCAAACAGTTACACCCTGCATAAATGAGGAAAAGAGGATAACTTGCTGCAAGTTCTTGAAGGAGACTAAATTGATTGGATTAATTCAATCCAGTTCTATTTTCCTTTTTACTGTAGATACTTCAGCAAGTCAAGGGTGTTTCTGGTCCCAGGACCTAGCTCCCAGGGTCCCAGCTCCCAGTGTGGCAGCCAATTTCTCAGTCAGTACTTTCAGTAGGCATTTTCGTCTGTTCTGTAATTTTCCCCTTCTCACCAGGCCCTCTTTACAGCCGCTCGCATCAGGGTCCTCCACGGGCAGCAGTCCCTTCAGGGTGTGCCCACACCCGCCATGGAGACCCTTCTTCGCTTCTTGCCTCACTTTTCATTTTTCTCAGCATTTATCATCCTTTTTTCAGTATCTTTTCCCAGGGGTGCTGCCACCATGTCCGAGGGGTTCAGCTCTGTCCTGCGGAGGGTGGGTTGGAGACAGCTGGAACTGCTGTGTACGGCATGGGGCAGCCCTGGCAGCTCTTCACAGAGGCCCCCTCAGCCCCCCCATTGCCAGCACCGGGGCACCTGCACGCAATATATACTCAGAGCTTGGTCTATCAGCTTGTGGTTATTGAAACTGCTAAAGAAACTGTATTCCTACGGAACATAAGGATCTAATTCAGTGCATTTACAAGAGGAAACCCCTGTGCAAAGATAACCACCAGTGTGTTATTTTAAGAGAAAGAACATTCACATGCTGCAACATGTTCTCCTCTTGAGATTGGGTCCAAAAAGCAAAAGAATTTCACCAAAAAAAAAAAAAAAAAAAATTCTGGAATATTACCAATATTGTCTAAAAAATAGAAAGCCACACCCATATACCAACCAAGACAGCTTTTGTCTCCTTTCTGCTTAGCTCTGCTCAAGCTATTCTGGTCAAAAACTTTTCCTTATGACATAATGCAATGTGAAAATTCCAAATCTTGGAACATTTTTTTAATTTGTACTATGCATCTTGCTTTTTATCGTAACCTTTTAGCCTACCACCACCAAAAGTTACTTTCATTATATTTTTTAAAAGCAGTTTTGTTTTACAATGAAATCCATAAGTAAAATCTAGACAAGAAAATTATTTGCCAATTATAACTACATCTGCAAGGTGTTATTAGCTTGTTGAATTATGAATGATACTGAAGATACAACATGCCCTATTAATATATTACCACTTTAAACTAAAACTAACAATGTTCATTAGAGCAAGACTTGACATTATATTGCTGACTTCATAGTGTACCAAATCACATTTTTAATATTAATAATCTACTCGTAATTACATACTTCCAAAACTAAGATCCTCTGACTTTGTAACCCCATTTTACAGTAGAGATTTCATAGCTATTTTTATCAAGAAAGCAGTGTAAAGGTCCTTTTTTGAAAGTGACATCATTGAACATGAGCTTTCATATAGTGCAAACTACTTAATGTCACATATAGTTCAATCGAATTAAGTATAAACAGAGACGTTCTTTTCAATTGATGCAATCCCTTCCTGCAGAAAGCCAAGTGAGATTAAGCAGTTCAGTGTTCCTGTCTTCCATTTCTACCTACCTATTCTCATTTTCTGTAAAAAGCTAAATGTGGCTGTAGCTGTGAATAGTGTTCCTTTTAAATGTAAACTGTCCTTTCTAACTTTAATCTATCTGTTGGCAAAAAACATCTGCTGACAATGATTTACTATGGGAAATGCATGAGAAGTCAGTTAATGAACTGAACCATTTGTTATTTACTTAAGCATACATGCTTTCAAGATTTTTTTTAAGTAATTTTCACTCTTTTTGTTGAACTAAATAAGATTTATATTAATTAAAATATATGAAGTATTAAAAATATTAATGGATAGATAAATCTTCCTGCAGATCCCAGCATGAAGCAGTTTTTTCTGATTTCATAAAAAGAACAAATTGACTGTCAATTGATTCTAATTAACAATGTAGACACTTCACAGGCATTTAGAAATAGGCATTTGTTCCCAGACACGTTCTGGTCTATGCTGTATGGGTCAATTGACACTTTGTTGCTGTAGTTAAAAAATAGGACAAGCTGGAAGAAAAGGAAGTATTACAGGTCAATATAAGGTGAAAGTCCTGTGCTTTGGTCAGCTATTAACTGTCTCAGACTGACTTAAAATATGATCTTTTGCATATGGCTATGAGCAAGCTCTGTCTAAACAACTAATTCCATGCCTGCTCTGAATATCCTGATGTCTAGACCATTCCTGAAAGTGATTTAAATTTATCTGGTTTATTTTGCTGTAAAATGTCTAGTTTCTTGAGACAATTATATTGTCTCCACCATGGTAACCATCACTGCCGGCTGAATGCTATAAGGCCACTCCTCCCCACTGCTTACATGTTGCACTTATCTCCCTCAACTCTTTCAAAGTTTTGGATACAGTGGAGAAAAAAGAACAGAAAGATGTCTCATCTCTCATCGTTCTCTTGCATTTAGATGCCATATATGTATATGTGGCCCAATGTAGTGTGATGATTTTGGTTAAACTAGGGCATATTTTCACTAAAGTGTGGAAATTAGGGAACATCAAGAACAAGGCAAAGTTTATTGGATGGATAATTGGATGCAGAATTATTTAAAAGATAAAGTTCAGGTGTTCCAGGGATAATATGAAAACCCACCAAACTTTTAAACAACCAAAAGTCCAAATGTCAAATGCATTCACATCAACAGAACATCTAAATCTTTTAAAATTCTCCCATTCTTACATAGCAGTGATGACAATCTATTAAGAAAACTGACACAGGTGATATTCCTAACCAAAATCTAGTAATCTGCCCATACAGAAAAATAAAGGAATGAAAAAACATCTATGGCATATTTCACTACTGTTTATAGACTACACTGAAGTAGATGAACAAATAAACATTTTGAGTAAAGATCAAAACAGACTGTCTGGTAAAACATTTTGGAAACCAGAACATTACTTTTGAAACTGGAAAGATTTCTATTTTGACATCACTGCCAATTTCAGCCATCCAAAATCATGAGTCAAACCCCAGATAATCACAGGATTGGCTTAAAAATAGAACAGTAAAAAAAAAAATAGTTTGTGTTTCTTTTTACTAGCCCTTTGCTTTCTGAGATCTCACAGATTATTTGTTTCATTTTGTGAAGGTTTTATAAATGAGCATTAAAACCTGAAGCTTATCTTCTAAAATAAAGATCTCCTGCAATCTCTTAATTCCAGTGGCAGTGGCTTTACGAAAATACTAAATATCATAAGACTTTTGTTATATTTGTGATGGCTGGGAATAGAGCCAATTAACCAGCAACATTTAAGACAAAAAGACAAAAATTATTGACAAAAGAAATCATAAGAAAATGCATTTTTAAAACATCCATTATCTTCACACTTATTTTTTGGCACAAGGGAGACTCAAGACTGGTGCAAGGCTGACTCCTTAATCAGTGCAACAGTGAAAACAGAAATCCCTCAGCGCAGTGCCGGAGGAGTAGATGGTTAGTAGATGGGCAAAGGTAGTCCCTTTGCCAGAAGCAAGGGATCTGCATTGGATCAACAGTCTTCACATCCTGGTCTCACATTACTTTGATTTGTTGCAGCTGCCATCAGAGGGGCCTGTGAGGTTCCTGGTCCCAGCAGCCACCGGACAGCCTTGCACTCCACCCGTACTGCAACCGGCATCGCTTCACCCAACGTACACTTCCTTTTCAGACTAAATATAGCAAAAGTGATCTGTGGCAAATCAGGCAAAGTCTCCTGCCTAAAACCTTCCTTCTTCTCCCCCACCTCCTTGTTTAAATCTTTTCTACACAGAAAGTTGTAATGATATAACAAAGATGTAATTCTTAAATACAAATTTTCAAGCATAAGCTAAACCACAATAACTCAGTTTTATAGCAGTATGACAGGGTCCAGACAGAGAATCTAAATCCATTTAAATTAAAGCATTACAATGGAGGAAAAGATAAGACTACACAGTAAGCTCTCCAGAGCAAAAGACAATTCCTCACCCTGAGAATGTGCAGAACCTTGAAAAAAAAGGTCTCGAATGTATCTGTGTTTCTAGAAGATACTGTAATAGAAATAATAATGATACTAACAAGCAAAAACATATGAAAACAAAACTCAGTCATTGTTTTGTTTTCCATTCCATTAGCGGAAAACAGTTGTTGTTTGGGTTTGTTTTTTTTTTGACAATCAAAATTTCAAAGATTAAAACTTTGGAAAAACAGTTACCTGTCAGTGTTGTCACTAAAACTGTTAAAAGTTCTTCAGGTGGATGACAGGAATGAAGGCAATCATCGTAGTCATTATGGGATATCATCTTGATCCACAATGCCTAATACCTGTGTATGAGAAGCAGTGACAACTTGTGATTACAGTCAGCTCCATCTCTTGGAAAGTCACTTACATGTGAATAGATATAAAACCCCGTTTATTACTATTTTCCAAACTGCAGAAGATACTAAAGAATGAGATTTCTCATCATTTCTCAATATTTTATCACTTCTTCAGGGAAGCGTTGCAATAGAGTACAGTATAATCTCATCATAAAAATAAGTGAACAACAAAGCATTACGAACAACATAATGGAAAAGCAAGATCTAATATGTGATTCTCACTGTCTTAAGACAAATGTTCTAATTTATTCTGTTTCTGTTTCAGTTTACATGGCCCGTCATCTCTCTGTCCTTCCTCCCAGTATTTTCTGGATTATCAGTGTCATTCTGTTTATCTCACATGCACACAGACTTCTCCTTTCTCCTGAAGTTTGAGAATTTTGATTTTGTTATTATTTATCATGCAAGTCATGAATTCAATGTTTTGAAAGGACAAAGGACGAAAAGAACTTCATAAATGAGATTATTAGTATTATATCAAAGCCGGGAGAATGCAGAACAATGACAACAGTGGAGAGATTGCTATTAGCTTCACAGTCAAATACCAGTGCAGAAGCTTTTGTCTGTGAAAAGGCTGATGTGGCAACTGCATAATGGACAGATTAATGTCACGCAGCTGTTGTTACAGTCACACAACATAATAGGTCATAGAAGTTACAAACTTCATTAGGTCTGGATGAGTTTTAAATCGATCAGTGCCCATAGCCACTAATGAATTCTTTCAAAATCACATATATCATGCCAGCACGTGTAAACCCTCAGTTCTTTATACATTATAAATCCAAGAGGATTTGTTTGCAAATCTCAGTACTAATAATCATACTATCTCTTCAGCGATAAGAAAATAAAAGTTTTAATTTCACTCATTTTTGGAGATGATTTGCCTGGGACTGACAAATTAAAAACGATAATAAACAACAACAATAGTGTACTTCACGATCTCCAGTGCTTCATTATTCTTACATTCTTCAAGACCTCCCTTGCTACGAAATAAGGAATCTTATCTTATGGGGAACTGTTTATTCCTTGCCTTTTTGCTGGTATGGGAGGTTAAGAACTCTCAATGTAAATACATTTCAGTTGTTCAAGATGGAACTGGGGTCACTGCAGTGTGGAAATTCAGAAGTTCATGTAGCAGAGCTAGGATGAGATGAGCAGCCACTAGTGGAGCAGACAACATCCTTAGCAGCATGTGGTTGGACACAGCTATCTTTTAATCCCCCAAGATATTGTTAGCTTTGGACTTACCTCCTCACGTCTGAAACAGGTTAGTTTGCAGTGGTCATAGGACATTGACCAAAATCAGGCAGTCTTTTAGTAGGGTTTTTTTTTGAGGGTTTTATTTGGTTTTATCATGTTCCTTCTCTTAAGAAATACAATGAAGAAGGAGTTTCTAAATGGGACTGGCTTATTTCGACTCTGCTTCCAACAATATGTCAGCATCCATCAAGGAGACAGTATGTAATGTAGTCCAAGTTAGTAATTTGCTAATGAGTTGATGGTGGGGTCAGTCCCCTATATCTTTCCAAAGTGACTGTGATTATACCTCATGGATATTGTCACGAGGCTTTTTGGAGGCTAAACAAAATGAGACAATACCAAAATGATTTGCAAGAGCAGAATTTTTTCTGGTCTCATTGTTCCTATTGTTACTCTTATTGTTGAATTCATTTGCATCACCTAATTTAATATAAGGCAAGTACCTATATGATGAACATGTTATTCTTTAAGTGCCTGTCAGAGAGCTAGCACTGATTGGCACATTACCTCAAGCTAGACCTTTGAGCTCTTTTAGAGATTTTTCCTATTCATAATTAGCTTAGTTAAAGCACTTACAGTAAGCATGTAATCAAGAGCTAGATGTAATGACTTATGTCCTGTACTAATTGTTCTCCATCTAAAAAGTATTTCATCTTGAGAAGCACCAGTATGAATGAGATGGATAGATTATACTGCTGTATCTTTTAAACCCTAAATTTATTATCCCACATTATGCTATAGTGTCCTATTCCCATATAGCATAATAGCTATCAAAGTGTTTTAGGAAGGGAGGTGTTCCTCTTTTATTGATGAGAAATCCAAGGCTTTAGCATAGGACTTGCAAAGAAATAATTTGGAATAGATTAGTAAGAGAAAATATATAATTTTGTATGACAAGATCTTTCAGAATAAACCTTCTGACCTGTAAATGGAAAGAGGAGTTGATCTCACTGGGCCACTCGTCGGTAGAACACTGATGCTAATAACTAGGTTCACTACATAAATTAACAATTATTCTCAAAAAGAGGAATACACTTGGACTATAATCAGTCTAGCATCTTGCAGACTACATACTCAGCCAGAAAAAACATCATCCCTCTCATTTGTCCAGTGCAATTTCTCATATTTCTCCTGTCTTAATCACCTCAAACTTCAACACATGTGAGCTGACATTTGGCAGCTGCCAAATTCCTGGTAATTTATTTACAAGAGATAGGTGATGGTTTTTCTTACTTTCCCTAACAATTCTTTTAAAATCACAAATGCCATAGAATCATAGAATCATTTAGGTTGGAAAAGATCCTTAAGATCATTGAGTCCAACCATAAACCTAACACAGCCAACTCCACCACTAAACCATCACCATTTCTTGAGAACAGAACTGGCAAAAACATGTGCCAAAAAAATGGATTTACTTTTCACTGTATAAATATCATGAAGAAATATAATATTGTAACTGCAGAGACGTGAAATGTTGGTCAGCGCTGGATTGCACTAGCAAAAGCAAATGCTTGGATGGTTATATATGTGAATATATAGTTAAATACAGATGCGAGTGGGATTGGTTTCAATTTACTTCGAATGTCTACATCTGAGTTAGCCATCTAGGATCCTTTTATAATAAGTCAGTGAAGAAAAATAGGCTTTTCTGCATTGTGAATCATCTGACCTAGTTTAGATTTATGTATTAAGCTGAAACAAATTTCACTCTGACAGTGACTTTCCTGACAGAAGTCAAATGGCTAACTCAGACAAAAACATGTACAGTGTAGGTAGGTGAGATTAAATCTATCTTTGATATTTGCTACTTGCTAATAATGTAAAAGCTTCTTAAATCACAGTAAAGATCAATAAGTAGTGGATACAATATAGTACACCTTTTCTAAGATTAAATTGTTAGAAAAATTTGGAGGTGTCCTTTTCAAAATAAGAACAAACCTAATTTCTTCTGTTGTGCCATCAGCTTGGTTTGAAAGAAAAAATATGAGACTTGAAGACAACAAGAGACACGACATTATAGCCTGACAGAGATAACAGCTACCTGCAACTGTCAAAGGATGGAGTGGATACCAATAAACAAAATGTTTACTCCTCTTTGGGATTTGTAGCTCAAAAATATGGATCAGAGTGACTGTGGCAAACTGCTGTAGCACAGCATATGTTCAAACTATATTATTAAAAAATTTAACTGATGCTGACTTTTAGATATTTGTAACTGAGTGGAAGAATAATTTCTATGAACATCTACTTCAGGCCTATGCCAAAGCACAGAAACCCATAAACACATCCCCGGCTACTACAGTTGTATGCAATAGTTTTATTGGATAGTAAAGGAGAAAAGAGAACATTTGAACCTTTTTTGAATTGCTTCTGATTACATGGACTGTATGGTGATCCTTATCTTCTTGCAATTAATGAAAAAAGGCAAACTTCAGTGACTGAGTGTCATACGTAAATATTTGCCCAGTCCGAGGCCATACGGCTGTGGCACAGATGGGACTAGCAGGCACGGGAAGCCCAAATAAGTCAGTAAAATAAAGTTTTCCACTTATTTTAATTCAGTATTTTTGAATATGTGTATAAACGATCTTATAAAGAGAAGGAAAACAATTATTCAGGGTACTGTTTGCTCACTATATAGTCATTATATAACCAATACTTATATATGTCTCACAATAAGTGAGATTCAGCCTCCTTCTATAGTGAAGGAAGTACTGTTTTCTGTCAGATTTCCTCCTGCTGGTAGGTGATCAAAAGATGACAGCCCTTCCCACCGTTCAACTATTTCCTTACATTTGTACTTTAAGTCCTATTTCAGACTAATGGGACTAATTTAGAGACATTTCCACCTCCCAACAATCTTGCGATTAGAAACCCATAAGAGTTTTATTATATTGTTATCTGAAAGCTCAGTCAAGAGTAATTTGCCAAGGCACAGCAGCGGCTCAGGAAATGGCTTCATTTACTGAAATAAAACCCAGGTTAATACACTGTTAAAGTCTTTGCCAGAGCTAAGGTCCATCACTGGCTGTCCGGCACAGTACCTTCGACTGAAAAATGTCTCCTTCATCTTGTGTCACACAGTGCAGCTGAAGATGCGGATACCTATATCTCCTATTTCCTCCATCCTCAGTGGATCAGATGCTGGAGAGAGCAGTGGTAGGAAGGGGCAGGCGAGAGAGGACCATCTCATAATATCAAGCAGTGAGCAGAAGCTGTGGAGTGCTGTCTGGAAGCTTGTTTGAGCCTGTAGCCTGACACAGTGGGGCTAGCACCTCTTTCACTGCTCCACGCCACAGCCTTTTCACTTGTCCTGTGGTCTGCTTGCAGTCGTTCGGTGGGATGGAGAGGCACTGCACATTGCTGCAAGGGTGCAAGGGACACCTCTGGCCACTAAGGAGCATGGAACAGGAGTCAGCTGAATCATTTCCATCTCCATTAAATGAGATTTGACCTAAGAATGAAGTTCTGTCACACTTTTGTTCTAATTTTCAGACTCTTCAAATTCTTACTCAGCTTCCATCTCTCTTCTCTCACTTCCAGGCTGATAAATAAAAAATTCCAATGGCAGCATTTAAAATCTGTATGCTTAAATCTGAGGTGTTTTCTTTGATTATTTTATTACTACTATGCTGTATGAAAACAACTAGAGAAGGCGGTCTCTAACAAAACATGCACCTGTCAGAGTTCACCTCCACTTGCAGCTTATTATTCAAATTGGTTTCCTATCTGTTGCAGGAAGCCGCTGAATCTTTCATTCTCTCATGCCAGGAGACTATTCATGAAGTAATTCACACACTTATTTCCAGTCCTAGCTTACCCTTTCACCCCGCACAACGTGACTTTTAACCTAAAGGAACTACTCGCGTCTAAGCACATCCCCAGAGTATTGGTATGTGAACGATGAGCTCTGCAGAGCTCTTTTTAGCTGTTAGATGTGAAGAGAGTTTTTGCAAATACAGTGACTGAGGTGACCGGTGTTCGCCACAGTCATGCAAAGATAAGTCATTTCGAGGTGATTTATGGAAAATATGTCATGTAAGAAGAAAAGATATCAAAACAGAGAAATTCAGTGAGTCTGTAAATTCCAATATCCCCTCTCCGCAAGTGGCCACTACCACATACTTTAGGAAAAGTCTAAAAAAAATGAAGAAAAAGAATAACCTTTCCTCAGAAGAAATGCATTTTTTAAGTCTCACTTTTGGGTGACTGCTTATACTCAGAATAAGTGAAACTCTGTCTTTGTCACAATAATAATAAAAAGAAAAGAATAGCCTATGGTTAATTTTGTGGATGGTCCCATGGCTCACGTAAATGTCTGATTCATTTAAAGTCAGCTACATTCTCAACCTCACTAATAGGCTGTGCCATTCCTCCTGTAGGAATGAATTCCAGAGGTTAATTATATATTATAAAGAATTATATCACTTTTCAGTTTAGCTGAGTGCTGCTTTCCCCCGCCCCACCCCCCGACCTTTCTTCCCTTTCACTGTTTTGTTCTCTTCTATCATATCGCTCTCACTTCATTTTTCTTATCCCCAGTGTAAGTCCCCATTTTTATTTTTATTTTTATTTTTTCTGGAAAGCTACAAGTAGAAAGTCTCTAAGGGCTGTTTATTCACTAATTCTGGAGGTATGGATGCAAAATATATTTTTGGTCTATACAAACTTATGAAGTTTAGTATAATGAAAATTAAAGCACATCCAAGCTGTGAAACTATCGGCATGGGGTCCATTCCAATAATTACAACAGCCCTGACAAAAGCCCTGAAATCAAATTTCCTGGATGAATAAATTCAGATAGTCTTATGAGAAGATTTCTTTTCCAAACAATGCACAATGAAGTGATCACAGATACATCTGGCAGAATCCCTAATGAGTATTGCGTTCCCGTCTACTAAGTACCAAACTCATTTTTACTGTTCAGTGATGCTATTTAGATTTTAGAACACGGTCACTGTGTGCCATGTGAAATGTATCTCATTAAAGTGTTTTCTGATTCAAGGTGAAATTTATACTATATAATCATAGCTATTACCTTTTGGCAAGATCCAAATGTATTAACTTTTGCATATGTTAGGCTTGCAAAAGCATAGAGTAAAATCCTGGTTGCATTTTTGTGAGGACACTATCTAAACCATTTTAAATTAGATTTTTTTTTAGATAACAGCAGTATATCTTATTATGCATATTTTCTTCATTTTAATTCCTAAATGCTTAAGTAGATCTCTTGGGTTGTGTCTTTTTAAAACTCATTTAGTAGTAATGACCTGGATACGAGATGAATGTTAACACATCAACCACTTCCCCCCCCACCCCTTGCCCTCACTCGAATGGAGATTAATGGAGTTAATACATGTTTTATTGTCTGCTTTCCTTTAAAAAAAATTTGAGCCAGATAATCTGGTACCAGGAAAAAGAGAAGCAGGGGGGGAGTGAACATAAAGGGGAGAAGCGGGATATAAATCTAAGGACAGAGAAATGTGAAAGAAGGAAACACATGTATTTCCTTCCATGTCAAACATGCCAAGCAGTGATTACCTGGAAGTTCTAGAATTGTGTGTAGAAGCAGTACTCAAAGATAGCTGCACAACCTTAAAGACATGAAGATTTCTCTCTTGACATAACTGTCTTTCTCAAGACTAGATTGCTCAAAAGTAGTGGTTAGGTAATTACATGTCTGAGAATTGAAGTCTTGATTGGCATAATAATATATGCTGTCATCACAGAGAATATTTACTGCATGCTCTTAGTTCTACATTGCTAATGCACTTTTAATCTTCACTGGATAAAAAGAAAGAGTTCAGGTTAACTGCTTTTAAACAATATTCTGAACGTTGATTTATGTGTTGATGGTTATTTGGTTAATTTGCAATAGGTATTCTGAGATACTCTTATGTGCGGCTCCTCATTCTGTTAACTGTCTATTCTTCAGTATATGTTCTTCATCTGAGCAGTAGCCTCAGTTAGAGTACACCATTTAAAACAGCAGATATTAATCTATCCATAACTGCACTGGCTGATAAACCAGAAGAACTGTGAAAGCATAAAACACATTACAGTGATTATTATAGCTTATTGCCAGTCTGTTTTTATCATTTTCTCCTTTACATCATAGGTTTAAACTAATATTTGTTCCAGAGTCATGTCCCATGGAGCAGAATGGAAAAACAGAATTTTACCAAGGAATAGAACACATTCACACATACTGCATAGGAAAAAATGAAATAACAGTATTACGGCTTTATGAGGTGTAAGTCGTGCACAGTACAGCTAGACAATGCATACAGACCTGAAGTTTTAAAACGCTCCGTCTTGCAGAAAAGAAATGTATTTTATGTGAGTTTAGTGATATTCAGTAGAACTGACCCTCCGAGGAACACAATTTCCTTTATGAAAGAGAAATTTAACTCTCAGAATTTTATGTATAGTATGGTTTAAGAGAACTGAAACCTCTAGATGAGCACATAAAATCACATCTGGAAAAGTCAAGAAGCAAAAACATGGATAAATAAGGAAAAGGTTCCTAAAATAGTTTGTGTTCTTAAAAGTTATCTTTTCTGCCCTTACTGCTGTAACAGGAATCACTGAAACTTAAGATCTGCTCAATAGATATTGTTTTCTGTAACTTAAAATCACAGAATAAAGTAGATTGGAGAGCATGCCTGGAGGTCATCTGATCTAAGGTCCTGCTCAAAGCAGGGCTAATTTCAGACTGCTTGGGGTCTTGCCCAGTCTTGTATTTTCTCTGTGTACTTCTAGGAGGAGTATGGCCTCATCTTCTCTATAACAACCCATCAGGCAGTTGAAGACAGCAGTAAGACTTCACTAACCATTCTTCCTGAGACTGAAAAAAATACCCAACACCAATTTTCTCAAACTCTTCTCATAGGGCATATTCTCCAGCCCTCTTGGTAACCCTCCATTGGGCTTGCTCCGGTTTGTGAATGTCTTTCTTGTATTGGGGAGCCTGAATTTCGATGCAACACTCAAAATGCGGTTTCAGGTGCCAAATAAATGGGGATAATCACTTCTCTCGTCTTGCTGGCTACGGTCTTACCACTGCTGCTCGATACGCAGTTAGCCTTCATAACCACAAGAGCGCACTGCTGACTCATGAGCAACTTGCTGGCCACCAAGACTTCCAAGGCCTTTCCCTCAAAGCTGCTTTCAAGCCAGTTAGGCCTGTCCTCTTGCAGCAGGTTATTCCACTCCCATTATTGTTAAATTTCATGAGGTCTCTGTTAGTCCATTTTTTCCAGCACATTGAAATCCCTTTGGATGGTCACCTTTCCCTCCAGCATATCAAGTACTGCTCCCAGTTTGGTGTCATCCACGAACTTACTGAAGGTGCTTTTCATCTAGTTATCCTAGCTGTTAATGAAAGACATGAAATATCATCAGCTCATTATTGTCCCATGAAGAACATCTCTAGTAACATAAGCCAGCCTCTTCAGAAGCCTTGGATGCACTCTATTGTACTGTTGTCCTATCATTGTCTTACTGACTGTGCACACCCAAAAAATATTTTTGTACTGCTTTAGTCCAGAGTTCCCTTTCCACCTGTGCTGGCCTTTTGCCATGCTTGCTTGCCTTGCTGCACATCAGGATGGACCATTTGTGTGCCCTGAAGAGATGGTCCTTGAGGGTCAACCAACTCTGCTCCAGCAGAGTTCTTTTGTTCTTCCCTGCTACCTCCCAGGGAAGTCTACCAACTATTTCCATGAAAAAGCCAAGGTCAGCTCTCCTGAAGACCAGGGTTGCAATTCTGCTATTTGCCTTCACAGAATCATGGACTGTTTGAGGTTTGCAGTGATTGCAAAGAGATTGTCAAGTCTAATCTATGCTGCTGAAGCAGGGTCAGCTAGGGCAGGTTGTGCAGGACTCTGTCCAGTCTTTACCCCTGTCTCTCAGGATCTTAAACTCTACCATCTTATACATAGTGGAGGTTTCCATCACTCTTCACATCTTTGACTAGTGCTTCCTTTTTTATGTACAGCAGGTCCTGCAGAGCACACCCCCTAGTTGGCTTGCCAAACCCCTGTGTCTTTGTTTGTGCCCTGCATGTCAAGCAGATATCAAGATAAAATTTCCCATGACTACTATGGCCTTCAACCATGAGCCTTCTTCCTCTATAGTCTGTAAAGAAGAATTCATCTGTTTCCCCTTCTTGTTGAGGTCCTCTGTAGAGATCGCTCACCACAGTTTCCCTCATGTTGGTTTCTATTCTTCTTTAACCTGTCAGGTTCTGACTATCTTTTCACTCATCCCAGAGCAAAATTCCACGTATTCAAGTGCTCCTCTGCACAGAATGCAAATCTCCATCCTGTCTTCCTGGCCTGCCTTTCCCAAAAAGCCTATACCTATGAATGTGCCCCTATGTCCCTGTGATCCTAATGAGATTATACATTTGTGAGTGCACAAGGACTTCTAATTCCTCCTGTTAGTTTTCCATGCCACAGGTGTTCATGAGCAGGCACTTGGGATGGGCACCAAAGTACACAGCTTTGTTTGGGGAAGTGTGATAGCCTCCTGCATCATACTGTCCCTGAGAGCCTCCTATGTTCCACTCCATTCTTCTGTTTTTCCTTGTACTTTGTGTATTCTCGCCTTCTGAATCTCCTTTCAAGTCCAGCCTCCATCATCTTGGGAATCTATATCCAGTCATATAAGAATAACCTCTGGCCATCTGTCCTTCCATATAATATGGATTTGGGTTTGTTTTGCTCCTGCAAGGTCTCTGCAAAGATCATTTCCATGTCCTGCCTATCCTCCCTGATGTTACACCATTTACTCACCTTCTCCCACAGCGCCCTGTGTCTCTGCTAGGGTGCACATACCACAGGTGTCAGCCTTGGGGCAGGAGAAATCACAGGCACTCCTGGCAACCTAGTACCTGGGCAACCTTGTACTTCCTCAGGAGTTGTGTCTTGGTCAAAACCTTATCATGGCAGGGGAGGGGGGCGTGGTGTCACTGCAGGTTTTGTTGGGAACCACACTCCCTAATATACCTTTGCCATTGTAGCACCAACACCAGCAGTCCCACACAGTCCCTTTGCACAGTGCTTCTGGCTGTCCTGTATGTCCTATCCTGCACCAGCTGCTGAGTGCTGATTAATATGTCCTGTTCATATCCTCCTTTTCTACAAGCCTGCTTTAGATTATTTTTGGCGATTAACTTAGGCTCTATGATTCTTAAAAATACAAAACCTCTATTTTGCAACAGAGAAAGGGGAAGCAAGAAGAAGGACCTCCCTGTAATCCCATGACAAATGGTCCTTCACTGCTGAAGAAACATTCTGCTTTTTTTCCATTTAAGAGTCTTGGTATAATATGTAGAAACAGAATGAGCAGCAGACATGAAATCTCAAGGCTTCTTTCTTGGGCAATCCTCTTGACTACAAAGTTTGATTCCCTTTTATTTCACATGTTCCAGAGTTATGAAGCTGTCTTTCTCAGCTACACTTAAGCTGCTTAGTAAGATGCCTCCCTTTAGCAGAGTAGACTCAGCTGCAGTTGTGCCACAGAGTAGTGTTCAGGATTCTAACTCTCAGGCTGAGAATGACTTGAGTTCTTTTTCTGATGAATAATTTGATGCTTGATAACTAAGCTGTGGTCCAAACAAGGGGTAACACCACTGTCACCTTAAAATGAATTCCAATTGAGGGGCCTTTGATAGGTTCTTAAAGATTAAATAATGCTTGAGAGTAGGTTGTGTCTGCTGAGAAATATGTTTGAGAGTCTACCTAATTGTCACTTTACAACCATCTGAACATCTGAACATCTGTTAGTGCATTCCTCAAATTCCTTATCATTTCAAAAAAGTCATGATACATTCTCTTGCTCTGAACAGGTGTTTCCAATGTCAATGGCAATACAAAATTATTTTACAAGCAACAGGTAGAAAGTGTTATTATTAAAAATTATGGACTTTTTTTTTCTTCCCCAAAGTTTTGTCTGTTTTGGGATTTTAAAGGACAGAGTCCCTCCCACCCTTACTCTTCTAAGATCTTCAATGGAATGTTCAAAAATGGCAGC
Organism: Anarhynchus alexandrinus; assembly: GCA_008711295.1. Lineage (NCBI taxonomy): Eukaryota > Metazoa > Chordata > Aves > Charadriiformes > Charadriidae > Anarhynchus > Anarhynchus alexandrinus. The sequence continues at coordinate 3,579,571 of VUYV01000067.1, read as the reverse complement.
CACATGGATAACAATTTTCAGCAACACAGAGCATCATTTTAAGTTATCAGAAATTGGCACTTACTATACGAGATTACATTACAAGTTACTGCAAAAAAAAATCACGCGAGTGTTCATTGTTCTCGACTATGAAGTAATTTGGATTGGAGAACTCGATGCTCATCATAATCTTCTGTGAATGTAAATTACGCTGAGTAATATTAAACAGAAGACTTAAAATAAACAAAAGGACATGCAATACATGACAAAACTATGAAAGTCTTTTCCATAGGATAATGTAAATGCTAAAACATAGACTTAGAAAGGATTAGAAATATTCATGGAAGAAAATTCCATCAAATACAGTTAAACACAAAGATACGGTCTATAGCTCAGAAAATAGTAAAACTGCAGATTTCTGGAAGGGTTTCTCCAGGGAAGTATCACTAGGGGATTACGCTGAATGTATCCACTATCAGGTTTTTTTTCTGAGATGGAATACTGGACTAGATAAATCTTTGGTGTGACCTAGTATGTCTGTATTCTTGTAAGTTTTGTGTCATCACAAACTCTCCTTGGTCTATACTGACTGCAAAGTCATGCTTGGTAATTTATCATTTCATCAACATTCCTCTACTCCAGTCCAAAGTGCATAACTTTTCTAATGCAGAAAGGACCTCTGACTGAGAGATTTTAAAAACACTTTTGAAAGCATGTGAAAGCACTGATTTGGACTAAACTAAATCTGATTTCATGTATACCTCACCTCAGGTCACTAATAATAAAGTACCTTTGTGATGAATATGCCTCTGAACTACTGCTTACCATGTACATGAATGTGACATAAAATAGATATGTCCCCAGTTTGAATCATTATATTTAAACTAATCTCACTTCATTGCTAACACGAAAGGCTTACATTGCACAACCCTGTGATTCAGTTCCTGTCATTACACTTATACAGCTACATGCCATGCAATATGCTAAATCCTTTTTAATCCTCTAACAAATTACTATTTCAACTAGGAAGCACAGTAATGAAATTATTGTATTAACATTCATCCTTGAACCGAAATAGACTTGTTTCCCAAGAAACCAAAAAGCATTTTCTCTCTGCTCCAAGCCCGTACCATTAAAATCTGAGCTGCATAATTTCTAGAGCTGGATAAACAGTTGCACTGATACTCCTAGAAAGTGAATATTAAGCTTGCACACTTGATGGTTCACACCAGAGAGGTTATAATTTATGTGGAATGAGATAATGTTTTGGGTAGTAAGAATCCCAAATCCCTCAGACTCTTGACACAGAGGCAATTAAGCGAGCAGACAAGAGTCTGACTGCATCCTTCACAGCTACAACCAGGCATGCACACACAATTACTTCACAGCACTCTGACACATTACATTTAAACTCTGTACCCAGCCAATAAATCTTACAGAAGCTTATTTTTTTCCATCAACATTGCCTTGGGCAAGGCCTATGAGACCTAGAAAGGAAAACCTGTAGCAGTTTACAAAATTTTCTGATGCTGTTTACCTGATACCTCTCATCAACCTTCTTCAGTCTGTAAAAGATTCAGTGCCACAATGACTACTGCGAGGTCTCTTCCTAGTGATGGTATCAACTGGTCAGAAATCAATAACAATCCGAAATGTGCAATTGTCTCTATTTCATATTATTGCAAATATTGTATTATATGTGGTAAAACCATGGCCCCATTGAATACAGTGGAAAATTTGCCACTGACTTCTGTAGGACTACAATTAGCAACTTTACATGTCTCTGTTTAAGACTTGACACTTGGCGTTCCATAGTTTTGTAAGTTTTTTAATTGTTTCTTAGTAGGGTTATTCATAGACATTATGACTGCAGTGAGAAATTTGAAGTTACAAACGACAAAGTGAGTAAAAAATTTAAAAGAATAATTTGTGTTTCTGCATCTATCTACTTTTTAGCAAACCACATTATTTAGTGATTTGATCTTCACAAGACTTGAACAATTTGAATATCTAATGTCTCTTATGACCTTAATGATAATTTCTTAAGAGTGGTCTGAAACTGAATTATTGCATTTTAAACATCATGTTCAAAATTTAAAATGAAGTAATAAATATAATAAAAATTCCTTTTATAATCAGCTTCCAATAAGTGGGAGGAAATCTTTCAGATATAAGTAGCTAAACCAATTATGTAAATTACTCAGCCGGCTGTAATTATTTTTAACTTCTATGTTGCCTTTCAACTTATTACTAGCAAATTTTCAGTGTTTAAAATGAAAGCTCAGTATTTATGCTGAGTTATAGAAAACAAAATCCAGCAAATACACTTTTCTGATACATATTCTCTAGGCTGAAGTCAAATTACCACCCAGTTCAATTTATAAATGAGCTCCACTTTCTAACTACAGGGTTAAATTAACTTCTGTTTCCTGTACATGGGGTGAGTGGGAAGGAGGGGGAAGGAGATTTGAGTGGAGAGAGTAATCTAATTTTTTAGCAAAAAAACCCAATTTTAATATGAGGATCAGAAAACAGACACTGAATTGTTAACTTCTAATTTGCCAGTGTTATAATTGTACTGTTTTCTATTTCCATTGGCAGTATTTCCCATTTGCTCAATTCATGTTTTACAATAGTTTTCTTCTTTGACATATGCTTGAATGAAGCTAAATGAAGTTACCAAAGACAGAAAGACATTTGATACAACAATAAGAACTAGGTAATGAACATTTTTTTTCTTGAAAACTGTTTCTGATGCATTTTTTGAATTAAAATGAACAGCTCCAATGGTAATTTTAAATATAACAGGAAATGGAAATGTTATTTTCTGATTTTCACTATTTATGCACAACCATCACTAATGCTGACAATACACGCTGTTCCATATAATTCAGTGGATTGATTCAGCAAATATGTAATCTGTAGCAGAAAGTGTCTTCCATGTGCTAATACACATATCTATAGTAGAAAACTAGAACACTCATTCACTGTATGCTTACAATAAATATCTGACATGTATTTAAATGTGTCATGCCTATTAGAAATTTTGCTAGACACAACAGTCACATCTTTTAAAAAGACCAATCCTATTTCTCTTTACTGCCCATGTCTTTCTAATCACTGATGCAGGTTCAAGCCAGGGGGGGTGGGGTGTCAAATTTCATAGATACCAAGCTTGAAATAAATATATTAATTTTAAACCAAAACTAGTCCAAATGTACATACTGTCTGAAGATAAGAGAAGTCGCTGTCATATCAAAACAACTGCTGACCTGTTTTTGTTGTATATTGAGATATACCATTCCCCTGTGCACCACTAGCAAATTCCTTGGATGAAAAACTGCTGTTATTCTAAGGAAAGGCATTTTGGCACCTTCCTGTGCCTCTGTCTCTTGCCTATGCCACATTGGAGATCTACAGTTTCCCTTTCTGAGTGAGACTAGCAGATAATGTGTCAGTAGCAGGTGGTAGCAGGTCTGATATATTTGGTTCCAATTAAGTACTCTCTTTAGAGATATTTACCTGAATTTTTCCAATTTAAGAGTCTCAAAGCCATGAGGGGTTCGCAGAGGGAAATAGGAAAGTAGTAGCTATTCAGGATTCTGAGATTATTAGCAATCTGTGTTTATAGAAGAGTGACCTGGGAAGAGATAGGAAGGCATGGGACAATAAACAACAGAGACACAACAGACTCAAACAAGCTGGGTACATTCAGATCCCTGGAACAAGATGGGATTCATTCAGAAGGGCTGAAAGAGCTGTCTGCTGTGATTTTTTAATTCAACTGTCTGTCATCTGCAAAAAACTGTGGTGATGAGGGGAGGTGCCTGACTAGTAAGAACTAGAAAAAAACTAACACTGTGCCCATCTTACCTTTAGAAAAAGCAAAGTAGCCCATGTGGGTCCAAGGAACAAACCGATCAGCATCACCTCAGTCCCTAGAAAGACCACAAAACATTTACTCTTAGGTTCTATTCCAAGCACATGAAAGATAAATGTATCTGATGTAGTTGGCACAGATTTACAAAGGGCTTGACCAACATGAAAACTTTCTGCCATAAACCAAGTCATTACGGGCATGAGGAGAAACTGCTGGACATATTCTGCCTTGTTGTTAGTAAAGTTTTTGACACCATCTTTAACAGCATTCCCATTTGAAAATTGAGAAAACCCAGACCTCACTTTGGAAAAATGAACTACTAGATGGATTTAAAAGTGGCTGGACTGCCAGGCACAAATAGTAGCGATTATTGACTGGATTTTGGCTGACAGCCAGCAGCAATCAGAGGGTCCCAGAGGCTGATTCTGTGCCCCATATGTATTCAGCATCTTCATCCACCACTTGGGTGATAGCACAGTGTGTACCCACAGACAAATTTGTAGAAGATTAAACTAAGGTGAGTGGTTGGCACAGAGTTTCAGTCCAGAGGGAGTCTGAAAAATTTGAGGACCTGGGCCAACAGAAACCTCCTGATCTTTGGTAAGACAAAGTTCAAAGTCAGACATTATAATGGAAACTCCTGCGCGCTTGTACAGGCTAGGAACTGACAGCCAAATAGTAGCACTGCTGGTAAGAGCTTAAAGATTATAGTGGACTTCAGGTAGGACAGTGCACTCTCATGGCATAGACGCCAAACAATGTATTGGTCTATGTTAAGAGGAATATGGCTAAAAGGTAAAGGAAAGCTGCTGTCACTCCATATTTGGCACTGATGAGGTTACACCCAGAATATTGCATACAATTTTGCCTTCCACCCAGTTCCAGAGGGATATGAAGAAACTGGAGTTCAGCAGAGGGCTGCCATTATGACCAGGGACCCAGAGCACATATGCCGCAAAGAGAGATGAGGGAACAGGGGTTGTTCAATCCAGAAAAAGAGAGGACTGGGGGAAAATCTAACAAAAGCCTTTGGCCATTTGAAGGGCAGATACAAAGACAACAGAACTGCACTCTTCAACAACGTAACAAGACAAAGTTGCTTGTACTGTTTGAAATAAAAGACATAATGTCTTTGTTTGACAAAGACATAAGAAATTATGTCTTTGACGTTCTAGGTTGGAAAAAAAATCATTAATAGAGTAGTGCAGTTACCAGCGTAACACAGCATTGGCAGTTGCCTAGGGAGGTCAAGGGACCTCTGTCTTTGGAGATTTTCAATGCTCTGCTAGACCCAGTCATTGCTGACCTGACCTGATGTTGGCAACCAGGTGGCCTCCAGAGTGTCCTCCAAAGTTGCTAAATCTCATTATTTTATTGCAAATCTGACCAAATTTTATAGGTTATTTAAGGCCTGAGATCAAGATTATGAGATATCACAAGAGATTTTGATCATAAGAGAATCGCAGCTTTCATTACAGAAAAAAAAATAATTCCGTGGAGCACCCTTAGGAAAAAAAAAAAAA
>VUYV01000067.1:3469050-3574153 GCA_008711295.1 Anarhynchus alexandrinus | reverse complement strand
AAAAAAAAAAAAAGGAAAAAAAAGTCAGAAAAGAAATGGAAAGAAGACAACCGAAAAAGTGTTGTGATATTGCAGATATTCTCCTGGTGTTTAAGAGCCTTAACAATGTTTTGTGATATCTAAAACAGGATTTCTGCAAATCTAACGTAACATGCAAGAACTTATGCTGGCACAACAGTGAGCGTCAAGTTTCAGAAACAGGGAAATAAAATAGTTATTTAAGGTGATTTTGTTTGCTTATTTTTTTTACTGCTATATAGATGACTAATTTTTTGCATTCTGTCCATACAATGAACCTACTACATAATATGAGGCTGTACAAGAAAAGTAGCAACATCCTGCAATGTTCAGAAGTCTTAAAAGAAAGAATGAGGCATTAGATGAGGAAACACAAATCTGCCACCTCATCAAGTGCATAATAAAAAAGAAATTGCAAAAAGATTTTTATTACCCAACAACACTATTCTTTTAGCTCATTATTATAAAACTTTTTTTCTGGGATTTCAAACCGTGTTCCTTCATCTTGCAGGAGTGTATGCAGTCGCACATGCAAACATATTGCACCAGAACTCAGATTTTGCCTCCAGTATTTACAAAAGTGAAGAAAAAGTCTGTTCTTTTTCTTAAGTCTGAGGTTATCAGATTTGCCCCAAACTACACAGTATGAATTAAATAAAGTTACTGTTTTGCTTCATATCTGAAGATAGAAAGTCTGCTCCATTCTGGAAGATTGGTGTAGAGGTAGTAGATGGAATTGCCCTTGCTTCTGCCTGCTCTGTTTCAGATAATTTATTTCTTGGAGTGAGTGAGCACCACGCTGCCTGAGCTCACAGGAACAGACATCACTGGCCTACACACAGGCTAGGCAAAGAGGATTCTGGCATGTCACTGCACTTCTGTTTGCCAAAACTCCCTTTAGTAACTTTAGTTGACATCCACTTTTTTGGACAGCAGCCCATCACAAGATGTGCGGTAGGGTTTATATGTCTGTCTATGCATTGTGTAGAACTAGGGTGCAGTAAATAAACTACTTCATTTTCCCTCTTTTCAATCTACACACACACCATTCAGTAAGTATTGCTCTGGATACCTTTCTAATATGTTTCTGGCAAAATGGCAAATGATGCAAATAGAAAATCAAATCCTGATGATTAGTCAGAAGCCTGAAGTTTCTATCCCATAGAAACAGCTGGGATGGGAGTTACTCCAGAGGTTTTGGTAAATTTTGGCTGTTACTGTAAATTTCTAAGTACAGTAATAAAGAAAATTTGAAACTGGAGACTGGCAGATTGGTTGCTTGCTGTTTGGTTTCCTGTGGATGCAATCAGAAATGACTTATTAAAGCAGCTGTGGTTCAAGCTCTGTTTTGCTGTTTTAGTGTTGTCCATAAAGTAACAAGATTACAGCAGTCTGTCATATTTCATTCCTTCACCTGCTCCTTGATGCAATTTGCTTGCATTCTCTTCTTTAAGACACATAATGAAAAGAGGATTGCTGAAATTCAGAGAGGTGGTATCACTGCCAGATGAACGTTAAGGGACCTTATCAGCCAGATCCAACATGAACTGATTCTGCTGACTTCCACCAGCTTTGAAACAGCACCTGTCAGATGACTGAGAAATCTGTGCTGTGTGAGCAACAGTGGAGTGCAACCAGCTTCACTTACAGGCTAGGACTACCGGTATTCAACAGTCTGTAGGTGCAATATGAGTGTTGCGGCCATTAAATCTACTCCGAAAGTTTATGCAATTTTTCTGTCTCTGTCATTTTGATCTAGGAAACTGTTCTTGTCATGAAACCTAACAGTTTTGACAAATTTCAGTTCTGGCAAATCTGTCTTTTCTGATGGAAAACTTTCTGTCTGAAATTTCTGAACCACATCAAAATCTTATTATCTTCAGCAACACCCTCTTCTGCATCAAGAACCTCCCTGCTAATTTCCAATTAAAAAATTGAGGACTTTACATAAGTTGTAAAATGGATTAGACAAAAGATACATAAAAGGTCATCATTTTTTGAACATAGAAAGATGAATTTCAGAGTTTCCAATTTTTTCACAGATAACTTGATGGAAAAAAAAAGTGAAAGGGTCAAAATGCAAACTGTTCAAGCAAAGAATTCAAGTCAGAAACATATGGAAATTGAGTATATATAAATAGTAAAGGAAGGCCATGAAAATGCTTCAAATGGAATAGCTCGTCAATATGATGAAGAATGTTAAATATGCATGTCCATTTTTTAAGGATTAAAAAATCACGACCCCTGTTGTTGCAACTTGTACCTTAAACTGTCAAGAATCAAAAATCCTCTACACTATATTGAAGGAAAATAGGTTTCTAAAGATTGATCTACAAATATTCTACACTTATCGTTTTCAGGTTTACAATACCTAAAAATTATATATTAGACTCCAGTTATGTAACTGGCACCCTGCTTTAACACCCAGTAGTCAGTAAATGTCTCCTGTACCTTATTAAAACATTTGCAAAACAGGTGATTTTCAGAAAGGGGCTAAATCAACAACGTCACCTGATCCCGAATCAATGCTCATGAGTTAAGCCAATGTGCCAAAACAACAGCCCATTACAACATAGTTTTAAATACATTTGGAAATCAGCCAATTAATTTCCTGAGGAACTGAAGGAGTGAAGAAATCTTCTGTGTTTTCCAATATACTTACAGAATTTAATGTCTCCCTGTAGAGAGACACAGCACCATGCTTCCTCACAAACCTGTGTAGGCTATATTTCATACCTGTCAGGGCGAAAAAAAAAAATGTTAAATCTTACTGTTCTCAGTCATATCCAAACCATTTTTTTCTTTTTTTCACCACAGCAACAGTAACTCCTTGTGACTTCCTTATCAATAACTGGAGATCTGATAAATCAGGTTAATGGTGAAGCTTCCCCTTATTCAGTAAATCTATTACTATTAGTATAACAATATATACGACTCTATTCATAAAAAAAAAAAAAGAGGGAATTTTTGGATATTCTTTCATGATCTATTTGAAAGTGTCTTTCTTCTTGGAGTTGTACAGTTGAGAGTAATCTTCCCCAATCCTACTTTTGGTCCATTTTTTTAAGACTGTTAGGACTGTCTCATCTTCCCCTCGAAGATTATGGTGTTCCTCTATATTTTGAAAGAGACTGTTTATTTATATATAATGAATACAACAGACAGCAAACATTTTTTGCTGTTACACCCTTTTTGTTGGTAGTTTTTTCGTGAATCCTGCTAAGGAGGCAGGGGGTGATTTCTGTGTCGTGTTTCCCACTTTGTCTGTCTCCTCTGGAGTACTTGGCTTGATTACCTGTTGCTTTTGTACGTGCTCTACCTGTGACTACAATGACCAACGTTTACCTACTGAGTTACTTTCTCTGCCTTTGTGGAGAAATCTCCTTTTTGAACCCCATAGCGCTGAAAAGGACAAGGAAAGGATCTGCCATGTTCTGTTTATCAAGGCTGTTCTTGAAATCTGGTGCAACTCCAGGTGGTTCCCATGAACAACTGTTCAGAAACCTCGTTGTTGCTTTGTTTCATTACAGTTTCGCTTTAAGACACTTCATATATTTGCAGTTTTGTTCGTTTCCAAAATTAAATGACAATTGCTAACTTTTATTTGGATTCCAGGATAGATGGAATCCATCCTGGGGCTAAGAGGATTGAATTTTGAAAAGAACAAATTATTGCGATTCAGTACAAATATATTTACTGCCAAGCAGTCTTTGGCATACAGATTCAGTGAAAAATGCTATGGCAATCAATGTTATTTATTTAAGTACCAGGGATATACATGGCAACACACTGTCCTCTTGTAAAACATACTTTGAGGGCATTGGTGCATGCAGAAAGGGCAGAGGAAGGGCATTTGCCCCAAAAAACCAGCTTTGGAGTGCTGTTTCTGAGAATTGGGTGATCTGGTTTGTTTTTTTTTAACTTCCTTTGTTGCATTGAATAGAACCAACAAACAGGAAGCAAAGATTGGGTTTTGTTGGGTCCCCCCCCCCCCACTACCACCACCATTTAGAATTTGATGAGCTGTATTGGTAAGAAGTGTCACTGAATTTTATTCCTGGGTGTTGCTTTTTTGGACTGGCAATGCATTAAATTCTGTACAGCATGGAAAAATGACAAGGATTTTGCCTAAAATAGCTAACAATCCCTATGGACCCAGTCCTACTATGAACAGTCCGTAAGAACTTGGTACCTACTACAACAACCCCGACACTTTTATTAGAAGCCACCATACTGTGTCTCAGCCTTCTCCTTCAGCACCTAAACATGTATAGTTCTTGAGCTTACATATTTTTCAGCATTTTTGTAATGTGCTCAGGTTGTTTTTTTCCCAATAACGATTATCTAGTTTTCTAAGAGGATACTCTGACAGCACAGGTTAAGTTTATGAAATTTTCTTCAGACTGGTAATTCATAAATATTTTATTCTTTTTTTTGTTGATTTTTTTGTTTGTTCATGTGGGGTTTTTTTACTGACAGTGTGTTAAGAGCTCTATAACATAGAAAAATGTTAAGGATTTTGTCTAAAATAACTAACAGTCTATATGAACACAGGCACTGAGACAGACAAAATGAGTTTTTTTCTTCACTTTGTGTTTATTAACTTGTTTTCTGAGGATGCTACCCTCTAAAATCAGAAAATGTCTGCTTTATACTGAACTGATCGGAGTATATCTGTTTAAGTAATGGGTATTAAAAACATGAATTACAACCTAACCCTTTAGCTTGATTATTTCCTGAGATGTAATAGTTTCCAACAATTTTCACTGTTTATGTGGGATCAAGTTTTCACAGCAGGGGTTTTATAATACTAAATAAACCACACATGCATGCAAGTACACAAACACAAGCGCACACACACACAATTCATTTAGTGATTATGGCTTTGATCCTTTACCAAAATGATTTAAAAAATAAAAGAATATGAACATTTCCCTTTTTAGTGCATCTTATTGTTTTATGGCAATGGAGAATGTATGAGTGGCAAAAATCAACACTTATAACTATGCACTACCCAAATTGTTTGTATTTCCCAGAGATAATCCATTAAATTTTGGGATGCTTCTTTTTTCTATAAACTTTAAATTAAATACATTATTAAGATGGAGGTAGCTGTCTTTCCTGATCTGTCGTTGAAAGCAACAAAGCACGCTCTCTCATGCACACACTCATATCACAGAGAGCGAATGGAAAGAGAAACTCGTGAAATGAGAATGGTTCCCCATCAGTGGTCAAGGAAGGCTTGGTGAGAGCAGCCTCAGAAGGGCTTACTCAGTCTGCTTCTTTCACATGGTCTTTAAAAGAAGCAAGTATTGCAGGACAGTTGCAGCATGTCTATGGAGGGAAATAGTCAGAGCTAAGGGTTTTTTAGAAATGAAACCAGTCATAAAGGTATCTCTGCTTGATTGCTATGGACTGCCTGCCCACATTCTTAAGTGTGCTTGTTGGATCACACGTTCTCATTTGCCTATGAAGGAGAACCAATTAAAGTGCTCACAAGCACAAACCAAAGCAAAGTAAATGGAGATGGTCAGGAGATTTGCTTCAAAACCATGATGAAACTCTAAAGTGGAGCCCTCTCAAGCATTAAGAAATTCTTGTGCAAATGTAGCACAGCTGACAGTAACGTACCACAGTCCTAGCATAGGTGTCCTTTTTAAACTCATTGTTTGTCATATTTAATAGGAACCACCAATTATAAAGTTATGATTTTAAACTGAATACACAGGGACATAAGGAAGATTTTAATTCAGATGAAATGTTGTTTCCTTGCATTCAGGGCGATAACGGTGGCCTAGTTATGAGAAAGGTCTTGGTCTGTGATATATGCAAAAAGAAGTCCTACTCTAATGAAGACATATTCCTTCCTCTTTGAAGCTTTTTAGGGTTTTCCCACTAGCACAAGACTAATATAACAAGACTAATATAACTGTGTTAAAAGGCAGGTTTGAAATTATTTGAAGGGGAAAGGTGCAACCAGTCCTTGCAGAGTCAGCCCCAGCAGGCTCAGTACCGATGCGAGCGCGAGCAGTGTTGGGCTTCTCTACAACAGCTGCTTTCATGCTGGTGGTCAATAGTAAGCTAACTGTTGAAGTAATTGTGATATTAAGGTACTAGAAGTCAATCAGCGTTATCAGTCCCACAGGTAGATGGCAATATCTTGCTAAGAATGAGATTGCCTTCCACCCAATTTATGTTCAGCAAGCTTTGAAATGTATTATTGGCTTGTGTGTTTTGAAGATCAGTATATGAAGGCCTTTCCTTGCCTCTTCTAATTTCCCAGTGTGCTGTCCAGTGTAATTTCTTGCCATTTTTCCTCAATATTTTCCTTGGAAACATAATAATCCAATATTAGTTTGTTTTCACAAAATCAAGTTGAGTAACAATAAATCTTCGTGGGCAGTGGTCCAGTGCTGTGTTGTATTAGGAGGCATTCCAGCATGAATTGTGCATGCAATTTAGGCACACTTTTGACTTTTCAGGGAAGCAATGAAGCCAAAATCTTAAAATTTGAAGTAAAGCACCAAACATCTGTTGAAATTCCTAGATACATCTTTTCACGCTTAAGATATGTTTGAAAAACTGTTTTCCATATTCTATGTCCTATTGATAATGCAAGGGCAAAAGGTCCTCAACACCTTCTGGAAGCAGTTACTTTTTACAAGATGAAGCCAATGATAGATAGTATGATGGTAAGGTGGAATACAACTGCAAAATCTGGCATCTGAACTTCCTTTGCAAATGAATGGTCATTCTCAGTTTGGAAGCTCGCTGTATTTTCTGCTTTCCTTTCAAATACTTTCAAGCTATAAGGGTAACAATAAAGCTTCTTTTTACAACATTATTGGGAAGGAGAACCAAAAACCTGAGAAAAATTAGTTTGGGGAATGAAATACATATCTATGCAATGCAACATATCAGTGAACACCTTGTAGTTTTTTGTCAGTTTTTTATTTTTTTTTTTATCACTGACTTAAAACAAGGTCCAGAACTAAATTTAGACATGTAATTTGTAAGCCAGATTTTCCAAAATACTGAGCTTCAAACAGCTCTCATAAATTCTTGCAGGAGGTCGCTGATTTCTTGGTACTTCTAAGTATCAAACCCCATATGTCAGTGTCTAAATATACATTTGGAAACCTAGCTTCACATGTATATTTTAAAAAATTGTATTCTCCAGCTGAATGCATCATGGGTGATATTGTCTTGATTTTATTCATTGTAAAGGAATGAATAATTAACTAATTACTAGCTGAGAAGTGAATAAAAATTTACATTTCAGGAATGTATCAGGCATCTAGTTTACAGAAAAATGCATTCTCTCTCCCTTCCTGGAAACTGCTCACTGAAATAGGGGCACTGAAAGTACCATTTTGAAGCTTTAAAATACAGTTCAGTTTGGTTGTAGCTGTTTGTTGTTTTGGGTTTTTTTTCCAAGTGCATGCATGTTACAGTTTTATGAATCACTGCAAAACACTGAACATTTCTTAGCAACATTTGGTTATTTTGTAAATAGTTTTGAATTAGGATATTGAGGAGCCTTACTAACAATCACTGAAAATATAATACTTTTTCTCTCAGACATACATCGGTTTTGATCTTACATCTTCAAATATACTGCATTTCCCTTTTCATAGCAAAAGTAAGATAGATAAAAACTCACCAACCCGTCACGAAAGGCTTGCCAGTGTTGCCTCAATATTTGACTTGTATTCTAGATAAATAAGGATTTTCAAAACAAGTCATGCAAAACTTGGGTTACATCAAGTGCTTAATGATTTTACAGTTATTTCTTTCAATATCTACAGTTTCAGTTTGACTATCTTCCATTTTATTTCTATTTATTTCCATTTCTACTTTACAGACTACAGCTCTTGGAAGACAAGAAAAACCCCTTGATGAAAAATAAACACCAGCAACAAGTTCACAATAGTACTATTCTCACTGTATGCTGAAGTTCATTACAAAATCATGAAAGAAATTTCATGGGAAGGCAGAAAAATAAACAAATAGAAGTTTAAAATTTGAAATGAGATGCAGAAAAAATCTACTTCAGATTGGAGTTCAGAATCTGTGCATAAAATTCTGTTATTACTAAAAATTTTACTGGCAAAACTTACTTGCTGGTGTTATGTAGTAATGAATCATTTCTGGATTTTCACATCTATTTCTAATGAGAACAGCAATTCTTTACGGCTATTCAAAGCCTGTAGATTTCCTATCCAAATATTCAGTGCTGTTGGTAATGGCTATTTTCCTTCACTACAGGCTTAAGAGGCAGTTTCCACAGGGACCACTAGTAGAGATGACGCATGAAACTTTTTCCTCCTCCACTCTCCTTCCAGTGGTACCCTGGGGTCATTTCCAAGTTCTGTTTGGCTTGTACTGTATTTTGGAACAGGAAGCTCATGACTGATTTCAAATACAGATCTCTAGTCATCATGGCATAATATCTTGCCACCAAGACAGTCAATTCAATGAACTAAGAGTAAAAATGCAGATTAGGGAAATTATACTGCAAGATTATTCAGAGCATACTTCTATGAACATTTATACCCTCTAAGCTTCTGTCTGAATGTCTCCTGAGAGAAGACGACCCTCTACAAACGGAGATGCCGGATTTGCCTCAACAGATGCAGGGAAAATGCTTTCACAAATAGTGTAGAAAATGTAATAGTTGAAAAGTATTAGAAAATAACAGCAGTTCAGTATTTTTATCAATTGTTTAATTAATATTACTTGATGGAAAAACTATGGTTTTGGTTTTGGTTTTGTTTCCTTTTTTTCTCTGACTGGCTTGCATTACATTATAAAATTATGTAACCTTTAAGAAAATAGACCCCTTTTGTGGAGTTTCATTTTAACAATATTTTAGATGCCTATTGCACAATTTAATAAATGCAGGTTCATAACCTCCCACTCTTTCATGAAGAATGACATTGAATTATGAGGATATGAATGATCTGCTAAGAAGAGTATTTTCAGGAGTAAGATGTTTTGTCTGATATGGAAAGTTAATGTATTAAAGGAATTGTGGCATGTGAAAAGAAGAAAAATGAAAGAAAAGAGATGTGCTAAATGAATGCTTTCTGTACAGTCTGATGACTTTTACGTTGAATTAACCTAAATATTCGTTCGTCCTGGAAGTGTCTTAAACTGAGTGACGTGACTTTAAATAAGCAAACAAAACTCATAACTACTTAAGAAAAAAGTCAAAAATAAGTATCTCTACTACTGCTAACAATTTTACAGCCTGTTCCTCTTGTCTCTCTTTTCTTTCTGTCCACCTACATTTTTCTTGAAACAAAACACTGAAATAGATAAAGTGCAGAAAATATAGTTGAACCATCTGAAGTAAAGATTTTTATTGAAAATATCTAGTCTTAAGTTTAGCACAGGCCAATAACTTTTGAAATAAAAATGGACAGAATAACGTAACAGATTTTCAAAATGGCTTTTCAGTTTGCTTTAGCCAAGTATTTCATACATGTCTGAGTTGAAATGAACACACCTTTGGAGGTATGTCCCTCACTATTATTTGTAAACACTAAAATGCAATAAAAGATCCTCTTTGCTCTCATGCTGATCTCTATGGGAACAGAATTCCCTTCAAAATGCTATTAAGCAATCAATTATTTAAAGTGTGGCACGTGATATTTACATTGTTTATTATTTTATAAGCATCATTAAACCTCAGAGTAACTATTGCAACTGATTATATTCATCACTGTTACCCAGTGAACACCTCTCTTCCCTGACAGCTCTCTGAATAATGCAAAGCAAAGTACATGTTGATCCTGAACAAGATTTTTCAATTTGAACCAAAAAGAGCTCAGGTTCAAATAAAGGAGAATACAACTTAAGTATATTTGAGATACACAGTTATCTATTTCTGTCTCTAAGGAACAGTTTCAGAAGCCGTTGAAAATATTTGAAATCTTTCTTTTAATTCCCTTTGTTTTGCATCCAAGATTGCATGATATCTGTTCTGCTCACATTTCTTTGTACTTATATCCATTCCTTATTTACTTTTATTTTGTACCTCTTGATTTTGGTATGACTTTCTCCAAAAGATGGAAAAGTTCACAAAGTTAATTCTTGATCTCTCTTTAGCCAACAGTATGAATTGAACCTTTTGTGTTGAACCTGTTGTTTGAGGACTAGAGAATAACTTCCTTAAAAACCATCAACTCTTTTTTTCAGAGATCTCAAAATATAGTTATGTTTCAAAATATGTACTTATGTACCATAAGTAGAGGCAAAAGTCACCTCCTCCTCCTCTTATTAGCAGTATTCTTGTTGATACAGTTAAACTTCACAATATCTTTTTTTTCCGTAACATTACATTAGGAGCTCAAGATCAACTATTGAACCTTTAAAACCTTCAAGTCCTAATTTTCCAGGCTCTAGTCCACAGCCTTTTGTGTTTGTGTTCCACCTACACCGTTGTGTATAGATGCCCGATACTGTTCTGCAAATTTCAATGTTTTTTCTCACCCTTTTTGACTAGTATTGTTATATTCACACCGAACGATGATTAGAATTTTAATATTGGTCTAGTATCATTATCCATGGAGACAACTGTAAGATCTACTGTTCAATGAAAATGTTTCATCAACACGTGTGTCTGAGATCAGTCAGCAAGCCATCCTTAATCCACTGAGGGCATGTCTTACTGACAATTAAGGAGTGTTGATCCTTTTAAATGTAATGCAATATTAAAGCTAATCTCTCAACAGTGCATGAACATAATACATATAGATATTTACTTCTATTCACTAAAACATGTAATCTAAGAAATCAGGCCTCTTTGACAAATCTTATTAATTATTAAAAAAAAAAAAAAGCCCATTCTGCCACCCCCAGGAAAACAAAAAACACAGAAAAAAAAAAAAACCAACAAAAAATGTGAACCATTTTCTTTATGGTGCTATACTGTAACTTTTTATACTCGAATATTTTATATTTTATCATCTTTCCATTGATTGGCTGGGACTTATATCAGCCCAAGCCACCCTGCTTCTTAAGAATAAGCCATATATTTGTCCAGCAGTATTCAGAGTCACCCAGAACTACAGAAAAATGAGCATGACCCGCCATATGTATTCTTAGGCAGCTCTTTAAGAACACTTGGTACCAACAGTTTCAAGGTCTCTTGATTTAAACTATTTATCTTCTCACTAGGGAGGAAATGGGAAATGGGACAAATGTGAAGGCCAGCCATGCAGGACCACCAAACATAGACAGTAAGAGGAAAATAACAGTAACTTGCATTCTATGATACATGGGTCTCTGGGTGGTTGGTGGATTTCTTCCCTGAGTAACTAAGAAAAACGAGCCTATAGTCAGTAAGCTTAAGCTAAAAAAGGAAATATATTTCCACCTGACTTTCTTTTTAGGGAAGCGCAGATTGAGACACTTCTATAGAGAGCTATATCGTCTACCAGTTGTGATTCCTGAAATGAAGACAGCAAGAATGAAAGGAATACGATCTCTTTGAGTCATGAGGAGAATATAGAAGCAACATTGATTATATTTGCAATAATCTGTGTAAATACATCAAATGAGACTTTTTAATGGTATTTACAGGGTGAAATCTAATGAAAAATAAATGGGAGGAAATCACAATCTATTTATAGAGAGGCCACAAGGAGAATAAAGGACTAACTTAATCATATACATAATTTACAGCAAGATATTCACTCAGCTGTCTCTTCCTATATAGTGCTGTTTCTGTTTTCCATGGTAGTTTAGACTGAATAGTCACAGCTGTCTCTTCTTCTTTTAATATTAATAGAGAGGGAGCTTTTCTGGAGACATGGTGCCTGACCCAAGCACAAACTGTTTATGGCCATGTGTGAATGGAGGTGGCATGCTGTTTCTATAAACACTCTAGTAAAGTCATAAGGGATTTGAAGACAGAGTGGGCTGTAGCGGCTGTTTGTATTGTTATTTCTTTGATACTTTAATCTCCGGGGTTTTTTAGGCTTATGCAATTTTGACTGAATTGTGATATGCTACTTTTAGTTTTGAGTCAGAAAGGAAGCGGAGCTGGAAGGCATAACTGGTATCAGTTTAGTTATCTTCTTCTCTTAGTCCTTCTTTAATTAGACCAACCCCAGAATCACCTCACCGCTTCCTCATTTTAGCTTGGTTCTTTTCTGTTTGAGTATCACCAGCAAAAGGATATTCTGTTTTTACACCTTACATCAAAGAAAGAAAAAAAAAATTAAGAATAACTTTCTTAAGGAGAAATGAGACTGAGTTTCCTCTTAAAGGTTGATAACACTTAAAAATCAGTACAAGCAGGCAGGAAACAAGAAAACCTCCATTATCAAGTAGGATTTTACTGCAGTAGAGCTTAGATTTCTAAATTCAAACATGTTTAGAAAGGTTCTTCAATTTCCTTCACATGTGCTATAAGCTATATTCTAATACTGTCAGAACATATGAATAAAGAGATATTAATTAAGCACATTTTGTGTAAATTTTCCCCTCAGCTGGAGCATCAATCTTTAAACACAGTCTTGCAAGCAGATTGAAAAGAAGTTTACATGCTGAATTGCATTGCATCAGCGTGACTCTCAGATCTGTTGTCTAGTGAACGGTGTCAAATGGAGTGCAAGTATAAATGTTATTTTCAGAAATTATGATGGTCTCTATTCACAACTAAACTCCACAAGATTTTATTTACAAAATATAGATGTATTTCTTAAGTATTTTATTTTATTTTCCAAAATATCACCTAGTTAGTCCCCCCGTTACAGTGTTACTCCCAGAACTACAAATAATATTGGATTCAGAAAAAGATACCATACAGGCAGCGTTATCTGATAAATGCATATTAATTCGAACAAATAACAGATGTTTTACTTCCCTCTGCTTACTAGGCAATTTGAGCAATCAACCTTTGTTCCATGAAAACTACATGAGTTGGAATTAAGTTTCAATCTATATTACAACTGAATTCCAACTTTAATAGGAGGTTGATCCCAAGAGATGCAAGGAAAAAAAATTCTCACCCCCAAAAAACCCAGAAAAGAAACCCAAACAAACAAGAAAACCTTTGTTAGATACAAGTGAGATTTAATACATTATTTTTCCTGGGAAAACACGTACTCCAGTAGTTTTAATATCTTCGCAACATTCATTTATTATGATCATTGCAAATTGCACTGCTAGAAATTGGCACAAATTCAATTTATTGGTTAAATATTCAATTCATTCTCACTCTCTTCTTGCTATGTCCAATCTTCATATATTTCTCATAATTAAGTATTTGTCAAGTTTGCATTTCCAAGTCTTTGAGTTAAATACAAGTTTACCTGAAACAGATAACACATAGTTTGGATTATTTTTAACCTGTCAGGTAACATTATTTTAACCAATAAATTAAACAGAACTATATACACTGGTGCATACCTAAAATAAGCCAGTGCATAAAAATATTACACATAATATACTTAACATATATTTCATATTTCTGTTTTTTTTATTGTGTCTCTATGGATACCCTTTCAGGACATGTCTTATTCCTTTGACATTCTTGTAATAAGACCTCATATTTATCCCATGCTTTGAGTAGGTTCTAGGTTACCAAATTCTGCCTCCACCAGGATTTCATTTATCCTCAGACTTCATTGAGACAGGACATATGTGCTTCTTCATATGAATGTTTATGGGCTGAGAGCAGAAATACTGCTCAATGCCAAAGTACCATTTATTTTGAAGCTAGAGCAAGGTAACTTACTGTGATTTTAAAATAAAGGCAGCTGTCTGTCTTCCTTGAAATCCTCTTATCCTGTCATGGTAAATTAAGTCAACTTGTGTCTCCTAATGACTGTATTTTCTAACACTTTGTCCTTAGAAAGTCCTGTCTTAACTCTACTACCCCTGTTTTCTCTCCATCTTTCAGACCAAGATCAACCCAAGATGTTCATCAGTGAACTTAACTGTAGCCCTCAGAGCCAGTAGCATTTTTCTTTAGTTAACTCTCTAGTTAACTTTTTTGTTGAGGAGGGCCTGTGACATTTTTATCTACCTGCATCCTGCTTCAGAGTGTCAGGTTCTACGGATGTTATCATAACAAAGATATCCTATCTCCCCAACTAAACATATAGTTTAACAAATTATTTTTGGTATTTCCAATTATATCAATACCTAGTGATCCGTATACCTATCTGTCTCTACGCAGAACTAGATGAAGGTATCCATGTTTAGGATGAATAAGTTTGAGCAATGCAGTACCACTAATACAGTAGTCCACCTGGATTTATTTGCTTCAGCTCACAACAGAAAGAGCCCCAATATAATGCTGTGCTAATGCAGCTACAGAGCNTCTGTCTCTACGCAGAACTAGATGAAGGTATCCATGTTTAGGATGAATAAGTTTGAGCAATGCAGTACCACTAATACAGTAGTCCACCTGGATTTATTTGCTTCAGCTCACAACAGAAAGAGCCCCAATATAATGCTGTGCTACAATATATGCAGCTACAGAGTTGCCAGAGATAATTCAGCGAGTTCTACTCGTCACTGTACTTTATGGTATAGACATATCTGATAAGTATATGTATCTTACGAAAGGTAAAGTGTCCATACTAATTACTACAACAACAGGCATGTAAAATTATAAGGTTAGTGCACGTTCCAACAATAGTAAGTCTCTATAAAGGGATTCTATGCTATAAAGTGAAAAAAGTATATATTCTCTAGTCACTGCCACAGACCTCACTGCCCCGAGGCTGCTTCTACGTACAAACCCAAGATTGAAAGATTGACACCACTACAATGTTGAAAATAACTCTCTCATACCCCCCCAAAAAAACCAACAAAACCAACCAACCAAAACCTGGTTAAAGTTTAGATTTTTTGTGGGTGTGACTTGTTCATGCTTTCTATAATACCAGAATTACTTGAGAATTTTCTACAAAGTTGAAACGTTCTGTGGAAAATGTTGACTTTCTAGCAAGAAAAAAGACAAAACGAAAATAGCAAAGATACCTGAAACAAAATATTCCAATTTACCAAACTGCTTTTAGGACATTCATTTTGAGGTACTTCAAAATTAACCCATCCCCACTCTGCCAAATAATGAGGTGCTTCATTAGAACAGCATAATCATCTTGCATCCATGGATAGAAAAGGACTATTAATTACTGAAAACACAATTTCCATGAAACTATGCACCATCTTAGAGAAATATTAGTATCGCTAGGCTTTCAGACACCTGACTAGATGCAGATACTTATCAACAAGGACAGTGTTCCCAAAGTCATCTAAGCTTTCATTTTAATTCAGGTAGACTAAACTTGACAACCAGACAACACTGAATCACAACAGCCCATACTCCACTGAATCACAACAAACCATCATAAAAGTTGTCTAATACCTACAGACACTGAGAACCAAAGTTCGTCAGTAGAAGCAGCAGGACACTTGCTTGTAAAAATTTGTTCAAACAAATAGGTTTCTGAAAACATGCTACTAATCTCTATTTTCTGAGTATGTTCTATCAAAAAATTTGCAATCATTTGAACGTGAAATTTCAAATATAGTTCATGTATTGATTTTCTTTTGCTAAGCCAGTAGGATAAGACATTCTTCTCAATGAACTCTGCATACTGAACTCCAAATAGCCTTGACAGCCTGTATCGTGCATTTCTGGTAAAACCTATAAAATTATTAGAACTATGCTTTTTTATGACAGTTATGCAAAGCACCAAATGTTGATGACTGGGAAAAGTAACAGATACAGATGTAATGCAGATTGGGTCACAGTAAATTACCTCATGCTGCCATTAACCTTTAAGTTCTCAGCTGCCTAATGGCCAAGCTAGAATTTATTTATTTAAATTTTTAGTAGGAAACAATATTAAATGGAGAGTATTAAATTTATGTCTCATTTCTGTCAACAAAGCAGAGAACAATAATGAGCAAATTAAATGTCCCTATTCACAATGGTGCTAAAGATTTTCCCTGAGTTTTTTTCTAGCTCCAAAATATTAATTTTTTTATTGCATTTGAAGTAAAAATTCATCCTTATAGGTAACAGAGGCTGTATTCTTTGAGCTGGAAAGTGTGAAGTGTTTGACATCAGTTTTAATGTCATATATTCCAAACAAGTGTGATATTGAAGTTATTTCTTGGTCTAGCCACTTAACTATGCTCAAATGAGAAATTCAGAGTTTTCTTGACATATATTTTCTCATTCTATAACAAAAATAGAATTATTTTTTATATTTAAATACAATATAACACCATATATGCTCTGGATAGAATAAAAAGCTAAACATAAAATATGAGATCAGTTGAATAAACCATGATGCAGTTAGAAGAATCTGGGATTAAACATCCTCATTACCTATTGGGAGAACAATTTTATTTTGATAATGCTAACTATGTTACCGAATAAAAACATGAAAAAGCTCTCAAGCAAGATGAACTTTGCAAAAGCTTTGTTATAGTTCAACTAAGAACAGTTCCCTCAGAAAGCTTTTCAGGATTTTTTTTCCGTCCATTGAACCCTGGCATGAAAAATAGAACCCTTTTTTCAGAAACCCTTTTTTCATAATGTGAAAATATTCCAGCCACTATAGAACTGAGCTGAACTGTGAAATTCTTTAGACAAGGGTTTTTGGGAGGGTGTTTCTGGGGGCAGTGGTGGAAATGGGGGGTGAGGAGGGCAAGAGTTTGACTAGTAAAACTGAAGTCAAGTCCTTCTCTAATGTGAGTGACTTAAGCAAAAGATAATACAGAAGTAATTCTGGTTAAACTATTTGAATTTTTATGCAAAAATGTATGCATTTAGCAAAAGAAGAGGTTTAAAACCTGCCCAGAATAAAATATACCTCAAGTGTGGCCTGAGAAGGGCAATGAAGACTAGAGGACAAGTCTTATGAGGAGCAGCTGAGACAACTGGGGTTGTTTAGTCTGGAGAAAAGGAGGCTGAGGGGAGACCTTATCACTCTCTACACTGTNACTCTCTACAACTACCTGAAAGGAGGTTGTAGTGAGATGGGTGTCAGTCTTTTCTCCCAAGTAACAAGTGATAGAACAGGAGGAAACAGCCTCAAGTTGTGCCAGGGGAGGTTTAGATTGGATATTAGGAAAAATTTCTTCACTGGAAGGGTTATCAAACATTGGAACAGGCTCCCAGTGTAGTGGTGGAATCACCATCCCTGGAGGTGTTTAAAAGATGGGGAGATGTGGTGCTTAGGGACACGGTTTAGTGGTGGTTTTGGCAGTGTTAGGTTAATGGTTGGACTCAATGACCTTAGAGATCCCTTCCAACCTAGACGATTCTATGATTTTATGAAGTTTCCTCAGCTAGGATGTGAGATAGGAACAATCCCAAACCTCCAAGCAGAAACAGGAAAAGCACAGCCTTAGGAAAAAAAAGTGACATCCAAGAACAGGATGCACTTACATATTCTGCCTCCCTCCTTGTAGTCTGCTATTAAATTAGGCATTCTGTCCTGAGAGGAACCACCTAACAGCCTCAAGTTGCGCCAGGGGAGGTTTAGATTGGATATTAGGAAAAATGTCTTCACCAGAAGGGTTATCAAACATTGTATATTAACACTAACATTAACACTAACCTAACCTTGTGGAAAGATGTGTTTTCATGATTCAGCAGTTTTGATAAGCAACTACGTCATCAGAATAAATACTCACCAGCTCCAGCTGTAGTTAATCCATGGCAGTTGCAGTTAATCCATGTAGTCAATCCATGACAGGTCAGCTGCAGTTTTATCTGTGACTGAAGTAATGATTTATGATCCCCCAGAAGAAATGTCAGAGTAGGTCAACTCCATTTGCTATGGGATATGTTTATCCCTTGTCTGACCAATCAACAGATCAAATGTACTATAATTTCAAGGACTTACCTTGAGGAATGAGTCTGATGCAACCTTTTCAAGTATGATCTTTCCAGAAAATGAAGATGGCTGCCCTGGTATTCCCTGGTTTTGTTTGATTAGTTTTATCACATGGGAGATTTAATATTTCTTTCTTCTAGAGTCTTCACAGAATCACAGAATGGTAGGGGTTGAAAGGGACCTTCGGAGATCAACTAGTCCAACCCCCTTGCTAAAGCAGGTTCATTGAGAGCAGGTTGGACAGGAAGGCATCCAGGCATGTTTTGAATATCTCCAGAGAAGGAGACTCCACAACCTCTCTGGGCAGCCTGTTCCAGTGCTCTGCCACCCTCAAAGTAAAGAAGTTCTTCCTCATGTTCAGATGGAACTTCCTGTGTTCCGGTTTGTGCCTGTTGCCTCTTGTCCTGTCTCTGGGCACCACTGAAAAGAGTCTGGGCCCATCCTCTTGACACCCACCCTTTAGATATTTATAAGTGTAGATAAGATCCCCCCTCAGTCTTCTCTTCTCCAGGCTAAACAGACCCAGGTCTCTCAGCCTTTCCTCATAACAGAGATGTTCCATTCCCTTGATCATCTTCGTAGCCCTCCGCTGGACTCTCTGCAGTAGTTCCTTGTCCTTCTTGAACTGGGGAGCCCAGAACTGGACACAATACTCCAGATGAGGCCTCATCAGAGCAGAGTTAAAGGAGAGGATGACCTCCCTCCACCTGCTGGCCACACCCTTTTTAATGCACCCCAGGAGACCATTGGCCTTCTTGTCCACAAGGGCACATTACTGGCTCATGGTTAACTTGTTGTCCACCAGGAGTCCCAGGTCCCTCTCTGCAGAGCTGCTTTCCAGCAGGTCTAACCTAACCCTAACCTGTACTGTCTTAAGGACTGCAGACTGCAGGCTTGTTAATGTTGTCATCGGTATTGCTTTGAAAACGCAAACACAGAAGAAAACTAGCTACTCATAACTTTTTGTATTTCACATAGCACTGGAAGATATGAATTTCCTGGGTGATTGTGGTACACTCTCAAAATTCTATGCATAGCAAAGGGATGATACTCTGTGAACACAACATATATGACATTATTATTGTCAATAATGTGATATGAAGCAGATTTACATGCAAAGTATCGGATGCCTTCTTTTTCTAATAATATCCTTCGTGTAAATTTTCTGAAAGGAGAGCTTTTCATGTAACTATCTGTCTAGACTCTTTCCTGTTTTACGAAAGTTTATGACATAAGTGTCCCCTGGGTGAGCACATATTTTTCTCTCTAGACTGATGATTCTGAGCTAATTCATCCTCTGTAGTATATTATCTGAGGCGCACAGCTGCCACAAGACTTTATCATCTGTTCTTCCTCATTACAGCTGCACCAGTACCACTGTATTTAAGAAACTGTCATCCTTCCATTAAAAAAAAAATATTATTAAAGGTTGGAATTTATCTGGCAAGTAGACTTTCAGCAAAGTTGTAGTACCCTCTCCTTTCTCTGTTCAAGTTTCACTTAAATCCCAATTTTTGTTCTTTGTTACCTTACTTTGGTTAGTTTGTGTTTCTGATTTTTATTAAAGAATTAATTAAAAATATGTGTATGATAGAAGCCCTGCAGATTATTAATTCACATTTTTAATTATTCTTGATGTGGTAGTACAGGCAATCAGCATAAAATATGTTGTATAGATTGTGAATACTTGTATGCAGTGTAACGTCTTCATATAGACATTTTTAGATAAATTTGGTATATAGTACATCCAAGGCATACCACCACAATGACAGTAAGGAAAAACTTCAAAGCATTTTGATCAGATAATTACTGTGTAATGCAAACTGTCTCATATGATGGAAGTTCATTCTAGAGGTAGTTAGACTTTAAATGGAAACTAAGTTTTCAACTGCTCTTTGGAATAGCTTTTAATTTCACTGTTTGA
This sequence comes from Anarhynchus alexandrinus, assembly GCA_008711295.1. NCBI lineage: Eukaryota > Metazoa > Chordata > Aves > Charadriiformes > Charadriidae > Anarhynchus > Anarhynchus alexandrinus. Next base: position 3,554,332 of record VUYV01000067.1, on the reverse strand, counting down.
GGTGTTTTTTAGAAAAAGGATCCTTCTTGCTTTGCATCTCCATGTTTGTGTGTGTATTTTTTAAAAATAAGGCAAGTGCTTATACATATATAAGCACTAAATGCCTCAGCAAAAACATTATCATCTATATTTGGTGCCTTGTCTATGCTACAGCTATACAAATAGTGACTGAAAAACACACCTTGCTCTACAAAATCAAGTAATTAAAAGTGTTCTTTTATTTATAGTGTGAGGGAATTCTGCAATTCCAAGGAAACTGCTGCATTCATTTAATATCCAGTATCCATGAAAGAGTGAAAAGGACCTAGGAGAGTGCACTGCTTATATTCAATGGCACACTCTCAATAATGAGAAATGTAAAGGTGAGGTAAAGTGTTCTTCATTTCTTACTGAGATCTAATTCCTATGAATTCTGGCTATGATCAGACCCTCTTTATTTGGGTATTGACCTGCAATGGGCAATTAGAGATGATGTATCTGTGACTCACTGAAAAGAGATTTGCCATTTGGGTAACTCAGAACATGTTGTTTCCATTCGTTTCTCAGTGAATTCCAAATGATGTTGAATGATGGTCAAAAGTATAAATGGATTTTGTTGAAGTATAAAACAACAATTCTTTTGAAAGTTGTTGGTTATGCTGATTCATTGAATCCAAGGTAGGAAGGGAAAAAGACTGGAACTAATTTGGGGCATTTCTATTTTTCTCTGCAAATACCCGAAGATGCAATGGAATTATTATGTAATATAAAGTAATAAAGTCTTCCAAGAAGTTAAGCAGGATGCATATGGTTATCAGGTCATCTTTTTAAATGGAAGAGAAAATCAATTGCTAAAATGAAAAGTTCCAATTCAAAATACCCCAAACCTGAATAACAAATCTACAGGATATTAGAGAGATGGTCTGAGAGATCCTATCAAATATGACAATAACTTATCTTTACTTAGAAACTAAACATTTAATGTCACAGAGAACACTCTAGAATGTCCATAGAATTCACACTGCATCACAAGTACTGTAATGATTCCTTGTAAAGGTCCTGCAAGAATCTTTGATTCGTATATGAGGTCAAAACTGAAACACTCATTTTGTTGAAGGACTTGGGATATTTAGGATTTGCACTGATGTGATTTTTACTATCTGTTCATTATAATAGAAATTTCAAAAGGGAATAAAAGATCTGAGCAAAAATATAGCATAGGAAATTTAACATAGCCATTATAAGATGCCATTAGAAATTAAATTCATATTATTCATCATTTTAATGGGAACCAGTAATAACTACAGTGAGAGACTACAAACAGCAAAAATCCATGGATCTATAGGAATAACATTCAAATGTTTCCTTTAAAATATTGGTATTTCAGTAATGGCAAACAAATTTCAATGAGCCATACACTAAGTAGTACTAAAATGTTGCCTGCATAGAAGGAATAATTTATGTTACAGGAGTTTGCTTACAAACATGTCTGTAGTTCTACAGATCAGGATAATTGATATTTAGAGGCAGTGTGGGTAGGTTTGACCTGCTATCACAGCAAGACAAATATTCATTTCAATCCTCAATACAGTTCAGTTTCTGCTTTGTAATAAGAGAAATTCATGGACTATGTACGTCAGGTTTCACTTTTTCCTAAACTTTACATATTTATTTTTACACATAACCCAAATCTAAATGAGGAAAGCGTTGGCCAACCGTGTCTGAGAATTTTTAAGTTTGTCTTCGACGCTGCTGATATAAAGCACCATATTTGGAAATAAGAAGCAATATCTAGGTCCAGCTAGCTCAAACTAAGTCAGAGTGACAGACTTCTTTATATCTGTTGTCATGTTCTTAATAACATTTTTATGTAGGTTTTGCATTCAATACTTTCTTGGTGAATTGGCTTACAACATTCTATTCATATTTTTCATTGTAAATCTCATTACGTTGGCAGGTAACATCACACAGTGTGTGCTTTCTGCAAAATGCAGCTGCTCCATACTACTACATTCTTGTTCTCTGGTTTATTGGTTATGTAAAATCAACTGTCAAGACAATATTCATTTTTATTGCTGATGTGTTATCTTTTTTGTGTTTTATTCAGGGAGATTTTAAAAGGTCTTTGCAAAATATACATTGAAAATTTTTCACTATGTTATTACCTAAAATATTTCTAAACTGGTTGTGTTTTTTCTTTTTTTTCATAAATTGCAAGTAATGACATAGTCTTGGATTTCCACTAGCGGCTAATACATTGGAAATTAGGTATTGTTAAATTACTGATCTAAAAGGAAAACTCTAGCTTTAATAACTTAGGCAAGATCCAGTTGAAGCTGTAGAAAGCTAGACAACTTTAATACAGGCAAAATTTGATTGATGTAACAGTAATGTCAAGATAATATTAGAATAAGGAAAGAAGAGAAGATAACACCCAAAGACAAATCATTCATACAAACCCAGTATAATTTCATTAACTTCATTGGAGTTATAGGATTTTGTCAAATTTAGGCTGAACTTCATTTAAAATTTTAGGAGATATTGGTTCTAATAGAAGGTCTTGCGTGTATTTTACTTCAATAAGCAAAAAAAGGAAAGAACTGAATAATTTCTTCTACCATTCACAAATGAGTCAACAACTGTGAACAACTTTACTATGTCTTTTTTTCTTTTTCTTTTCTGTCTATTCAAACTAATAATGAGCTCAGATATTGCAGAAATAATAAATGTACAAAGAACCTGAACTTTGAAAACGTAATGGTCAGGATCATAGTGTTGTCTCCTCATAGGGTCTAAAACAATTACTAATTTTTCACTTAAAGGGTCATCAGTCAGTTCCCTGAAGTGCAGTTTGTAGCAGTTCACAAATTCCTAGGGGATTTTCAAAGACATTTTACATTGTGCATGATGACTCCCATATTTCTAGTTCAACAAATTGAATCAATCCATCACAATATCTAGAATGGTAGTATATTAAATATTGTACATTAATCTCATACCCTGAAAAATCAGCTTCTTTCTTCTGATATTCTCACTTTTTGTGGTGTTTTTGTGGTCTCTGTAGCATCAAGACATTTTTGATCTACAAAAGAATAAATCAGCATGTGTATATATACATACACATAAAAAAACCCTTTCTAATCGTAATATTCCTTTATACATATTAGTCCTCATTTGTCTGCTTACTCATGGCCCCAATTTTCTCATACCAGGAGCTATGAAGCAATGCTTTTCTTCTTAACTTTGCCTTAATAGTTTCAACAGCCTTTCCTGTCATGCTTGGAGCTCATAGATTTTATTAGCAGATTGATAGCTTGGTGGCTCAGTGGCAGCATTTTCTATTTGTTCTTGATTGCAAGCTTTATGGTTCTGAGTGAGTTTGCAAGCCTGGGGAAGCAAATTACACAGCCTTTCTTGATAACATTCAAACTGTTGTGAAAAGCTCATTGTGATAGTAGTTTTAAGAAATTTACAGAAATCTTCTGGGTATAACTTATAATGGTCACATTTTCCCAGGTGAAAGCAAAGCAGCAAAAAGGATAACAAAAATTAGAATTTTAATTAGCAATTCCTTGGAACTGACATTGTGAACAGGTTAACATTTCTTGTGATTCTGAGCTGAATAAGATAAATAAGGCCTCACTTGAAAAATAGATAATGGTTTTAAATAAATCATTTAATTTCCATTTCACAAGAATAGGATGACTGTGTCAACAAGATGATTTATTTTCTGAACTGTTGTTAATAATGTAAAATATTTCAAAGTCTGTGGTGGTGTAACATACAATATTTGAAAGACATTGATTCTACTTTAACCATTAGAAATAATCTCCCTCATGAAAACCTAATTTACGACAGTAAAATTTTAGGGTCTTGCAAGCCTCTGTGTGCTATAGGTAGAAAAACAGAGTAGATGATAACTGAAATTTAAAATCAATGAAGATGGGTAATATATTACATTTTAATGCACTCATGATCACTTCTGTAGCATAAATGACAATGTAAAAAAATACTGAACTTTGTAGTCTCTTCTGGAAAATGTTTCATGATCCTGCTCACAAAGCCTGAACCAGTGACATTCTGTGTCCTGAAGGAACGACAATATTTTGTGACCAGTGGAAACTGGGGTATCTGTGGGTATTTTTCTTCCTTATTAGCTCTAATCCCAGTGAATACTACAATCCCCCCAAGGATCTGACTACAGATAGGAAACACTACATGCTGCAGGTATTTGGAGCTACATGTGCACTGGCTGAACTCAGTTGCTGATTGCCTCTCCAAACACTGCCAAGAAGAATTCCTGAAGACTGAATTCAGCCTTTCACTTGGTTTTACTCAGCACTGATTTTCAAAAAGAGTGCAGAAACCCAATCATGTCTGATACTTCTAGCTTTTCATCAAATATTCTTGAAACTGGCAAGTGGCTTAAAAGCCTTGCAGGTGCACACTCAGATAACTCATGGTTACAGACGATCCTTTTCCCTTGAAGGAGTGGAGGTAGAAGAAAAAAACCCTACAAACCCAAGCTAAATTATATTAAATATATATATTTATTTATTTTTAATCTGAAATATTCCTATACCAAAAAGTTAATGTAAATATCAAAGATCTGATAACAGACAGTGAATATACATTGTGATACATTCTTTAACCAAAAGAAGCTACATACAAGTGTAGGTAAGATTCCTTTTAAAACAGATGTCGTAAGACGTGCTTTAATTGTGAAAAAATACAGTTTTCGTGTCTCATCTAAAGTTAGGGAATAGAATTCATTACACTTTTACCTTGATAAATGCTTTTATTTGAAGAAATGATCAGCCTCAATAGCTCATAGTGAAGTTAGTTATTAGCATTATCTTTTCCTCATGGTATTTTGAAATAGATTAGGAGGTCAATGTGGGAAACACTCTAGAAACCAAGCAGAAGAGTGGGTTGGGCCAAGGACAAGAGATTGGCAACACTGCAACAGAATAATATTAATTCTGTTGGCACACTGGCAACATTTGACAACGATTGTCAATAAGCACAGGGATCATAAGCAACACAGGTTAGAACATAAATGTTTAGTTTTGTAGAAAGATTGAAAAGACAAGATTTAACTGACTTTGCAAAAAGTAGTGCGTGGCTCTTCCTAAGCATGAGAATCAACATAAAAATGTTCCTCAGAAAAAATCTCTCTTTGCCTCATCAGAGGCAATAATGAAAAGAAACACATGTAATTTGGAATACAGTTATGTTAAGTTATCCCTGTCTGATATCAGGGTTCTGGTATGAGATATGATAGAGAGAGATTTTGTGGACATAAAAACAGTTACCAGCTTTCGAAATCAGGGTAACTTTAACTTTTTACCATAGAATATGCTGGTTGCTTTTCTTCTTAAATACAATTTTTTATGTTCAAAGAACATTCAAGTCTTCTTCAACCATTCTCTACCTCATGCAGTCCTTAATAATATGAGATATAAAAGCAGGATTTATAATTAGTGCTATTAAAATGATGTTATTTAGGAAAAGAACATAATTATTTAACTTGTTTTTTAGGGGTTACTGGTTTACCATCAAAACAATAGATTAAATTCTGCTTCTTGTCACATGTCTAAAGATCAACTTCAGGAGAGTAAATGAGGACAGGATTTTCCCTTTTGATGATAAGGAATTGAAATGAGCAGCATCAGACTGTTAAGTTTTTTTGTATTGGTTGTGTATTCCAACCACGTCTATAAGTATTTGTTGCTGCGGAGATTTTTCTTTCCCGTTGGAAACAACAAATCATTTGCTTTCATTTTTTTGACTTTCCATTCATTATATTTTGTGCTTCAAAAGCTGTGTGTTCTGTATTAGTAAATAAACTCCCAGGAAACAAGCAAAGACTCAAATAAAAGTGAAATGAAAAGGTTGTATGATCTGAGAGTCATACAATACAACCAATTCATAAGTAAAGTTGATTTTTCTGCCCGAGGAAAAGAGAAATACAAGGAACTTATCTTTCAGTTTCTCCTCCATGCTGACACAAATAGTAAGAAGAAAAAAAAGAGTGAGCGAGAGAAAGATTGAGAAAAATTAAGTAAATGAGAAGTCAGATGTTTAAAATTATAAAATTCAGGCTTGGAAAATATGGACTGCATATTGATTGCAGAGGTATAGCAAATGAAGTGGGCCTTACTTCATTCAGAATGAAAATATTTCAAAAATACTAAAAAATTTTCCATTATCATGACTAACATTTACATCAACGTATGAATGTATGCAGCAGATCCGCATAGAGGTCTGCTTAACAATGGAAACAGTTTACATATATTATGAGTTTGGCATTAGAGAGCTATTTTTTCTTACACAGAGCCAACTTTTATACAGCATCAAATATCAACATGTTTCAAACTGAAGTAAAAAGAAGTTCAATTAAAAATAAACCAAGCAAGATCTGGGCCGTAATTTTCATTCATCTCTTCTTTTCCTTCGTAAGAAGAGCTCTTGCTATATTTCTTCCCTTAGTGTAAGGTTAAACATTTTGATTTTTTTCAGTCTTTTCCAATTTTCAGACTCCTACATACATAATTTTCAACTACACTCTCAGACCCGAATACTGCCAATTTAAGCTTACTTAGAACAAACTTGCTTTTCTTCGTTACCTTTTCAGTACCTTTAAGAAGCAGTTCATTCACTGTACTTAAAAGCCCCTGAATTACAGGGTTTTTTTTTCCAAAACAAACAAATGGATAGTTACTATAGTGACTATTTAAATCACAGGTGACCTGGGAAAGAATAGATTTACAAGAAGGACAACAAACCACAAAGGTTTATTTATTACCATGTTACTTTCCAACATGAAAAACTCAGACAACTAACATGTCTATGGCTGTCTTGCAGTATTCTTTCATGTTTAACTAGGTCAATCTCTAAGGTCAGGCCATAAAGGTTTACCATCAGAAGACACCATGACAGAATATCAAGTTTCAGATCTTAAATACATCAGACTTTTAGCTTTATAACAAATGAAGCTGTCAGTGTCCCAGATACAGCTCACCCCTTTGTAGTCCCCACACCTCCTGATACAGTTAATTAAGAACATTTGTTCACAGGTAATGACGGAAGACTGACAAATGCTAAGTGACAGACACCTAATACATGTTAAAAAAAAAGAAAAAAAAACCCCAGCTGTTCATTAATCATAGCACATCTTTTCAGCTAGGGAAAATATATGTCAAAAGAAAGAGGTTTCAAAACATACTGAAAAACATACTGTCAAACCTACTAAATGAGATTGTCTTTCTATTATAACAGAGATGTAATGAAGGTTAAGTCAGCACTACAGTTCTAAACGCTTCTTTCCAAGGGAGTTGTCATTCAACAACATAAAACAGAAGTCAAAGATGGGTTAAAGCATGTCATTCTACCTTTCAGCCCAACAAGCACTTTTTACCCCTGTTGTGGTGTTGTTTTTTTTCTAATGCTGTGCAGCTCTTTGAATTGAATTTCAAGTTCAGATCCTAAAAATGTAACAGTTTTCATTTCTCATGTAGATTTGTATTTAACACTTTGGCTTTCCAAAATATTTTTCATGTGAAAGCACTTACAGGAAACTCTCTTGCTACTCAGAAGAAATAAATACAGATATTAGCTGGTGAAGTCTCTTTGTTTTTATTTCCTTTTATTTTAATTGTTTTTGGTAGGGAGGCAAGTTTAGCATGACCAAGCTATCGATCATTTCTCCATGCGGCAAATGTAACTTTCTAATGTCAACTCAATTATATGTATGCCTCATTAAAATGAGGATTAAATGGAGTATATGATAGTTCTCATTTCCACAGAATTCCCACTTGAATACAGGATTTCCTGGTTATTTACAATCTACAGGCAATAGAGCGTGTGGAAATAAGAAACCAAACTTATTGGTCATTCCCAGCTGGTCATCCCAAAGCTCATTATTGCTTCCCTAACCAGACATAGTGTAAGGAATAGTTTTCTAGCTTAGCCCTATGGTTGTGGATATTTTCTTTAATTTTCTATTCCCATTGTTAAATAGTGAAAAGAGAAGATCTGCTTGCTCAGGTTCCTAATTTAAGAAAGCCACAAACAGAAGAAAGGAGAGGAATGCTACAAATAAAGTTAGGCTTCAGGCAAGTATTTGCTGCTGAATACAAGACGGAGGGGGAAAGGAGGAAACCTATGATCAATCAGTATTTGAATCTAGGCATTCCCAGATTACCTGGCAGTATATGTAGTTCTAGCAATAGCTGCCGGGCTGTACAACATCCCAGGTAGCATACAGTCCCTATCACATGTATGTGGAGGGGAAATATTGTACAGAACTTAGTGGTTGCCTGGAGAATTGACTAGAGGTACATGTGCAATGCCCACCACGTTTGTTTGTCAGAGCATAGGTAATATCAGCACACAGACATAATCCAGAGCTACAAAATGGGCAGAAAGGGAATCCAGCTGCGCAGGAGTATTGAGGAAATCATTTAATCTACAGCACATCCCCATAGCCCGAAGGCATGAGCTAGAACATGAGATTAATTTATGCTAATGTATTTTTTTGTGGTGTCTTCTTTCAGGCACTATAAACCCAGGAAGAATAGAACTGTAAGTAGTATACTGTGATGAGGAACATGATGAATGAGAAAGATGACGACAACAAAGGGAAAAAACAATCTGCAGGCAATATGTAACAAGTCAGGAGCTTCTTAGGCAATCATAAAAGATTTTGCTTTTTTATGGTAAAGGTTAACATATGCAGGTGTGTTAAACACTAGTAATCTATCTGTACAAGTTTCGGCATTATAATCACAAGGATGGGTTATTTTCAAACACCCCTTTCTATATTAGTTGATTAAATAGTTCAATAAAATAAAAATCAAACCAAGTCAAGGAAAGAGACACCCTGTATTTTACAATACAATGTTAGCAGCAGGATTTTGTTAAATTGAAGGTCAACATTGGGTTTTTATGAATCATACTGGTTCAGCTTTATGAGAAAAATAACCTTTGAACTTCAAGTTTCCAGATGTTAGTATTTGCTGTGTAATGGTCAAAACAGATCCATAACTGTAACCCACACTGAGAGCTGGCAGGCCTCCATAATCAAGCATATAATATTATTTTTTAACTATATCATCATAGCTAGGGTGTGTCATATATATGGACGGAGTTTTTCATAAATCTTTACAGCACAATAGTCTCCAAAGGAATCTATGAGAAATTAAATTAATTTTCTTGAGAGAATGTGTTTATTTTCCTTTACTATGGCCAGTCTCCTGATAAAACAATTTTCCCTAGGAGATTTAGGAAAAAATCAATAAGCAAATAAAAATTTAGTGTTATATTGGTTTATTCAAATGAATTTAAAATGGTCGTCTGTCCCATGCTTTAGTGCCTCACCTTTACATGAAAATGCACAATAACACAATAAAAATGTGTATGACGTAAGGTTTAATCAAAACTGCCCAAAATCCATTCTGTCTTCTCTCCCAGCACTTACAGAGAGTTCAGTGTTCCCTGAAAATTTGGTCTCTAGAAAGCCTTTTGGGGTGGAAGGGAGAGAGCGCCAGAGTCCAGGCCTGTTCTCAGAGGAGGACATAGCAGCTACCTCATTTATAAAGAAAGAAACCTGCCTAGATCCTTTCTACTGATCTCAGCTGCAGATGCAGAAGTGCTTTTCTTACAAATATGTATGTAGTGTGCTTAAAGGTGAATCAGTGGTGGAATCACAAATAGGACAAAAATCACTATGAACAGAGCTCAGAGGATGTGGGGGTGAAACCAACCAGCCGTCTTATTGTAACCCGGAAAATATAGGGAAACATAATTATATCTCTTTGTGAGGTCTCACAAAACCACAACCTACTTCTTTAAACCATCAAAAAGCATAGTACTTCAGATTGCTTTGTTCTGTGACTGAGTCGCCCAGCTCTCCATGCAATTCTACAGTGAGTGAAAAGCAAGAATGGAGGGGAGCTGGAAGCCATGGTAGTCATCTGGCAACCTAGGCAGTATTGTAGAATATTTATTCTATGTTATATATTTAATGCCATTCGTATACATCCCTTTCCATTATTTTGATTTACTGTTTATTTTTTTATAACATCTGGCAACCTGAAGGCAAGAATACTATTGTGATAGTCATTAAGCAAACACAGAAGAAAATTTATTACCTGTCCCCAAATTATTTATAACCTGAGGATAAAAGCTGAGGATAAAAGACAAATACAGATAAGGAGATGGGAGAGCGCTTGGATGGATTCTGACCTTCTTGTCCTGATGGCTATAACCATATCGGAAATGTCTGCAGGCATCCCAGCTAAAGGAGACTTGCAAAAACAATTAAGTCTTTTGGAGATATTTCTGGGATTTTGTTTCTCAAATATGAAGGATTATTTTTAACTTCTCTTCCTATCTCAGCTGCATGTAACAAAAAGATTTCTGTGAACAACAGGCTTAGAGGAGATTGTCTTAAAATTACAGTCATTCAAGGTTGATAGAACAAATAGCTGTTTCCCCAATCTTTTCTCATGACTGTCGACAAAGTTCATGTAATTCTTAATACTTTTATTGTTTTCTCTCCCTTTGAGAGGCATGTTTGTTTGTTTATTTATTTATTGTTATGGTTTGAGAAACCCACAACAATTTATTGTTGTTCAGACAGTTATTCTATCACCCAGTGACCCCTTCCCAACCCGGGAAGGGAAATCAGGAAAAAAAAAAGGAAACCCAAGGGTTGAAATATGAATATATTTAATAGGATAAGACAAAATAATTAACATTAATAATACTAAAGAACCAGTATTGATCCTGATACCAGTATAAAATATACAAGGATTATACTTGGCCAATTCTATCAGTATGAAGCTGTGCACTCCCAGCAGTGGACAGCAAATGTCGGACGCTGCCAGTGCTACAGCTTCAGGAGGAAGGGAAGGGCTCAGGGGTCCAGTGCTGGGGCAAGAAGTTCTCTGGAGAACCTCCATCAAGGAAAAAACTTCACAGCAAACTTTCTAATTTATATTGAATGTGATGCTCATGGTATGAAATAATCCTCTTGGCCAGCTTGGGTCCAGTTCCCGGGTCTCGTTCCTCCTTGTCCCTGCACCTGACTAACTCAAAAACACTGAGACATTGAAATTCACACATAATAGCTGGCTATTTTCACAATATTTTCACAAATTCAGACATTGGAGTCTTCTAAAAGTGCAGTTTCCCTAAGAATTAGAAGAGAAATTNTAAAAGTGCAGTTTTCCTACGAATTAGAAGAGAAATTAGCCTTGTGTTGTTCAAACCAGGATATTTATTTAAAGACAAATGTTGGCAGGCCAATGTTTATGAGAAACATTTTACAAGAATAAATCAGACAACACTTGCAATGAATGCATAGTTTAATAAGAAAGTTACTATTTCATGCCTCTGTGAGGTTACAAACCAGAGTAAAAAACTGCTATTTAAAAAACTACTTTTGAACTACTGGCAATGCAGTCTGTTCAGTTTCTCTTTCTGAAGGACTAAATATGAATAGCAATTTGTAATTTTTCAAATTTGTCTTTCTTTACTTTTATCAGGCCAGTGTAATATTAAAAAAATACAAAAAAAAAGGATGCAACAAAATGCACAGAAACTCATGTAAGGTAAGATAGACTCATGGGCAATCTTATGTGTTCTGTCTTACCCCAAGCAACAGTTTTGAACCCACTTTACGGAAACCCTGTAAACGAATACATTTTGTGTAAATTTTTTTAATGAGAGGATTGATTTATGAAAAATGCATGAGGTTCATTGTTCAGTGAAATTGTACATCTCATATCAGAACTATTGAAGAAGAATTTCAGTTTATGAGATTGACATAAGAAAATCAAATCACTGCTTGTTGCAAATGAAGGCTTGGACTAAGAAATGAAGTATCCGCCATGGCTGGTGTTTCAAATTACTAAGAATGTTTTCACTTCTTGATTATGTTTGGAAAAAGAGACAAATATGATGTCAGTCTAAATGTTACCTGCCATAATGTTGTGTTGCCATCATAGTCTGGAGATTTTAACAGGAAGATTGTTTATATATGCTCTATATTGCATATAATATATTTGTATTTATAAACATCTTATGCCTGTAAATATATTTAAATGTTACCTGAAGTTTGTTACATGAAGTATTGCCTCCAATGTTGGAAAAACACCCCTAAAAGGAAGAAGGATGGTTATTTGGTGTCCAGACTTGAAAAGAATCTTTTTGCTGTTGTTTTTGACATTTACTGAAATCTTTGTGCAAATGCATCTCTTTGCCTCTGGAACTGCCTATAAACAGTTTTCTAGTTTGGTTTGAGTTAACTTTCCTTTGTATCTATTCATTTCATTTAGTATAACATTCCCTTGGATGTATAAGAAAATTTAATAGAAGAGCAAATTAAAGAAAGAAAAGCGTTCCTTATATGAACATTCAAAAGTTTTATGGAAAAATCTACCATGAAGAACAGACTAATTAATTCCACAGTTCTGGCTTGCAATATATATTGAGAAGATTTTCTTGAAGTGCTTATTTGCGTGACAACACCAAGACTACACTTCAAACTCATAGCTACCTCATCAGACTACTCCAAGAAAAAAAATAAAAAAGAAAAAAAAAGGTTCTTTTTTCATTTATTCCAATAGTGGCGAGCTGGGTGATTTGGTATATATATATATATTCTGGAATGTACACACAGAGGATTTTGCATAACTAATGTGTCTTATTCTTAAGTAAAACTACTCCCTTAACAACTGGCAAGAACCATTTTCTTTTCTTCAGTCTATGGTTGGGTCACTGTGAATCTCACACTGTTAATTAGGATGAAAAAGTACTCAAAAGATGTTGGTTAATACCCAGAAATAAAGCATGTCACCAGCAGGATGCATCAAAGCAGACATTTTCCCAGAGTTCTGCATCCTAATTCTAATCCATCCAGTGATCTAATTTGATTGCAATTAGCATCCTCTTTGACGACTTCTTTTCAATATTTTCAGCTGCTATAAAAATCATAAACTGATCCAAACAATATCCTCTGATCCTAGTGGAGCTTGAATTTAAACTTCAAGAAGCAGCTTGACATAACTGATCCTCTCCTAGAAGGGAATTCAATAAGTATCATTCTGAAATACTGGTTTAGACAGAAAATCACGGAAATACATATTACACAACAAAAGGAATTTCACTTAATCTTAATCCTCCAAATTATTGCTTTCAATTTACAAAAAAAAAAAAAATAATCATGATTAAAACTTAATTTCTTCTATCACTTCATTCCATTTCAGTAAATAGGCTGAAATGACAGTATAACCCTAGCTGAAACTATGCAGTGCACTCCTTTTTTCCCCTTTTATCTGCAGCCTCACCTATCTCACAGTTTAAATGTAATCAGTAGTCAATCACGTGGCATGTATTTTGTAGTGCTTCTGAAGTACCTTCTTTCCCTGTAGGAGATTCTTACTGTTCGTCAGTCGTCTCACCATCACACAGCAGCAATGTGGTCCCAAGAGTCTGACTCTGACGCATGCGTCCATTTCAGGAATCTTTACAATATGATTTATTTCAGATGCTAGTCAGAATGTCTAATTCTTGCTTTTTAAATGAACTTTGGGGCCTTTTTAGAGATTTTTTTGTCTTTTGTTAACACTTATCTCCACAATGTTCAGTCACAATTTCTCTAAGCATCCAATCTCCTTGAGTTACATGTACAGAGGAAAAATTTGGATTTAATGAAAAAAAAAAAGAAAATATAGCAATACAGGAATTGTACAGAAAAAATGTGGAAAAAAACATACAAAAAACCGACCTTTTTTCTCACTTTTCCAAATCACATAATTTAAAACATAATAACATTTGGGATGGACGTGTAACATCCATATTTTACATGTTTCATTTGGCTGCACCCATATAAACAAATTCATCATGATATATGGAGGAAAACAGCATGAATTTCGTAATAGAATCTAAATGTTATTTTAAAGAAAGTACTTTTTCTTGCTGTCTTTCATGTTTGCTAGCGTAACACCGTAGCCAGTTAAAGCTAAAAAGTTGGTGTTTTGGCCAAATGCTTAACCTGAAGTTAAAAGACCTGTACCCCACCCCCCAAAAAAAAAGAAAAGCCAAAACCAAAACCAAACCAAACCAAACCAAAAGAAATTAAAAGGCCTCTAAAAGACAATAAAGGATGCTCATATGAAGATGCTTACATTGATCCTAGAACTGCATCATAGGAGCTTCTGTATCTGGTCTTCAGCTGTGAGACAGCTAATATCAAATGAAACAAAACCTCACTTTGTTAAAAACCAAATGTTTGGTTTACATTTTTAAATAATTACAATTCTTTACAAATAGTGCATAAATTTCATTTTAAAGAGAAGTTTATTGAGATAGAGATATTTGATGAAAGGAAAGGAAAATGGGGAGAGAAGTGGATTTCAAAACTACCCCTTTTTATTTAAGAGCTATTTTTACACAGGCATAACCTTTTTCTAGATGGCAAAATCAGAGTTTCATATACATTTGTCTTTGAAAAACTACCAGGAGAATTTCTTCGACTTCATATCATTTCTGAACTCAGAAAGAGCAAAATGTTGTACAGATCCCTTCCAGGTACATACACAGCTGAGGAACCTGAAGGTGCACAAGTCCATGGGACCTGATGAGATTCACCCACAGGTCCTGAGGGAACTGGCAGATGAAGTTGCCAAGGCACTATCTTCATATTTGAGAAGTCGTAACAGTCCAGTGAAGTTCCCACTGACTGCATAATGGGAAACATGATGCCCATATTTAAAAAGGGAAAAAAGGAAGACCCAGGGAACTACAAGCCAGTCAGTCTCACCTCTGCACCTGGCAAGATCATGGAGCAGATCCTCCTGGAAACACTGCTAAGGCTCATGGAAAATAAGGAGGTGATCAGTGGCAGCCAACATTGCTTCATTAAGGGCAAATCGTGCCCGACAAATTTGGTGGCCTTCTACAACAGTGTTACAGTGCTGGTGGATAATGGAAGAGCAAGTGATATCATCTACCTGGACTTGTGCAAAACATTTCATGCTGTTCCGCACAACATTCTGGTCTCTAAATTGGAGAGACATGGAATTGACCAATGGACCACTCAGTCGATAATGGACTGGCTGGACGGCCGCACTCAGAGTTATGGTCAACAGCTCGATGTCCAAGGGACAACCAGTGATGAGTGGTCTTCCTCAGGTGTTCGTACTGGGACCGGTACTATTTAACATCTTTGTTGGCAACAGGGATGTTGGCATTGAGTGCATCCTCAGCAAGTTTGCTGAAGACACCAAGCTGTGTGGAATGGTCGACACTCTGGAGGGAAGGGATGCCATCCAGAGGGACCTGGGTAGGCATGAGAAGTGGCCATTTGTGAACCTCATGAAGTTCAACAAGGCCAAGTGCAAGGTTCTGCAAGTAGGCCAGGGCAATCCCAACGACAAATACAGGCTGCACGGAGAATGGATTGAGAGCAGCCCTGAGGAGAAGGACCTGGGGCACAACATGAGTTGGCAATGTGCGCTCACAGCCCAGAAAGCTAACCATATCCTGGGCTGCATCAAAAGAAGCATGGCCAGCAGGTCAAGGGAGGTGATTTTGCCTGTCTACTCTGCTCTGGCGAGACCCCAACTGGGGTACTGTGTCCAGCTCTGGAGTCCACAACATAAGAAGGACATGGACCTGTTGGAGCGGGTCCAGAGGAGGGCCACAAAGATGATGAGAGGGGTGGAGCACCTCTCCTATGAAGACAGGCTGAGAGAGTTGGGGTTGTTCAGCCTGGAGAAGAGAAGACTCCGGGGAGACCTTATAGCAGCCTTCTGGTACTTAAAGGGGACCTACAAGAAAGCTGGAGAGGGACTTTTTACAAGGGCATGTAGTGATAGGATGAGGGGCAATGCCTTCAAACTGGAAGAGGGTAAATTTAGATTAGATGTTAGGAAGAAATTTTTCACGGTGAGGTTAGTGTGGCACTGGAAAAGGTTGCCCAGAGCAGTTGTGGAGGCCCCATCCTGGAAGTTTCAGGACCAGGCTGGATGGGGCTTTGAGCAACCTGGTCTAGTGGGAGGTGTTCCTGCCCATGGTAGGGGGTTGGAACTATACGATCTTTAAGGTCCCTTCCAACCCAAACTATTCTATGATTCTGTGATTCTATGACGTCCTAGTGCTGGCTGAGCTGGCAACAGTGGAGCTTAAGGACTGGATCAGAACAGCACTGAAATGAACCTGACACACTATACCCTAGGCTTAATCATTTGACCCATATTCAAAACTTTCTGGTTTTGCCTACAAGTACATTGTTGTAAATACAGCTCCTCCTCACCTTTCCTGAAAAAAAAAAAAAAGTTACCTATATATATCCTTACCATATAGCTAAGCAAGTGCTGCACACAACGTGACATCAAGGGGTAACCCAAACACATAATAATGAGTCTTCTTCCTTCAGCACATGACTCAATGTTCTATCAAAAAACAGTTGAAAACTTTTTCAGAACATGATGAATGCTATTTTCATCACAAACTAAAATATTTATTTTGGGTTTATTTTTCCCACACTATTCATTCAATAGTAATCTCCTAAAATTGTGTTCCAAATTAAAAAAGAAAACAGAATCCCAAATTATGCTATTTTTTAAACAAAACCCCAAGCCCTGCAACAAACAAAGCAAGCAAGCAACCAACCAACCAAAAAATCTTTTCCAAATTTGTTTCAAATCTTGTTTCTTTAGGTTTAGTATTTCAATCAAACATTACTGTGCTTATAATCTGAAAAGACTGGTTTCTCCGTTAAAAGTAAAGTGCTTTTACAGCCTGAGTAGACTAATAATTTGGAAAAAAGGAGTATTTTTAAGGCCCAGTATGAATCAGATTATTTGTGTACACATTTTTGTTTGTTTGGGAATTTGTGAGGAGAGATTGCTGTTTGATGGTTTTGTCAGAAATAATTTTTTTCAGTGGAAGGAGGTAACAGATGACAGGCCACCATGAAAAGACTACCCTGAACTGTACGCTCTGGCTAATTTGCAATGGCTGCCAGCCAAAGTACAGGAATTTCTATACTAGAGAGAGCTATTTGAGGATCTGATATCCACACCGAGAGTTCAAGGGACACAAAACAGGGAAGTGAATAAGAATAGGGAAGGTCCATATAGATTTCAGGAGCTGTAGTTTTTACTTGCAATAGGGAGAAGTCATCATGATTCTGTTCAAGAACACAGCTATTTTGAAAGGGATAGAGAAAGTTCTATTGCATTAGCAAATATAAGGTCGGAAAAAAAAGCCTCTGTCAAGTCCATGCTCATTAATTACGTTGCCATTCACACAATGGATATATATGGAGAATATATAGACACTATATATATATAATATATAGGCACTAGTATGTAGAATTAATTTCACAAATCTTAAATACCTAAAATATTGATATCTGCAATTGAAGTTCCCACTTTGCTATCCTTTGCTACCAGTGCATAGCCAAGCCTCTTTAGGGGGTCATTCATTTTATCTTAAGATAAACATATATAATAGGTGTCACAACGAGAAAGAGAACACCAGATAGCATGACACTGACAAGGGCAATTTATTAACTTGCCCAACTAAGGGATAGGCTGCTTCATGAAAAGCTTTACACAAAGACTCGCACAGACCAAACTGAGACCACAACAATTGCCTCACCAGTGGGCTGGCACAGCCGAGCCTGGGGGAAACATAACATTAGCTTGGACCACTCTCAGCATCATGCTCTGGCCAGTGACTGGGTACCAACACATAGTTGGCACACTACGTGTACCTTGTTTCTCTACATGGTGCTAGATGTTGGATGTCTATGTAACAATGCTTCACTCCAGTCTCTCTTAAGGGCCAGGGAGGAGGTTTTTGGCGCAGACTGCCAATGACATCAGTCCATGAGGAGAACATGACATAGCTTTTCAGCAGTTTCAGGTGTTTTTCTCCTGTTACTCATCAATCTATAGTCTATACCAAGCCTCGTCTCACTCAGTTTTGGCTGCATTGTCCTATCTGGCATTGCACAGTGTACTCAGATACTCCATTCTTGATGCTCCTATGAAAGCAGGTCAGATGAGTAGTACTCTAAGGGGCTCTCTCTCTTTCTACTCACTATTAAAAAAAACTGAGACATCTCATATGTAGGTGTCCATGAAGTAGATGCTTACAACTAAATGAGATGACTCCACTGCCAATGTGATTAACCCTTTGAAGATATTGGTATGGAAACCAATATATTTCGTAGGCATACATATAAGGAACTCAGAGTTTTAAGCTTTTATTTATTTTTCTGAAAATGCCAAGACTATTTTTAAATTGTAATAAGGCAACCAGATCAAGGATGGCAACTAGATCAAGTCATGCTGTGCTCAGCAGTGTCCCTAGTTTTTTATTATGTAGAAGTTGAGAGGGATGCCAGTGGAAACTGCAGTCACTTTTCTCAAGCAGCAATCCTAAAGGATGCTGTGAAATTTTCTGCCAGATACATAAATCTCAGCACACAGAATGTATGTTTTGGTTACTGCCATTTTAATGAGAAGCTTATCTTGTGATATTGGCATTAATGACCATGTCAATGGGGGAAAACCGATTTTATTCACACTTTACTTCTTATTTACTTCTTTCTTAATAGCCAGAGACATAGAGATTTAAAATGTTAATGCTTTCAGTAGTTCAACTGACAAATAAAAAAGAAGGAATAGCAACCAGTTTTCTTTTTCTGACCTCTTTCTCTCACGCTGCCAGCTTAACAAATAATGCCAGCTGTTACTTAAATTTAATTGAAACATTAAACTAGATTTTAATTAAAACTGTTTTCCAATACATGTCATACTTTGTATGTGGCATGGAACACAGCTCATGAAACTGTTGCAGGAGAGAATTTGAAAGCTTTGAGACAAGAAAATGAGTTAAGAAGAACCATCTCTGCAGCACCCCTCCCTCAGGAACAAAGGATATTTAAGAACAATAAGGTGAAAGAGTCAAAGCTCAGTCAATAAGGAAAATATCACCACGGCATTTTGAGGGAGTTAAACCTTGTTTCGTTGCTGTATGAAGCTGTGCAGAGCAGGGCTCCTGACAGTTCACCTTGCCACCCCCAGGGCTGCACTGACAGGTGCAAGTGGACTGCACAATATCTTTTGGACAGTCAACAAAATCAGCAAGAGATGAAGTAAGCATTTTCAAGGTTATAGTACTATATTCTTGCCCAAGGGGATCCTCCTCAGGGAAGGAGAGGTCATTCAATACGATCTGATATATTTTTTCCAAAAACTGGTGTATAATTATTATTTCAGCTGAAATAAAGTTTTTCCAGGCTCAGATAGGAGTGGTGTGAACTCCATCGGGGAATGTGAATACCTGTGTCAAACTGAACTTTAATTTGCGTGAATAGTTTAGTCTCATCTCTGTATCTTAGTCATGTATTTTATTGTCCCATTTGTATTTATTCAGCAGATTTCTAAGAGCAATCAGCTTTCTCTTACTGCCTCCTGGCATATTTTTCCCTCTTCCATTTTCGATGTCCATTTCACTCTCACTGTTTCTGACTACTCCTTTTTTATTGTGTTATGTCTTCCAGTGTCTTTTGCTCCATACAAATCTTGTCCGTGTCTTCGTCATCCCTATGAAGAAGGAAAAAATCCAATTAGTTCAATAGCTACAACAGCACACCAAAGACCAGCTAAGATCAGGGGCTCAAATATCAGAAGTGCACTTGAATGTTCATTGCGAAGACCGGATATCTTGGCTACCACTAAGCTAAAACATGGAGAATTAAACCAGGTATCTCTAGATTATAGCTATAGCAGAACATCTTGTTTCCCCGGGAGCTAAAGACCACCCCTGTCATCTTGGAAATTTTGGCTTCAGAGTGTGCGTCTCCCACCTCATTAAGGTACCCATACAGGGCAGAATTCATCACACCAACAGGTCATAACCTGGGCATGTAGTATAAGCAGATTGGTTTGGATCCCCTTTTAATTCATGGATAGAGAGGTGAATACACCTAGTTCCCTGCTGGAGTTGATGATGTAAGTTATATGTTATACTTTTAAATGAGGTTATTCTCATTCTTGCTGTTCGAGACAGGCAAAGGACTTCAAAGAAAACAGGTCCATAGAAGGCAATTCCAATGTTACACAGCAAAACAAAAAGGGGTCAAGAAAGAAGCAGTACAGTACCCTCTTCACTTCTCTACTCTCAACACATCAGCACTGGGACCTCCTACTTCATTCTACCTCAAACAGCAAAATACTTGTTCTTGTTTGTTTGCTTACAAAATGTATATGTCTTCATCAATACTGAAAAAGTATTGACGTGCAAAATTACAGGTGACTGAGCTTAAAACTAGCTAATCACATTCACACATAGCAGCACAGACTGGTTTATAGGATGGTTATGCTCTAACATATCACCTCTTCGCTTGCTAAATAAAAAACAAAGAACGAACTTTGTCCAGATGATTTTCCATTCTGAGACAATAGTTACAGACAATATTTTTTCTTGTTCCACATTTAGGGGGAAAGAAAGGAAAAGAAATAACTGGAGCCAAATTGATTCTCATGCTTAGTTATAAGAAGTTAAAAAAAAGGAAAGAAACTTTTCCTGAAAAGTTCTCCCACCTTCTTGTAGTCTTTGAAAAGTTTTAAAATACACTCCTTCTCTGTCTTGTCACATCTCAGAATGAAAGCACTATTTGCAAAGAGCAGTTCGTTAAAAGTACAAGGACTAGACTTATTCACAGTCACACTCATGAAACATAAGTATACTGTTACAGTAGCTCTAAATTATGTCACATATTTTCACAAAGCTTTTCCTTATGGATATTGAAGAAAGCAGAAAGACACCATGATGAGTGGTTGTTTTTAAGTTTGACCCACTATTTTCAAAAAGTTAGGTGAGATCATCTCATAGATTTCAGATACTCTCGTCTTAAATGAGTCTTCTGTACAATGGCAAGGAATCAAATTAGACAGTTATAGCTTCTGAGATAATTAGAACCAGTATTTTAACTGTCTACTACATTGTACCACACCACAGAAGTCGGCCTAAACCATAAAGTCTTTCTAATATTTGAGGTCTTGCTACTGTTCCCATTAAGGCTAGTGAAAAATTTCCACTCAGATAAATGGATGAAGTATTGTGTATTAAATTAGGTTGTTGCCTCTTTTACCTCCTGTCAGGAAGTATTTTATTGTGGAAGTCTCTCTAAAGTGAAATTTGAGAGAAATCCCCACCCTCACCCCCCCAAAAAAAAAAATTCAGAAAGCAATAAGTAGTTAAAACAGAAGCTCCTTTGGGAGGGAAACACATATATGAACAAATGCTGGACACAGTGTGGAAGGCTGAGTCCAAAGTGGAACTACTCCTGTGGGGGCCAGGCTGCCAGCCAGGAACCAATTCAACGCATTGCTCAGGATAAATGTCCTCTTACCTTTGGTCTGTGGAGTACCCTACCTTTAACCAGACCACAGGACATTTGATTGGCATGCGTGTGTAGTAAGTGCATGGTGCAGAACAGAAATCCTGGAATAGAAATCGCAATCCACCTGACATAACCATCCTGTTCAATAAATACATTTTAGATTATGTGTCAGAAGGTGTTGTGGTTGTCATCTTGTGGCCACCCTACTCAAATTCCCCCATGACACATGCATAAGATAGTAAGGCTATAATGAAATAACTAGATTTAATCAGTAATAAATGGCTCATCTCACTAAGTGTGGGATGTTTGTGTGCCCTTTAGCATTTGTTTGAATCTCAGATTTTAGCATTCTCTAGGAGAGCATTCTCTGGCCAGAGTATCATAGGGTTTTAGATGTAGGCTTTGTTATTTCTTTTTTCCAGTCCATATTTTTAAGCTGTCAGGGGTCACCTATGTGAGGAAATAAACTTTGAAGTACTCTTAGTTCAGCATTTGCACAGAAAGAAAATTCTATATGTGGAAAATGACCAGACTCTGCAAACTGCACAGATTAATTTTAAACTCAGCCCTACTCCAAAAAATTGTGTAATGATAGCTGTTATCTCTGTATCGTCCTTCAATTTTCTGTAGTAAAAAAGATGCACAAAGGGATTTGCTTTATGTCCTACAGGAAATAATTCTGCATTCAGTGGGGGGCAAAAAGGAATGAAAAAAAAAAGCATATAAAATCTTTGATTGCAGCATAACTTAGACTGGGAAAGATGACTGGATGTCATCCTGTTCAAACACACACTTAAAACACTGCCTACCTTAAAGTTATGTTAGGTTAGTTCAGGAAGTTGCCCCGTCAAGTTTTGATTATCTTAAAAGGTTGGAGATCATACAGCCTTTTTGAGAAACCTGTCCTAATGCTTGTCCCTTCACCCCAGCTGTGAAGGATTCTTCTTTATATCTAGTGGAATTTCCTTTCCTGCATCTTTTTCTTTTGTTCTGCACCTCAGAGAAAAGGTTGGCTCCATCTTCTCTGTAACCACCCATATAATCACAACATAAACGAATACAAAATTCTGGCTTCACAGCAGGTTAATCATAGAAAAAAAGGGGAATTTCTGAATTCCAGACCCTAGTTGGATATTTAACATACTTGGTGTGAAACAGTGAAACGCAAAGCCCTGTTTCTTATTGCAGAGACTAAAATTCCCTGCAATTCCAGGAGGGTGCAGTATCCACCATTACAAATTTAAGACACACTATTCCAAAGTGTGGAGGTTCAAGGGTCAGACCGAAAGCATCCACGCCGGTGCTGCTTAGTTAAGACACTGGACAGACAGACATGCAGCTTCCTCGCTACCTTTTGTCTTTCTGCCTTATGTGACAACAACAGTGCGGTGGCCTTCAGGGTGGGGTTGTCAGGCAGCAGCATCAGGGGCCGTGGATGGCAAGCTGAGGTTGGCGACAAAGCAGGTGGCCAGCAACCACTCCAAGCACAGTCCCACAGCGTCTGATCCAGGTGAGCAGAGCCAGCTGGTGACAGCAATGAATCCTTTTGAATGTCTGGTGAGTGTCAGGCAAAAGTAAGACGACAAATCAAGTTTGAAGTGAATCCAGGAAATCCAGATCAGTCAGGGACAGGACTGGAGACATGTACATTTAAATCATAGCTCAGGTTTGGATGGAGGGCTCAGGCAAGGCTCCCCAGGATCATTATGGCTTATTAGTGCCCCCAGGACCCTGATGGTGACTTAAGACTGTGAGTCTTGATAGATAGTCACCTCATTTTTGGAGTGCACAAATTTACTCTTCTCAGCTTTCTTTGTTTTGTTTTTTTTTTTTTTAATGTGGGGATTGTGATGACTCTTGCTCATTCTTGCAGTGTTCTACGTACATCATCTTCTTTCTGTATTTACACCCTGTGGGAAATATAGGAGTTTCTATCACACAGCAGTGTGCATCAGCAATGAGCTTTGCTGTGTCTAGGTAGATTCCTGCTGAGGTGCCTGTATTTCTGCCTAAGACCCCTAACAGAGCATCCTACACTCTGAGGGTACCTGTTTCTCAGCACCCTGTGTCATGCATCAGGACCAGTAGGATCTCCAACAACTGACACTGCCAAGACTGGGTCTAGACTCTCAGGGACAAACGCTGTCCCTCTCTTCCAGAGCCAGCAATTTGACTAAGATGAAATTGGTTTTTAAAAATCAGTTCAATAATAAAAAAGCTAATATTTATTTGGACAAAATATTTGATGAACATTATGTTATGCTTACAGAAATTATGACTGGCTCATGAATAATTCAGAAGAACACAACAGATTAATTTTGTTGAATAATTTGACAACAAATAATTCAGCTAACTGAAAATCATATAAATCTCACATAAAATCCACATCTGTTTGCGCTGGAAATGTTTGATATAGGAATAGATATTCCCAGGGAGAAAGCTCGTATCACTGTCAAATGTTAGATGAGTTCATTTTCATTTGAAAAGAATGTGTAGATTTTTTAAAGTATAAATCAATATGGATATTTAATTAATTATGATATATCAAGAAGAGGAAGAAGAAACAAACAAAAAAAAAAAGACAGCTGGAGACTGAAAATTAAATTTTGCTAAATAAAATTAGATATCAAAGTCCTTGAAATGTGAAAATGCCTGTTTCACCTAATTTTTTTTAAATAGTACTCATTTATGAAGTAAAGCATGTAAGTAAAAGGGCAACAGTGAATGGCATAAGTGACTTTTAAAAAGCTGAATAATATTGTGTCTAGGCTGTGAAGCTGGCCTTGCAGGAGCCAGAAAACATATGTAGCTAAAGTAATTTAGATAAATATTGCAATGTAGTATTTGATACACTTGCAAAACCTCAACGTGTCACTGCCAAAATATATACTGCAGCCTGGTACGATACCAGTATAGTGTACATTCTATTGCAGTAGGTTTGACTTGTTTTTCAGGATTGTTTTATACAACACATTGTCTTGATTTGATAGAAACGTCATTTCACTTCATTTCCTATATCCAGACATGGGAAATTTATTGAATTCAGGCTCTCAAATATAGTATTCATTTTGTTTAGGTTTAGCTAGGGTTATTGCGTGAGAAGTGAACGATTGCTAGCAGACTATTTCAACAATTTCTGGACTTTATTATAAATACACCTACACTAGTCTATGCATAGCAGTCATTTTTGCACTCAGTAGAATTACACCAAGAACGTCTTACCAGTAAAATCAAATCAAATTACAGTACTGACTTTTTAAATATACTAAACGTGTATGTTCTTACCTGTGTGTATGGGTGTGTGTACATATATATCTGTGTCATAAAGCTTGACTCTACAGGAACTGAGAATTATGCATATGACCCAATAAGCCAATAAGCCACCTAAAAGTATATATAATTTCTCTGGAACTTCAAAGGTACTAGTCATGCTTAAAGTCATGCAGAAACTTAAGTGTTTTGGTGAATCAGAGCCAGAGTATTTACCACCTTGAGAAACAACCCCTAAGCACTGAACTTCAGAATGTACATTTTAACAGACTTTTAAATGGATTTGGGATCAAATGAAAAACTCAGATCTGAATACCCACGGCTTTGGGAAAGCTCCGCTAGGATTTGCATATCGAAACAAAACCCAAACAGAGTTATGAGACTAAAAAAGGAGACACTAGTTAATTCATAAGTTCAAAAGGAACATGTTCTTGATTTTATGTTGAAGGCTTTCAGATATTGTGTTAGGGCACAGCACAGGCTGTTTATAAAAGTTCATGTGACGAGGGCATGCTCTTGCAATGTACCATCGCAGCACACTAAAGGGCAGTCTGCTGCACACTTTCCCTCCTGTTTCAGGAGTTGCTGTCAGTTGAAACTGTATTACCTGATTCAGCCGTTTAATGGACTACTTGTAAAACAACAAACTTCAGTCTCCACTGCGGCTACATTCTCATCACGTCCCTGGTGGTCTTAACGTATGAAATTCAGCCTGAACAGTCAGCCTTAGGTTAAAAAGTGTTCAGTTACAAACTAGGCAGAAGTGCTTCTTTGACTCATTTAGGAAAACAATTATCTGAGCTTGGCTTGTAGCTTCAAGGAGTTGGGAGGCTGCTGAGGTACAGAACGCAGAGTGCTTTTATGTTTTTAGGTGTGGGCTTACAGCAGTTCTGCAGAGGATTAGGAATTAAGAACAAACGGGTAGG
Source organism: Anarhynchus alexandrinus (assembly GCA_008711295.1). NCBI lineage: Eukaryota > Metazoa > Chordata > Aves > Charadriiformes > Charadriidae > Anarhynchus > Anarhynchus alexandrinus. Next base: position 3,528,724 of record VUYV01000067.1, on the reverse strand, counting down.
TAGATTAAGCTCCCTTTGCTTTCTTCATTGATCCATAACTGACCATAACCATGAGGAGCAGTATTAATCCTTGTTAAGCTATAGGGATATTAAAAAAAAAAAATGCATCTTTTACAAGCAAAATTGGCATGCAGAATCTAACTCTGAGGCTGAAACTTCAGTGACCTTCTCTCCCATTTCCCATGAAATAAAAAAAAAATAGCGAAAGCATCCAGACATCTTCCTACGATTCTTTGAAAATGCAAATTAAATTATCAAACAGAATTTTAAGGAAATTAGTAGGTTAGTGGGAGCAGCTATAAATCAGAGAAAGAGATATTGCAGTCTGCCAGTCTGGTGTCTAGAGTGAAAATCTGGTGAATAAGTTTGCACTGTTGCAATAGTAAAAACAAAACTCATAGCACAGGGTCACAGAACAGAAGGCATTTTAAGAACATAGCTGCTAATTTTGCATTAATATTCAGTGATATTTTAAAATTACTTTGGATTTTGGAACAGATGATCATTTTGATTAGTTTACAATATATAGAGAAAATGATACATAAGAGTTTCACAGGTCTGGTGATACTGACATCACATGAATTGAATATTCTTCACAGTAACTACAGAATTGTTGTGCATTTATCACGTTTCCAGATCCTTTTGCTCTTGTTCATACAGAACTGGAAGATACCAACTGTGCTCTTTTTTACAATTTTACTACAGCAATAGATAAATAGCACCTGAGCTTCTGTGCAGGTGCTGTGGTTTAACCCTGGCCAGCAGTGAAGCCCCATAGAGCCACTCACTCCCTCCCCCCGAGTGGGATGGGCAAGAGAATGATGGGGAAGATAAAGAATCAAAAGTGAGAAAACTCTGAAAGACAGTAAAGCAAAAGCTGTGTGCATAAGCAAAGTGAAATAAGAATCTCATTCACTGGTTCCCATCGGCAAGCAGGTGTTCAACCACCTCCAGGAAAGCAGGGCTCCATCACATGTAATCACTACATGGGAAGACAAATGCCATAACTCCAAACATCTCCCCCTTCCTCCTTCTTTCCCCAGCTTTTATTGCTGAGCATGAGGTCATATGGTAGGGAATACCCCTTTGGTTATTTGGGGTCAGCTGTCCCTGCTGTGTCCCCTTCCAACTTCTTGTGGACCCCCAGACTACTCGCTGGTGGGGCGGTGTGAGAAGCAGAAAAAGCCTTGACACTGTGTGAGCACTGTTCAGCAATAACTAAAACATCCCTGTGTTATCAACACTGGTTTCATCACAAATCCAGAACATAGCAGTATGCGATGTATTATGAAGAAAATTAACTCTATCCCACAAATAACCAGTAGACGAGAGGGGAAAAAAAACCAACCAACAAAAAAAGAACACTAAAACACAACAGTTTTCTATTAATATATCACAGACATCAGTTGAAAATGGTAGACAGATGAGTTGAAAATGGTAGACAGATGTCAGTGACAGAACCACAAACAGAGCTCAAAAGTAGTTTTCACTGTAGACCTGCTCCAACCATGCTAAGAACCGGCACTCTGCATCTCACTTTCTAAGCAGTATTTACTGAGGTCAAGCTGAAACTAGGTAGATATTTTAAGCAGGTTATAGCAGAAGTCACTAGGGAAGGTGAAAATTTGGTTTTTTATGTAATGTTAACACACAAAGACAGCTGAAACAATTGTACAGAGTGATGGGACTCACACTTACCCCAAGAAAGTGCCCTAGGTACACAGGATGATTACCCCAGAGGCAGCTATGAGTATGGTTCTCAGAAATTTAAAGTCAACAGATTATTCTGATGCCAAACTTGCCCGTCACATAACAAATTCATGTATAAACAGATAATCTCTTTAAGAAGATGGTATTTTCATTGATGGTTTTGGTAAAAATAAAGTGTTACTGGTTTATCAAGAGCAGATTACTATGCACTTATTTTATCAGACAATATAATGAAATCACACTCAAGTGCAATGAGCCTCCATATCATAACCCTTGATGTAAATTGGATGTGAAATAATTTCTAGCTTCCTAGTCCATATTATAATTTTCAATATGAAAGGTGTTTGTGCTCCACCAATTTAGTTTCTGAACTAAGGTTGGGTGTCTGCATAGTTAAATACATAATTGTGATGATTTATTTCCTCAAAGTCCCAGGGCAAGCTCTAAATGCCCCATTTAAGCATTTGTACAATCTCTCCCCTATTACCTATTCACCAGAAGTATTCCAGCATAGATCTACTAAATATATATTTTATAAGAGGATGGTTTATACTGTAATCTTAAACTCCAATGTGAAAAGAATTCATGCTGAAACTCTATGCCTTCCATTCTTAAAGGGGTGAGGGGCAGCTATTGCTCTTGTAAAACTTTTATAGTTAATTTAAGCTCTACGTTATTATAATTTGTCTCCTTTGGCTTTTTTCCTACCTTTTTATTGCAGTTCTATCTTTTATTCATTTTTTCCATTACCTAGAATAAGAGAAGAATCCTGCCTGCTTGCCCACATGAACAACTCAATGCTTGCTATTTGCAGAAGTTGGGACTTGCAGGTCTTGGTCTCAGAAATCTTGCTCTGTGTGCCAGAACAAATGGTTCAGCTGTTTCCTGAGCTCACATAAGAGGTGGACTGAGCCAGCAACCAAAAGAAGAGAGTCTTGAAGAAGTTCCTTTCTTTCATGAATGCAGAGGAAAAGTGTTGAACTATTAGAAGAGATTTGGAATGCCAGCACAGGGCATAGCTAAGCTAACATAGAAGTGGGAGAGCAGCCATGTCAATAACAGTATTTTTATGGACCAAGGTTCTCTGAGTCACTGTTTAATCCTGGGTAGATCGATAGGGAACTATTGCTATGTTCTTCTAGGATGGTTGGGAGGTATCAGATAGCTACCAAGCATTTTCTATTTCCTGTTCATTAATAAAAGGGATAGAGGAAAAGTTATCTTTTGTGTTTGGCAGTCAGCTCAACTTCTCGTTCTCATGATCAACGTGTCTCACGACCAGCTGCTTGATGCCTACTGACAGATATGCAACCCAATGTTCTTGCTGCCTCATCGGTATGGAAAATTCACCCCTCTAATTTTACTGTGTCATCATGAACTGCAAACTTTAGCAGCTCTGCCAGAGCTTCATTTCAACCCTAGGGTCATTTCCTTTCTTTTTGCTTCTGGTAGTTGCCTGATATGTACAAAGAATGTGTAAGAGTTCATTCAGCTGAAAAGGTGAGTATATCCAATGAATGTAATGACAGAAGAAAGACCATAACAGATCTAGGTGCTAGGCAGCTGAAGCTACAGCAGATGCTGAGATTTTTAACTTGAATATATAACCTTGTTACAATGCAGCTGATTGAGAGTACTTTAGATCATGAAATGTCAGAAATTAAGTTTGGATATGCACTGTTTGTCCTGTCCTGTCTGAAGATTTATGCAAGTTTGGCAAAAAGTTGCCAAAGACAAAACAAGATTTATGCAAATTCTTGTCCCCACACCAAATGGTGGAAACCTGACCTGGAATATGACTATTAAAGTGAGATTATTACATCTCATTTTAGATGCCTGTATGTATTGTAGATATCTGAATTTTTATCAGAATATTCAAACTCCTTCCTCATCAAGGAGACATGTACACTCCAAGGGCACAACGCCATTGATCAGTTTCAGCTACTTTCAATAGGCTGAAATTAATTATACCATACAGATGCCTCTTCCCACCGTTAAATATAAATAACATCAAGAACAGTAGTTCAGAAGTGAATACTCATTATATGGAAAAACGTCACACACTGTCTCTTTTGATTGTAAAATCTCATTCTGGCATTCCATTGCCCTACTGAGCTAACAGGTAGTCAGTCTAAGAGGACATTTGGGAAAGAAATATTTACATTTCGTAGTGGCAACATTACTGTGAACGTGATGACACTTAAGGGAAACTGTAGGGAACTGTAATTTCTTCAGTTAAATTCATTGATTTTTATTTGTTTTTTAAAGGACAGACCTTTGGGAATATTGTCCTCTTGATCACATACATGCTTCCTTTTAGCTGTATTTGAGATTGGAGCCAATTTCATCCTGCAAGGAAGATAGCTGGTTCATTCACTACTTAAGCCAAAATAATAACATTTGGGAACATGTTCAAAGCTAGTAGCCAAACAGGTATGGCAACTTAAGCATCACCTTTGGTACATGATGAACATGCCTACAAGTTTATCGGGCAATATCACCGAGAGAAACTTCCTCTTTCTTCAAACTTTGCTTCTCTTACATATTGTTTCGTCATCAAAAGGAATGAAAAAAAGGAGAAACCAAAGTCCGAGTCCAATATATTAAAGACAATTATATAATTTTGAATGGATAAGTATATCTATTTATTTTTTGGGACTGTTTTCTACTTCATCTGCTAAAATCCTCCTTACATGTCCTTCCATAAGACATAGATGTTTCATGGAGATCAGCTAGACAAAGTTTCCTCATCTTCCCTCTCTTTGCCTCATCTATCGCATTTGTGTGAATTTGATTATGGGCTCCTTGAGGCAAGAAATAAAAGGCAAAAATGTGTTCTTAAATACTGTAATGTAAGCCTGAAAAAACTTTTTGTAAATCTGTGGACATTCTCCAGATGGTCACAAGTGTAACTGGTTTAATATGTTCTTGTGCCTTTGAAGGCACATAAAAACATGTGTATACGTAAGTTTGTCATAGTAACAAATAACAGTCTTCATATTTAATTATAGTCTGACACAACAAAAGTCGGTGCTGTTCATTTGAAGTCTCCTGATAACTGGTGGTTTTCTTAGCGTTTCAGGTCCCTGAATTCTGGGTTCAGGTTGTAAAGAAACCTGGGAGTGTACAGACTGTATTTCTTTTGGATAAAACTGAACTGGAAGATTTTATGAGTTGTCATTATACTGTCCAATATAGTAGGAACCACTAACAGGCAACTTGATAAGGAGGCAGTAAAGCACAAGCTCACAAGTCTGTCAAATTAGCCAGAGTACACACTAGGGACCTTACACTTTTTTTGCAGGCCATGGGAGGACAGATAACAAATAACCTGGTAGAGAGTGGCCTAGCCAAATAGTACTTGATCCAGAGTAAAGCTTTCTTATATAAAGTTAATGGACAAAATTACTTGAACCGACTTGAACAAATAAAACGAGTTTGTACCGGAACAGTACTTTGTGCCTGTAATGGTTTTCATCTAGCACAGAGAGCCCTATAGCCAGATTTGTTGTACCATCAAGCCAATGAGTAAGCCATTAATTTTCTCATAAAAGCTCTCAAAGAAGACACTCATTCTTAATAAAGTGTAGTGTTTTATTAGACTATCAGAACTGAGAACAAATAATTTCAGAATCACTGCACTACAAACAGAATGAAGCTTCACACTCCCCAGGATGGGTACACAGCAATATAACACGGAGTTCTCAACCTGAGCAGTCACTTCACCTGCCTTTTTTCTACCTAGTTTGCTCTTCAGTGATACCAACCATACAGCAGTGGTCTAACCTTGCAGAAAACTGGGAAAAGTGCATACTTTTCTTCCAGTTTAACTCTGCATTCACTCATTATGCAGCCAACTGCTGCAAGACTGTGGCAACACAGCATAGTTTGCAGCAGAGTAGAAAAAGACAGCCTACTGGGGAACAGTTAGCCTTCAGATTATCTCATTTTTAATCTAAAATCTCACCTCTCACCATCGAGAAGAAGGACAAATAGCTACCACCGTGTTATGTTAATACTGAAGTAAATAGACACCTGTATATCAAACATATTTTACTAGCTTAATAAATCTTTCTTTTTCTCTAGGCACTTACAATATCCTTCATAAAGGTGATTGGAATGAAACTGGTATTCATCTAAAACGAACTGCACTACATGACTAATGCAAACCAATATCCTTCTGATCAGATAATCCTTTAGCGTAACAATGCCAGTTTTCTCTATAAGTTAACAATGAACTGCTGATAAGTGAGTTCTCTCTTCCTCTCCTGGTAATTTGTACAACAAGTGATAACCCAGTTAATCTTTTACTTTAAATCCTATGTTGTTTGGAGGCCTCATTCACTGAAGAATTATTCGCTCATATATATTGGTATTCAGTACATAAACTAACTGGCAACAGAAAGATCAATGTGGCTGTTTCAGAAAAGATGGCTGTAATGATCTTCCTTCTGTTGTTTCCATCACCCGTTCTCAATATATTCAGATTTCACTCACACACCTGTGCTGTCCATGAGCCATCAGGCTAAACTTATTGTGATAGTTACAGCAGCTTAACCATGCCATACTTTCTGCCTACATTCAAGACAGACTGCAGAAATAACTGTTTGCTATACCGCTTTGAATCACAGAGAGCAAACTTTACATCTAGTTGTCAATGTCAGCGAGATACTACTCAGAAATTTTAAGAAGACATGACACTGAGTCAAAGGTGTACGGATGAACATATATATAACCGGGATAAAAGTATTTTGTAATCATAGGTTACTGTATCTTAGACATAAGAAATGTCAGAGAACCAATTAATATAAATTATTGCCACCAGGTATGATCAGGAAGGTCAGAATGAAAAATGACTGATGCTAGAGGAACACAATATGCAGTTAGAATTGCCTGGGTTTTCTCTAATAAAAACCTCCAGATGTCTAAGTTGTTTCCATTTCAAGGATCTGACAAAAAAAAAAAACCCAAAAAAAACCCCACAAACCAGAAAACCCAAACCCACCTGAAACCATCACTGATGTTTTTCATTTTTAAAAGTCCCATATAAATGAAAAACAGAGACCACATAACGGTCTGACAAATTGAAAGAAAAAAAAAGTAAATAAAATTGTCATAAAAATATTATGAATAGTAGAAGTTTTTAAAAAGTCAATAAGCTTCAAAGAAACATTTTATTTTCTAAACTACATAATTTTTCAATTAATAAATTTATTTGAAAGATATCAACTAGTTCAATACTTTAAACAGGTATAGAAACGTTCCCTCCATTCTGGAGATGAAGAGAATGAGTTAAAAAAAGTGGCTGTTGGCCTAACACAGAACAGCTCTGAACTTTAAATCCAAATCACAGGACTCCTTTTGTGTTAACATATTACTCCCAGATTAGCTCCATGGTTTCTCTGAGGTTTCTCTCTGGGGACATTCTGACTATGGGGTGCCCTAGCCTCCGTAAGCAGGTGGGAAGGGGTTTTTCATTGAGGCTAACATTCTGCATGGTATCTAGGCCACCCTCTGAAGTGGGAGTTGTGACTGCAGTTCCCGGAGGCTGCAGAAGGCCAAGGATCCAGGTTTTTTTCCCTTGCTGAAGGAGAGAGAGCTCTCACCTGTAATTCGATGGGAAAATAAGGAGCATGAGCTCATTATTTTGCGTTGAAATCTGTGTGATCAGTGAGTGCTAGTTTTAAAAGAGGTTTAAATAAGTTTTTGAGTATCTAACAATAGAGAACCTTGTCTTTCAATTCCAGAAAGCCTTGAGAAAAAAAAAATTTCACCTGAATATTCAGCACAAAAAAGTGAATCAGGAATGATTCTAGGTATTCTTATTGAATAACTTCTGACACTTAGGTTAAATCTAGGTAATTACAATACCTGAGGTGCCTAAGTGGACTATAGAAAATTTCTGTGTTTCTCTGCTAAGAATATACACTGGCATTGTGGTTTATGAGTTTAAGTGTTTTCCTGAATCTCGCCTTAAGTAACTTACCTGGTACCATAGGAAAAGCCACTAGCTGAGCCAAGAACACAATCCAGTTCCCTTTCCCAGTTTCTTCATCAGAAGAGCATTCCTTCTTTCTAAGGACTACAGGTTACCTAAGTAAAAAAATAGTTGATGGAAATCTATAGATATAAGAAGTGGCTGTAGAATATTCCAAGGAAAGCTTTATAAAGAATAGACTAATCTGTTTTCTTAAATGCACGATAAAAAGAAATTAAAAAGATATGATAAATGAGGCCTAAAATTCATAACTCGTTATATTCTCACTAGACTTTTCACCATACTCTCACTTTGTTGTTTGTTTTTGTTTGCTGAACTCAAGGAGAATATTGGCCAGCAGCCTGAATCAAGAAATGACTTGGATGTTTTCCAGGAATTCACAAAGATTTGCAAAGGCCTTTGGCTGCCAATGAGGAGGCCAACAGAAGTGCGTGTAGGAAGAGAAGGTGGTTTAATGGCTGAATCACGTTGTGCTGTCTTGGGAAATTACTTCATAACATATCTCAGGTTCTTTCGTTTTTTTCATAAAGAGGATAAAGACAAATATAAAGAAGTCAGAAAAGAAGATAAAATGAGTGTCAAGCAGATGGGTAGATTTACAGATAAAGCACAGTAATGCTTTATGTCAGTAAAACCTTTTCTATTACTTGATTTCATCCAATAACTCACAGAATGTCAGCAAGTGTATGGATGATATTATGTCCCTCTCAATGATTAAGAAATAATAATTGTGACATCTTCCAGAAAATACAAGCAATATCATTATCTACTCTTCCCTCATGAAGTTGATTGTTTGAGGTTATTTGCTTGACATGATGTGAAGGAACTTCAAGCCAGCCCTAGCTCTGAAGTGTCAGAGTTTTCATACTATTTGAAGTTCTCTGATCTATCTCAGAAAATCTTTACTGTGAACATACCCAAAATATCACATATTTAAGAACTTTTGTAAGATTCGCCTGTGTCTGTTGGATGTCTTTGTAGGTAAGGCATGTTCTTTCCTCCAGTCTTGGTTTCTTTCCAACCCCTTTCTAATGGCTTCCTGGCATACAGTACTTCTCTTTGCGTGCCTAGAAAAAGTTTCTTTCTTTTCATTACCTATGAGTCTTAGCTGCATGTTTGATCCATGCTCTTCTGAGGAGCCTCCCAAGCTTTGCTGCTGCCACCTTTCTGCCCCTTGTAACCTCATCCTGACCCCTCCTTTTCTATGGACTCTTCTCCCAGGTCCAGGTACTCATCCCAATTTGGGAAAGTGTTGTCACTGCCTGCCCCAAAAAAACTCAGGTTGGCTCTGCGCAACACATTTCTGTCTACTACCCCCAGACTTTTAACAGAAGAAAACATAGTTAGAGGAGGTAATTAGGGACAAATAAGAAAATTATACCATCCAAAAAGATGCCATCTATCACACCTGGTTTTCACTTAGTGTTACAGACTTGTCTAGTTACTTTAATCTGTCATGATTAAACTCTGTCACAATTTTTTAATGATTAATTTTCTCACCCATTATATTTTGAGCAATGCTTTTCTCTAAAACAAATTTTGTGTCCAGGAAACAATATTGTCACAAGAGGTTGTTCCTTGGTTTTCAAGTATTCTCATAATTCAGGTTTATACCCAAAGGAAAGCAAGACTTAAGAGCATCTGGTACAGATATTAGGATTGGTACCTGATTGTAATTATTTTAGCAGCATAATTAGGTTTTGTAGCTGTTAAACAATTACAGTTGTCATCAATTTTAAATACTTCACTTTAAATCTTAGTGGTTTATTGCTAATTGTGTGATTTGGTATAAACTTAATTGGTTATGATGCTTGAATTAAAGAAACATTGCATCTTATAAAACTATACCTCAGATAGAGTAGATTTCTTTAACAGATTTTTGTTCCTCTGGGCACAAGACAGAAATAACCACTGGAAGAATAAATATATCCCACTGAATTTAACCTTAACTCTGTTTTGTCTAACTAATCAGCGCATGAAATGCAATGGTCAATAATAAATTAATGACACTGGGAAAAAGATCCAGACAGTAGCAATGTTTTGCAATATTCTGTGTAGGGCTTAGTTATGTTTCTCATAATTAACTCTCCAGAGGGAAAACCAGAAGGAGAAAAATAGTAGTGAGTGGGATGGCCAAGACAGACATAAGATTTCATTTCTTAGTCTTAAACATAATGTAGAAAGGTCACAAAAAACTTCACCTGTGTGGTGGGCTGATCTTGGAATACAGCCAGATGCCCACCCAGCTGCTCTCCCACTCCCTTTCCTCAACAGGACAGGGATAGAAAATAGAATTAAAATACTCATGGGTCAAGATAAAGACAGGGAGATCACTTACCACTTACTGCCCCAGGCAAAACAGACTGAACTTGCAGAAGATTAATTTAATTTATTGACAATTAAAATAGATTTGGATTGTGAAAAACAAAGACAAACATTAAAACAAAACCCTTCCACCACCATCCCCCCCTTTTTCCCAGACTCAGCTTCACTACCAGATACTCTACCTCCCCCCGCAACCTGAGCATCACAGAGGAAAGAGGAATGGGGATTGTGGTCAGTTCATAACAGCTCCTCTCTGCCTCACCTTCCTCCTCATACTTTCCCCTCCTTTCTGTGTGGGCTCATCTCCACAGGCTGCAGCTCTTGCCAGAAGCCTGCTCCTGCATGGCATCTCCACAGGCTGCAGCTTCCTTCGCATCATATCCACCCGCTCCACCATCATGTCCTCCACAAGATGCAGGGTGGATATCTGCTCCAACCTGCTGCTCCTTTACATCCGGCAGGGGGACAACCTGTTCCAGCATAGTCTCCTCCATGGGCTGCAGAGGAATCTGCTCCAGCACTTGGAGCACTTCTTCCCCGTCTCTGACCTTGGTGCCTGCAAGGTTGTTTTTCACACTTTTTCTTTTCCCCACACTCTTCTCTGATTTCTGTTGGTTTTGCTCTTAAATCTGTTTTTTCCAGAGGTGTCACTATCTTGGCTGAGAGGCTCAGCTGTACCCCATGGTGGGTCTTCTGGAGGTGGCTGGAGCCAGCTGTGTCCAGCATGGGGAAGCCCCTACCTCTCCTCACAGAGGGCAGCCCTGCAGTCTCCCCCACTGCAAGCACTTGGGCACCTACATCCAATTCAATCTGCCAACTCTTCCAAAACTTTGAAATTGCAGAAACAGGTGGAAATTTATGAGGAAATATGTTACTTTAGAAGGAAGATCAACATCATCTAAATCCCAAGCCTCATCTCACACAAAGCCCACTACCAACAAGTTTCTCATTAGACATAAGATTACAGATGTGCATGTAGAGAGTAGCTGATGATTTGTTTCATCACTAAGCAAAAACAATTGAAATGAAGACCTTTTTTTGATTATATCAAGGTTAGTTATAGGCTATAGGTTTTATTCTTTGCAGTAGAACAAAAAGTACCCTCCTCTCCCAAGTTTGTTTTTCAGGTCTAATGAAATGCTTCCCTAAATTCAGAATAAATCATCCTGCCACCAATTAAATTTGTGAAAACAGAGAAAGTGTGTATCTCCAAAACAATTAGAGATAAAACTCTGTAATTTAGAAAATGTCACAAGAAAATTATTTGGTCTCTTTTAGGTAAATTCCAGCCAGTTTATTGAATTTGGCATAAATTCACATAATTTCAGATGGTGTAGATGTTCTGCAAATACAATGTTTTACAGTTCTACAAATGGTTTAGCTGTAACCACCTTGATCTGAGAAACTGACTCACAATTAAGCTGATGCCAAATGTGAGACTGACTTTCTACTGGTAAGCGTGAAGAAGGGCAGGACTGGAAGTGTTTGATACAATTATTGAGCAATGGTGGGAAGAGCAGGAAATGATGTAAAGGAAGATATATGGTAGATCTGAATATTTTTCTCTTCTAAGGTTTTATTCAGAAATGACTTATTGAAAGTAATGTTCTTGTTCCAAGTTTAGACTGCTTAAACGTGCCACTCCATTGAATTTTCCCATAATGTGCAAAACCTGCATTAACATCGAATTTCTGTTCACACTGTCTATATTGTACCTCTCATGTGCACCTACACGGATCTCATTGAACCCTTTGACTAGATGTACTTTTATCTTAAATAGGTTACTAAGCTTCCTATGTTCTTTGACTTCTACATAAAAGCTTCAGAGAGAGATCAAAGAACCTTGATATAGCAATTTTTATGGACCAATATCCTTAAAATATGACCACAAACAATTTATGAAAGGACATAAAGGTTAAAGACATAGATCTATGAATGTTAATTCAGGAAAAATGATATAAAGTTTGGACAATTTTTTTTATCACATAAATCCTTACCATTCACGGACCTCAAATTGCAACCCTTTCACATTCTGTTTGCTTTGGTAATATATTACTTAAAAGAAGCATGGGTCTGATGAAGCTGTTTCCATGAATTATACTAGTTATACAAATTCAGTGGCTTGTAAAAATTTGATTTAAATAAAATATATGGTGGAGACTTACCACAATGATTCTTTTATTTAATTCATTTTAAATGATGGATTGATGTTTTTTGTCAGAAAGGTCCGAAATATGCCATGGCTGAGCTGGACTTTATTTAGATATTTTGAAGGATTTTAGTCAGCTCATTCCATTTCAGTATCAGATAAGTTCAGGAACTCTAAGAGACAGACAGAAATAAGATAGGAATTCCATTCCAGGGAAAGAGAAGTATAAGATAGAGGTCTTAAAGCCTGGCTGATTTTTATTTTGCAGTTGATGAAAAAGGAAAGAGTCTTTTTGAGAGTAAAGTATTACTGCATTAGCAATTTTGCAGTCCACACAATGGTGGGATAACAAACTAGAAAGACTGGCATTACCTTTCACAAATATTTGAGGCAAAAAACATTTCAGATAATGTAGCCATCAATTTAGCAGGCACCATACATTCAATAAAGTTCTTAAGCTTTTAACTTTAGACATATGTCTAAATGCCACAGTGAGTGCTTTGCAGAACAGTGATGCACTTAAGCATAAGCTTAAATGCTTTGCTCATCTGGGACTTTAATGAATACCTCTCTAATAATCTTGACCTAATGCAGAATGATCACTTTCTCTAGGGATTACGAGCAGTTCAGTCAAATTCTGATTTTCCTCAACTGCAGAGGTGAAATAAAATACTTTAGAGACTGAGTGTAAACCACAAATTATGCCTCAGAGACATGAACTGAAGTCTGAGATAAGAAAAGCTTGGATTTTTATGCACTCAGGCACCCAAACTCAGGGGAAGCAATATAACGCTGCTTGCATTTTCAAAGTTCATGTGACTTCTGTGAAATTTCCTTTTGTGTTTACTACCTCCTATTCTTTGAGTAATTAGTTTCTTGGCATAAGGCACATCAATGACAATCAAAAGAAACTATTCCTTTGAAGATCGTACTATAAAAGAAGCCAGGAAACAGGATTCACAGTTTAAAAACTTTATGGCACGAAAGACCCTTCTAGTGTGTTACGTACTTTTTTGCTTAGCCAGACACAGAAAGTTCCAACAAACAGGTTAACTGCCCCTTTCCCTAACGCATCCAGTCTTTCCTTCTGTAGCAAGTGTAACTCTCTACTCATTCTTACAAAGGGAGAAACAGAAGCTGAATTAAAGGAAGCATGTTATTGCATATGTTCCCAAATATCAGAAAATCAGAACCAGTTCATAGGGCTCTAAAAACTGGTTAAAACAAGTTAGAAGAAAAACCCTAAAGTTCCTATTAGGAACTCTGCATCCAATAAGACCTGCCAATTAAGGTAGCATTTAATCTAAAGTAAGAAGGAAAAACAGTCTACTTCCATCTGCTTTGTCAGCCACACAGTAATCCTTCAATAACAATGAAAAATGTAGTGCAGAGTTTTTATATTAAAATTGTTTATATTTATTTGCACAAAAAATGTGCTTTTTGCTTTGTTCTAACAGATAGCATCTTGCAGGCATAGCTTGACAGAGACAGTATCCACAGACATAAGAATAATCTTGCACCTAAACTCAGACTGTTTTCAAACAGTACTTGAAATTATTGTGTACAGACACACGTGGGGAAATTTGCTGTATTTCTTATCCACCAGTTCTGAAATTCAGACATAGAATTTGAAATAAAATAATTTGAAAGAAAAGTACAAAATTTCTTTATGATCTGGAATTTCTTTAAACCACTTATTTTTATCTGCAATTAGTTCTTTAAAAAATAAAAGCAGAAAAACAGTGCTGGACAGAGGTGTAGCAGTTTTCCATAAACCTTTTGGTTGTTGTTACTCTTTGGTTATCACTGCAGCTTTTCAGAAATCTGAATTCCTTTGCAGGAAACACACTGCAAACAGCGATGGGGAATAAAATTCTAAGGGGAAAAAGCTTATAGGTTTTGAAATGTACAAGGAGTTAAAATGCTATCAAAGACTATCTGAATAGCAAACCTTGCAAATACCTGCTAAACTGAATAAAATGGGTCTTTTGCCGGTGCTCACCACTCAAGGTTTTATAAAATGACTGCAAAGTGGTTTGAAAGTGCTACCTTATCACGTTTCAGCATTTTGCAATCATCTCACTTCAGTCAGCTTTGAAGTAACCATCTACAGTACTTGGGAAGAGAAAAACAGGCCCACAAAGTTTGCGATCAGCAGACTAAGCAGCTGTGCAGCTATCTACCTTCCAAAAATATCATACTAGTTATAGTAAACAAGGACACACAAAGATCTGGATTCATTCCGGTGTACATATATATGTGTAGATACATATATGCGCAATCTTCCCATGTGCACATTCCTATGTAACCGCAGATGACGAGATTTGGGGCTTTTGAGGTTCTTTTTAGTAAGTACCATAAGTGTTCTGAAGTCATTTCAATTTGACCTTACCAGACTGCTATATCCAAACATAAGGAGGATGCTTTTGACTTCTTTTGGTTTGTTTACTCAATTTGCAGCATTAATACAAGGAGTGGGGTGAGGAAGGGAAGAAGAGAGGCAAAGCAGTATTGATAACATTCTTCCACTGATATGCCTAATTGCTTAATGTATCTTGTAAAGGTGTGATTTACAGCTCACAGATATAACTGATCTTTTAATTTGTCATGCTGATATTGATATAGACTACTCTTTTCATTGTTCAACACATTACAAATGCAGATGTTTTTAATCACGGGGCATGAACCTTTCAGTTTAATTGTCAAAATTTAAAATTTTGCAAGAAAAATGAACATTATGCATACAGAGACTCTCAGTTTATTATGAAAGTTCCTAACAACTTTCTGTACAGTCATGCAAAATTTTTGCCCTTGCAATAATTCTTGGCACCACATGGCAATACACAACTTCGTAGTTTACAGTGATGTTCTCTCTTTTCTGATGAATTTGTGAGTCCATGGTTGTGGGGTAAACCTGGAAAAGAGCTGACTTAGAAAAATGGAGGAAATCTGTGTTACAGTGCTTCCTTGATCCACTTACTGCGAACTCTGGAAGCAACTTAACGTAGACTTTTGTCAGATTCACTACTGCCGACAAAGAGAAAAGTAAAACCAACAGGAATGTGTGCTTCAGGCTGGAATTGGGTTATTACAGTGTATATTTCCAACACTGTTTTCAAAGTTCTTTTTTTTTCTTCCTCCCTGACAAAAGTTCTGGTTTACAAGGAGTTTCAATATATTTGGTTTAATTTATAAAAAAGCAAAATGTTGAAGTATGCAAGTTTGTTCTTAAAACAGAAAGCCGGATTTTCCAACAAACTTCACCAGTTCAGAAATACTGCCTAAACAGTGAGAGGTGAGTTAATGCAATCATTATTTAATTGCTCTTTGGCAATTCAAGGGAATTGGAAAGATCTTTCTCTACTCCCTGTACATACAAAAGGGACAAACATAGCATAAAAATATTCCTTTTTGTTGACATCCAGTAGTCCTTTACTAATTAACTATAGTCATGTTCCTTTTAATGAGGCAAGACTTAAGCCTGCATGGACAGAACGCTCTGACCTGATTCAACAAAGCACTTGAACACACACTTGATATTATCCATGTGTAGACCTTTTTGAAGCAGGCACACAGTTGAAGTTGATACAACTCATTCTTAAATCTGCTGCCAATTCAATATTGTTCTACAATGTATATTTTCTAACAAAAAAAAAGCTCCATCCATTTTCTTTGGCTTATTCTCCAGTCCATTTCTACGTATTAAATAAACCTGAGTTTACTGCACTGTACGTTAAATACCTCATTCCTTTTTCTAACCCCTGATTTTATATACTTCAAATTAGTTTTAACACCAACTAACTCTTTATCTGTTATGTAGTAAAGCTTACCTGAACATATTTAAGTTATTTGGTGATTAATTCAGACATGATTTTTTTTCCAGGTTCCAAAACATCTTTATGCTTATATATCCAATCACAGGCAAAAACCAAATATGTTAGTTCCCTAATCCCAGGGACTGGTGACCAACTTGTATGATTTAGCGTATGATTTTTAATCCTGAATGAGAGTGATACAGAAATCTCCATAGATTTGCATGTTTCAGAAAAAATTCAAATGGCATAGTCTCAAACTGCAAAAAGAAGGCTGATAACTTGATCACAAATTGTTTGCAGGAATTCCAGATTAGCTTCATTTTATAAGAATTTTTTTATTGATAAAAATTTGTTTTATAGTAATAGGAGCATTTTCTTCAATTTTGCCAAAAAGATGGGCATGTGTATAACTAAAAAAAAACCCCATACTTCTAACTTTTCAGCAAAAAGTGAAAATACAAAAACATTGTGAGAATTGCAGGCAAAAAGCACATTCTTTATTTTCTTTCTCTCTTTTCTAGACATCATACTTTCCCAGTTTTAATTTACTTTAAGGGACTATGTCTATTAATAGTGAATACAAAACTTTCTTGCTCAAATCCAGTGATTAAAATCAGCAGTTCGAGCTTTCCCTTGTAAATATATTCATGTTTGTGTGGAAAAAGAAATATGAAAGATCTCCTCAATCCTGTGGAATTTGTGCCCATATGATCCATCTGGAGTTTCAGGCAAAAATCGCTCTGCAACAGCAGCATGTCTTTCTGGCAAGCTGTTTTTCTGGCTTTTAAACCATTTCCTAAGCAAACCTCCAAAAAGTTGATACAGAGTGACAAGCTTAGGGGACTTTTGGACTAGCGATTAACCAGAGCAGGCCACCTTTTGCTAATTAATATCCCTGCTGCTAGCAAATTTTTCCTTCCAGCTTTAAAATGTTGTTAAAGTTCTCAGTTGTATGTCAATGCTGCATTAAGCTGATATTACAGTAATCAACTGTGAAAGGCCCCAGATGTATTGTGGAGGAGAAAAAGGAAGCCTTTTATCAAAAGCCAGTTCCTGCTTCCTGAACTATGATATAGCTTCTAAAGTTTCCCTCCAGATAATAGACCGCAGTCAGAGCTCAGAATACGGGAGAAGGGAAACACACATGTACACGCACATAGAGTCAAACAGAGTACAATTCTCCTCACACAGAAGCAGATGTAGCAAGTGAGATGCACTGGCTAAATGAAGGCAAATAAAGATAATTTCCCAGAATCCAATGAAAAGTCTCCAGAACACCAATGTAATTGAACTGCTTCTGGAAACAAGAATAAGTGCTGCTTGAATGAAGATGCCATAAAAAGAGACAATATTTAAAGTTATAGTAGTATTTTACTCTGATACAATGGCACTATTCACGTTAAGTTGAAAGGTCAAGATATGGAAAAAAAACCCAAAAACAACCAAAAAAAAAAGATATACTAGGCTTAGAAATTGTTTTGTGCTCTGCGCCAAATATTCCAATAGGGTCTGAATGAGTTTAACTATAGTACTGGTTAATTCCATCACATAAAATTACATACGCACCAAACACTAAAGAAAATGTGTGATTTTGTGTTATTTTTAGCTTTGCATATTTTTCTTCCACTTTTATTCATTTTACCTTTGAGACTTAAGGTAAACTCCAAGCAGAGACCAGAAAAGCAAATCATTTCCTTTTAATTACTCCTCCAGGAAATCAGTTAATGGAGGTTCACCCTGGGTCATGTAAAACTGCTATCACAAATCTTTAAGCCACAAATGAACTAGGAGAAGAAATCTGTGTGCCACACATGGTGTGACTTTGGGTGATTTTTCCCAGGTGCTTCTTTCACTAATTGATAAAGAGTAACAAATGCTCCATGTGTGGCAAAAAAAAAAAAAAAAAAAATAGAAAAAAAAAAAAAAAAAAAAAAAAAAAAAGACCAATACATTCACATTCTCCTTCCTACATAACTCATATCCTGTGCTTGTCCCATAATTATGTCATTTGATACAAAACCAACATGGTGTATATTAGAAGGATTAAAAACTGGGTGATATGTTTCAAAAATTAATTGTTAATAGGGAATCATCCTGAAACAGGTGCACTCCCTGTGGGACTTAAAGCGATCCATTTATATACTCTGTTGTTTAATTCCTTTACTGGAGTAAAATCTGATATATTCTTGCTGCTAAAGTTAGTAGATGACAAATGGATTACAAAAGAAGCAAGAGGAAGAAAGAGGAAAAAAACCAACCCAAAACAGAGTAATCCAGACAGCTTGACAACGTGGGCACAAATATATAACTATCTTAATATGATGAGCTGTAAAGCAAGAAATCTACCCAGGGAGGCAAGGGTTCTGGCAGGGATTAGAAAGGTCATGATAGATAATGAGCCAAACATGAGTTCTCACTACAGATCTATAGCCGAAAGGGCTAAGGAAATCCTTAGATGTTTAAATAGAGGACTATCAATTAGGAAGGATACATTACCTTTGTATTTGGCAATCATGCAACTGCAATTGCAAAGCTTTACCCACTTTTTGGAGGCTTAGAAAGATGTTGATCAGTTGGAGAGAGTTCAAAGCAGAAGCGTGAGATTGATTACAAGACTGGAAAATGTGCATTACAGTGAAAGAATTAAGGAGCTAAATCTGTTTATCCTAACAACAGTAAGAAGAGATCTAATCATAGTGTGTAAGTATTTAAATGGAAAAAGAATGTTGTTAACAGAGAATTCTCAGTCCACTTATAAGTATAATAAGATAAAACTGCTTAAAGTGAAAACCAGACCATTTCAATCTCCAGTTAAGCAAATCCAGGAGAAAATTAAGAAAACAAGAAATACATCTCTGTGATTGCATTGCCTTTGTATAGAAAAGGGCAATGTGTCACTAGTAGTTTTCTTAACATTGTAGACCAACTGAATTCATGAGAAGAGAGCTGTTCAATTAAAACTTTAGACACATTTTGTTGTGAAGTTGAGTGAAAATTCCAATGTCAATAGAATTCTAGAATAAAAGAGGTATCATGGATGGTTTACAAAAATAAAAAATAACAAACAAGAAATTGGCATGCAACACACAGGAAGAAAAAATAAAATAAACAAATAAAGCTCAGAGCAAAGAAGAAGAAAATGCTTCATCTCTAAAATAGAAGATGCTTCATACCTTAGGCATGAATATGAGGATACGGTGTGATTTGTAGTAGTCCAAGTGTGACTGCAAATCTGTTCATCTTCCAGTCTTACACACTAAATTTATGGTGTAAAGATTTCACTTGTAGGAATCACTGTATGTTCAAGCTGAATTCCATGAAAAAATATAATATTTCTGTTTTTCTCCAATATATATGCCAACCTTCATGATTTTTTGCAAGTCTGTGGTTATTGTGGAATTCAGTAAATGTTTCATATTGAATCCAATTACAAATATTTCATTGCACAGTCCATGTCCTTCAATGATATAAATCACTGTTCTTATTCAATTAACCTGCCCTGTTGCTGGGTGTAATGGGGGACTTCTCTACATTTCAGTAGAATATATTTTCATCAATCCCATTAGATTCCCATGAAATCTGGACTCTTCCCCTTTGCTACTGTACTTGACAAGACCCACTATGTACTTACTATGCGAGAAATAGAATATCTTTCAAGCATACAATAAATTTTAAATCCAAGTTTTGTTTTCTAGGTGACTTGATACAGGTTTAGAAAATAAGTTCCCCTCTTTCCCATGTGATAAAACATTTGCTCATTCAGTTCAACAGGTATATGGTCAGCATCCCATCTTCCTGTTTTTCTGACCTAACATTGGTCTGTGGGTGGTCAGACACACTTTGAAAGACATGTGAAACTGTTCTGTGGACCACAGGATAGGGAAGCACTGTGTAAACACTTTTCAGTCTTCAAATCATAGAAGCATAGAATGGTTTGTGTTGAAAGGGACATTAGATATCATCCAGTTCCAACCCCCCTGCCATGGGCAGGGACACCTCCCACTAGACCAGGTTGCTCAAAGCCCCATCCAACCTGGACTTGAACACCTCCAGAGATGGGGCATCCACAACTTCCCTAGGCAACTTGTTCCAGTGTCTCACCACCCTCACAGTAAAAAATTTCTTCCTGATATCTAATCTAAATCTATCCTCTTTCAACTTAAAGCCATTAACCCTTTTCCTATCACTGCATGCCTTGGTAAAAATCCTTATTCAATTAGCTAAATGTGAAAAATAGTATGATGATAACTGTCTTGACTGAAAAGACAAACACACATACATCAGCCTATTTCATTGGTAGATAAATCCTCTAAATGTTGCCACAAAAGTCACTAACAAGGTTACTTCACATTCAGTAACCATGGAATTACAATCTTTCAGGGAATTGCTTTGTGCTGACCAGTATCTAAATTTCTCTTTAAAGTCAAAATAGAGTTATTTTTCCTCTTGATTGTAAAGCAGGCTTTCATATTTGGGATAAATGCAACATGAATGATTCGTGGTTCTTCTGAAATGGAAAGATAAGCGACATCATAAAGAAATGGGGCATTAACATGAATGCTTTATTACATAAGACAGTGTCAAAACTTTGTATTCATGGAAATAAAGACATCATTCGTCCCATTTAGAGGATGAAGATGCTTTTTTAATCTAATGAAGGGAATGTGGTTATAATTTTTGAAAAGCAAACAATGTACATTATCACATATGGAATAATGAAATACACTAAGTAGTTATATTAATTAGCCAATGGTAATCAGTGGATTCAGTTAAAGGATGCATTAAACAAATTGGTGGTGAGAGGAGCAGAAAAAGAAAACCAAAACAAAACCCCCATGCATAAATAATCTTCTATTCATAGATATCAACCCTAAAATTTCCTTTTTTATGTTTTTCCAGCTTCCTTAGTTTGTGAACAAAAAAAAAAAAGTGTGAAATCAGAATCATTTCACAATAAGAAACCATGCAAAACTATCCTGGAAGCAAACAGGTGCAATTAAAATGATGGATTTCAATCATATACAGAAAAGGTTTGAACAGCACAGTCACAAACAATTTAGTCTTAAGAGCAATTCTTTGCCAACTGCTCTTGTCTTCCTGGATATCAAAAATACTGGCTTAATGCCAAGGGCTGTTGCTGCATTGCTAACAATATACAAATGGTTCACAGACTGAAAGTGGAAAATATAAGGAAAGAGAGAGAAAAAAAAGGGAACTTCAGATCCATTTCACAATAACATGAGAAAACAAGATACTTTATGTCTGGAATTTTGGAAAAGCTAGAATGTAACAAAAGTTCAGTTGTTGCAAGAATTTCTTCTTCTGCTTAATATTTAAGGCTTATATATTTAAAACAGATGAGTGTTCATTTTCATATTATCCAAATGTGAAAAGCTGGAAATAATTAAGCCATTATTTTCACAACATCTCATTTAGGCAAATTTTTTTTTTTCCTTGTTACAGCTAGGTGTTTAAAAAAAGAAAAAAGCATTGCTTTTTTTTTTTCAGACTGGCAGCAATTATAGCCAGGTCGGGGGGAGAACCCCTGCACTAGACTAGCAGATGTCTGAGAAACTTACTATAGCAAACTAAAATAGAAAAAAAAAAAGAAATAGCAGCTGCTGTCTTTGGTGGCAAGTACACAGGTAGATACTGCATAGGCAGGTTTTATCTGTGACTCTCATAAATTTAATGGAAGACAACTACTTCTGAATGCCTTCTTAAGCGCTAAACACAAATACTTTTGTATTTTCTATGAGGATAACTGTGGTGGTTTGGCCTCAGCCGGCGACAAAGAACCAGGCGGCCACTCACTGAGCCCCCACAACTGCGGGGAAAATCGGGAGAAAAAGGCAAAACTTGTGGGTTGGGATAAAGGCAGTTTAACAGAACAGCAAAGAAAAGAGAAAAACAATAACAATAACACTGATAAAGGAATATACAAACGCCATTACGGTACCACCGCTCACCCACCAGATCCGGACCACCCCAGCCTGCTCCGAGGGGCGACTTTCTGCCCCCTCACCCCCATAGCCCAGGCATGGCTCACATGGCATGGGATACCTGGTGACCCCTGCTGCATCCTTAGGGACATTAACCCCATCCCTGCCGGAACCAGGACAATAATTTACATGAGTAAGTTCTTCCTGGTAAACCTTACTCCTAGAACTTCCATAATTAATCTGTAAATTATGAGACATATAAAAGGAAAACACATTATTTGAACTACATTAAACATGAACTGAGAGAAAATTTGAAGCTTGTACCTGATGAGATATTAGAGGCATTTTAGATAAGTCCTTTCGGAAGTTACCACAGAGAGATAAAGTAGCAGTATGATCTTAAAGAATCACAGAATGGTTGAGGTTGGAACACACCTCTGGAGGTCATTTTGTCCAATCCCCCTACTCAAGCAAGGCCATATAAAGCCAGTTGCCCAGGACTGTGTCCATACAGCTTTTGAATACCTCCAAGGATGAAGACTCCACAACCTCCCTGGGGAGACTGTGCCAGTGCTCAGTCACTCTCACAGTAAAAAAGTGTTTCCTGAAATTCAGAGAGAACCTCCTGTGTTTCAGTTCAAGTCCATTGCCTTTTGTCCTGTCACTGGGCACCACTGAAAAGAGTCTGGCTCCACCTCTTTGTGCCCTCCATCAGGTTTTATAGACACTGATAATATCTCCCCTGAGCCTTCTCTTCTCTAGGCTAAACAGTCTCATCTGTCTCAGCCTTTCCTCATAGGAGAGACACTCCAGTCCTTTAATCATCTTTGTGGCACTTTGCTGGACTCTCTCCAGTAGCTCTGTATCTCTCTTCTACTGGGGAGCCCAGAACTGTACACAGTGCTCCAGGTATGGCCCCACCAGGGCTGAACAGAGGTGAAGGATCACCTCCCACGACTTACCGGCAATGCTGTGTCTAATGCAGCCTGGGACACCATTAGCCTTTTTTGCTGCAAGGACACATTGCTGGCTTATGATCAACTTGGTATCCACCAGGACCCCCAGATCCTATTCTGCCAACCTGCTTTCCAGTTGGGTGGTCCCCAGTATGTACTGGTGCCTGGGGTTGTTCCTCCCAAGGTGCAGGATTTAGCAATCCCCTTTGTTCAAATAACAATCTGTCACTTCCCAGCCTGCCTGCAAGAATTGATTTTAAGTATCTTGGGAATGTTATCTTTGGAAGGGTGTCATTTGGGTCAAAGCTTACTGTCTGGAGATTGTCTATAATTTTCCTTGCTTCAGATCTATACATATATTATTAAGATATGATTTTTTCATTGATTTCAACAGGATCAGAGAAATAGAGCTTTTGGACCTTCTTATGGTCCCTGTGTAGACTGACTGATTGAATACCATAAGTTTACTTCATGTGCTCTGACCTGTTTAATTCTGAGACTGCATTTGAAACTTCTTGCACTGGAAAAGAAAATTCCTTTTACTGATATGAAATAAAGTGAGAATTATTTGTCCAGCCCCAACTAGAAAGAAAAAAAAAAGGCTAAATCTTGTTTACTTATGTCAGTCGAGTATGAATAATTAAAAGGATGGAACTTATCACATTATCATCTTCATTCATTCAAGATGTGGGTTATTTCCTCTGAAAATCATACAGTGTATTCTCAAGATTGTTAACAATAGGGTGATAATCATCCTAACACTATATGGTACTTAACAAAACACGGTAAAACTGATCTTTCAGTGTATGGTTGGTGTTTTCTGTGAAATACTGTAAAAGATTCAGCAGCATTCGTCCTACTAACTTGTGAACACTTTGCTCTTTGCAGATATTCATTTTTTCTGGAGGCAGCATTTTGATGCAAGAAGCAGTGTTTTTCAATTATTTTTTCACATTTTCTTATTAAACTTACGACCGTTATGCTTATCATCTGCCTTCTGCTTGTAAATCCAAATTCATAGAGATTATGAATCTATTCCCAAAGATTTAAGTGTATATCATATTGTTATGCAACATTCTAGAAGTATCCATGGTAAAAAAAAAATTGAATATAGCAGAACTTCACTTTGCATATCATTCACACCATCTTCATAAAAATCTGGAAATCATTGAGACACAGTAAGTATGGAACCCCGTGAAGCTACTTATGTGGACTTTTAGGAGTCAAATTGCACTTCAATATTTATGAATGTACTTGCCCATTTACTCTTCTCAATTTCTGTACTGCTTAGTCTACTCTGAATAATGTGTGTAGCGGAATATCACATATTCGGGTTTTATTGAGCTGTGGACCCATGAGGTTATGAAAGTATAAAGTGTGCTTCCAAACTCAGGAGGGTGGTAGACTCAGCTTTACCTATTTAGTCAGCGAGAAATCATTAGAATACTAAGAGCTATTTGTTCAATCAGTGCCCAGGGGTTTTAAGCCTTTGGAATAGGTAACTAAAGCCTGAAGGACGGCTTTGAAACTCTCATATACATGCAGACCTTGGTTTAAAAGACAGTGTGTCAAAATATAAAGGATTCAGTCAAATGTACTGGAAAATATCATGGGTGCTGAATTTTGAATTTGGGCTTGCTAAAACGAATGCTATGATCTTTGAGCAAGCATGACTTCCCAGAAGTGATTAATTTTCAACAGAATACTCACTGACTCTGTTGCCTCATGTTATGACAGGTTGTCAATAATATGAAAGAAAAATGAACAGATTTTGGAAAGTAAGAATATGGATACTATTTTGTAAGAAATACTTAACTTTCACAGTCTTTTTGTTTTATAGTTAATCATTCTAAACTATATAAAATTAGTATCATAATTTTCAATTGAACTAGATGAACAACTTAAATTAAACTATGGAAAACTTATTAAGTTCTTCCTGAAATACTCCATAATCCACTATCTGTATGTTGAAAACCAAATAATATAAATAATATATAATATATAAATAAATACATAAATAAATATAAACAAAATAATAAATAAGAGAGAGAGAGAAATATAATTAAGCATCTTCTTTATTTTGATCACTGCTTTCTTCTAAATGTTTCTTAAAAAAATAAAGCAAAGATACTTCGGGGTAATTCAGATTCACCATGTTTTGTCAGAAACCAACTCTGAATGCCTGCAGTTAATTACCAGAACAGAAACCAAGTAAAGCTAACTAGTCCATAGGTGAACCAATGCCATTAGCTCATTGCACTTTCAGTTTTGGCTGGCTAACCTTGCTGATGTGGTCTTGCAATACAGTTCACCAGAGTATGATACTCATAGAGGAAAATTCTCAAGATTCAGAATCTAAATGGCAAGCCAACGTATTTGCTCTTAGTTTGTCGCCTGGAAAATTAACCATAACTATAGGTTACAGAAGATGAATGAGAACTTCTGCTGATAAAAGCAGACTCCATTAATGCCTCCAGGACTGAAGTACTGAGTTACCCATTCGCTTGCTTCTCAGGGCGATATGTGAAAGACTATCATTCATTTCTCCCTTAAAAAGGTGAAGAGTTTCGTTTACTGTGGCTTTTTTATTAAATGCATTGTGTAGACTGAAAGAAAAAGAACATAAGGGGAGAAAAATATTAGGAAGAATATATTGAAATAAAAAAGAATGCATGTTTGTCATAAACTCATGTTTTCTGTCCTGCTGCTTGCTCTGTTAAATCAAGGTTTAGAAATCTATTTATAATGATTCTTTACTACAATCAGGATGCAAGGCACTGTCAGGTATCACAGGTTTCATCAAGCACCCTAGACAGCACGGGCGTGTTAATTCCTGAACACTAACTTTTATGAAAGAAAAAGGCTTTTGACAATGAATCATTAACTTCAGATTAAACCTTTCCAGAACAATAAGAAGCTTTCATTTCATTTCTTCAGCCCTTTTTAAGCTCAAAATTATCTTATGTAGTTACAAGACAGTGAACTTTTAATTACATAGAAAAGGAACGTATTGAACTTTTGATTGTCTTAACGGTCATCTCCAGCTAATGTAAATTGCCATAGCCCTATTGAAACCTACAAACCTAGGACAATTTATACGATCTGAGGAACTTTATTTTTAAAATTTTGGTTTCAAGTTATGTGGCTTCTTCATTAAATAGTATTGAATGTAGTTTCAGTAATTAAAAAGGAGAAGGAAAATGCAGCAGTTTTATTTAGTTAAGTGAATATTTGTAGTGGCCTATATACAGAATTTAATTTAAATTGAGGTTTTTTCTTGCCTGGATGTAGGTTCACTTATAATATAACTATTTTTACAGTGATTTATTCTTTTTAAATAAGCAGAGGTTTACAATTTTTTGCAGGTATTATCTTAAAACTATGGTATGTGTCACCTCTGTGGTACAGTCTTGTTACTATAATAATTTTTATGTGCTGAAAAGTTTATGGGAAAGATCTATTTAGATACATCTATGGTATTAGAAAAGTTCCCAAAGACTACAAAGGACATGGATTAAGCCCACAGAGTGCTGGAGCGTTGGACGAGAACAATCAGACTTCTTCGCTGCAGGTCTGAAAGGATTCCCTAGTCTCCCTAGCCTGGCTGAAAAAAAGTTCAGACAAGTTTATTTACGCAGTAACCTACAACAATAGTTTGTCTCATAGGAGGTAAAAATCACCTTTACCTTCATGGGTAAGAGTTTAGTTTTCAAAATCACTCAGGACACAAGTTTCACATTTTTAGTACCTCTACAAACTCTTCAAACTCTTCAAACAACCAAGCACCAGGTGCAGTGTGCTTTCACAATCTGAACCGTGTTCGGAGCAATACAATCTTTAAAAGATCAAGGTTTTCTCACCAAAGTAGCCTTAGCATTAAAGCTAATCATTATATTTTTCATAATAAAATATTACCATTTTAATACTAGACAAAACATTTCAAACCTGTGTAGATAATATTAACTGATTATGTTATCATTATCATTAACTGAAGTCTAGAACCTTGAAGACTTCTTAAGCAAGCTGATATATGCGATAGGTTTCTTAATTTTGAGTTCCTTGGTCTGGGCATGTATCTCAGATTTGTGGCAATCCCATGTTGAGTTGGAACAGATTTCCTTCACAGCAGGCGACTGTCTTACAGTCCAGTGAACAGCCACAGAGCAACCTTCACAGGGATCTAATCTGCCCAACCAAGGGCCCAAGAGTCTGGCATCCACTGCAGCAATCACCCACTGCTCAGTCCAAGTACACCTATATTGAAATAAGATGGGGAACTAAATATGTTGATGCCAAGAAAGAGAGTAAGCGAGGGACAGAAAGAGAAAGAGAAAAACATTACTTCCTTTAGTTCTGTACCTTTCTTATCATTTAGGTATTTTTTTTAAATTACATCTGAAAGATGTAAAGAGGTTACAAGGACTTTACAGTCCAGCAGTCAACTGTTTCAAGGTAATGAAAATTAGTTTTCTTTAGTGAAAGAGAGTAAAATTGAATCACATTGTCGTTCCGTTGCCATAGACTGAGTATGCACTGGGACGGTCACTTTTAGACAGTGATTGAACTGGTAGGAATCAAGCTCTTGCTTCAATAGTATTTCTGCAGATCTCCTTCATACAGAACCATTTAAAACTCAGCACCAACACAGAGGGCTTATTTTGTAAAATGTGCTTTACACTGGCAGGATTCTACCAAATTTGGTGGGAATTCTCATTCACAGATTGAGTCTCTATCCAGTTGTTTGTCTAGATTTTGGTTCTGCTAGCTCATGTCAACCCTTTTTAACTAGAAAACTAATTTTATTCCCCATGTCCTGGAAATAAATGTCATTAAGAGACAAATAAAGAGTATCTGAATGATTTAACTGTGTTTTGTCACGTCACTCTCTGGTGCACTGTGGAGACATTCAGTCATGCTCAGCTTGGTTTTAGTTTGTTGGCTAACAGGATCTGGCTATTTCCTTTGCTTCAAGTAAGGACAGAAATAGGCTTCACATGGTGGAAGTTACTGAGCGTACTAAGCAAGATAAAATAATATGATTTGTTCTGTGAAGCAGAGAACTCAGAAATCAAGTGCACTCACAACTATCTTTGACATTTTTAACCTCATTCCCATCCATGAATTAATCCAATAACTTTTCCCTGTTTTCTTTATTTTTGACTGTTTTCAGAAAAGAGAAAACCACATTTTTGCTGTATCTCCGTATCTGAATTTTGAAGCTGCTGTTCTTCAGTAAGTTTTAAATTCATAACTCCCCACTATATCTTCTTATCTGAGATAGGAAAAGGATAGATAAGTATGTTTATGTGAAGCTTTCTTGAATATTCCCTGAAAAAGGATCTAATCCAGCCCCCACTGAAATCAATCATTTCAATAGTCTGTGAATCAAGCGCAGAGAAATGAACTTCCTTTGTACTAGACAGCTTTATATGTGATTTCAAAATAAGCTGCTGGAAGTAAATGCATAATCCTTACAAACAGTACTCTCAAAGGCAAAGCTGCCATTAACTTTAATGAGAGCAAATTTGAGTGTATCTTAGGAAAGAAGGGGACATGTAATAAAATTAAACAGCTGTAAATTTAACACAAATAAAAGGAGATCTTCCTAACCCAAAGAATAATCAACATGTGCAGAAAACTTTCCACAAGAGGTCTTCTAGGTGGCTAGATTTAACAAATGACTGGATAGCTTTACAACCATTATTAAAATTTGTTGCTATGCAAGCTTAGACAATGATGTGAGTAATCACATTTCAGGCTTCAGGGCTTAAGCTTATTGCTCATGAGGGTTAGAGAATAATCCATCTTCTCATTTCATATTACTCCAAATTTATTTAAGTGCCTTCTGAAAGAGGACAATTGATTTATTTCCAAATATGAGGTACTGGTCACTAAGTCACAGAAACAATATAAAAGGAAGCAACCCCTGTAGTCCACATGCTTTATTTTGGTTTTTGATTACATGCATGCTAATTTAAAGATTGGGGTCTGGGAGCTTATTGCATTGATGAATGACTCCATCATACTTCATATAGATTTCTTTTGTGGCTTGGAGACTGCAGAATACCTTATTAGAGTTTTTCTTCATGTCTGATAACTTTTTATATCCACAGTTATTGTTTTCTTCCAGTCCAGAAACCAAATAGGGAAGCAGATATTTTTAATCTTTAGAAAAGATACTCTTTACCAGAAAAAATGTTAGAACATTTTCAAATTTTCTCAACACTGTTGAAAAAATCACTTATCTCAAGTTTTTCCATGTTTCCTATAAATCTATGATCAGGATATGATCTATTAAAATGATAAGTAAATAAATTTGCAAAATTTAGCAAAACTGAGATAACATGAACTCATTTACTATAAAGGGGAACATTTTATAGAAAATATGAATATATAGTGTAGAAATTATCTTCTTTACTGCATCTCACCAAATATTATGATTGGATTTTTCCACAAGTATTGTTGTGCAGGCTAATGCATACTTACTTTTCTAAGACTGTTAATGAAATAAGGAATTTTTGTTTTAATATTGTAAGACAATCACTGTGCAACGAATTTCATCATAAAAGATTGGCTTATCCCTCTGCTGTATATACATTTTGGCAGCTTCGCTAATCTTTCAGTTTTCATATTTCATTGTAAATACAGGTGGAAACCTCTTTCTTCAGAATGTCATTTACTGTGAGGTGGGTAGGGAGTGGAAGAGTTTTTTCATTAGCTTCAAAATGTGAAAGTATCTGTGTATTTCCAAAGTTACTTTTTGGCTGTATTCTCCCACTGCAAGCATTATGACTAACCTGCTCCACCATCTCATCGATGAAGATTATGGCCTTCAGGCAGAGCATTAGAGATGGTTCAAAAGAGACAAGGTTAACGTGGAAATTAAGATAAACAAAGATGGTGGGAAAATCAGTAATGTGACATTGTTCTGGAAAACAATCAGCTTAAGCTGTTTCTATAAAGTTTGTCTGGCATATTCTAGCTGCTCTCATCTAGAAACAATAGATTGAGTTACAACTTATAAACATAAAACTCTGTTACAATACCCACTATTGAGATTTCTTCAAACCCCAGGTGCAATTTTTGTTGTAAGCTCTTACCATATTCTGACAGTGTACTGTATTGCATAACCAAGACAAGAAGTGCCAGGAATTAATGTTGAGCCAAATATAGGTCAAATAAACAGTACAATGATAGGACACAAGATGGGATGGTGCAGTTGTTCTTATACTGAGAACAATATAGTATAGGACTACAGTGCAGTATTTCCCTTAAACTGCAGCCAGACTTTTCCCTCTCAAAATGCCCATTTGAAATCTATATCCAAAGGATACATATCCTGCTTAGATTTTATGGCTTGATATTGATGCTCCTTTAGACATTACAATTTCAGAACATACAGAGTTTCAAAAACCTTGTTGGCTTATTTTTCATGTTTAATTATGTGCATGCAATGATCTCAGACAATTTGCTGCAACAATTTAGAACATCATGAGATTCTCAGCATTATGTAATTTAAAAAAAAAATATACCTGACCATCTCCTGGAATGTAGCCAGAATCACAAGATTTGTGTATAAAAGACTTTGGAAGAGTAATCCCAAATGTCCACAGCCGCGCAATCCTATATTTCCATATGCTACCAGCTGAATCAAGTAAATCCTCACAGTTGACAAAAGGGGCTTCAGCATATATCTGAAATGTTGATAAAGGAAGTACCAAGTAATCTTAATAGGAATTGTATTTGGTGCACCACAGCACAATTAGGAGATTTAACCACATCAAAATCTTCTGTCAGTGTATGTTAAATCATCACCAGTGAAGAACAAGGATCCTAGATTAGATTTCTTTTATACGGACATTTTTCTATAGCATCTACCCATTGCAGAGAAAAAGAGATTGGTGCCAAAGTTCTGTCAAATATTGACTTTGTCTTCAAAGCCAAGTGAAAAGTTCCCACCTCTTTCCTTCCCTTTGGCTCTCCATTCTTATTCTGGACTGTAGTTTGCCATCACTTTCACACCACTGTAACAGTCCACGGATCTTCAGTTCAACTAGAATAATCCTGCTAAACAAATCCTACTAACCCTTTTTTGAGATTTATTGAGATATATTTTTTTTTAGTTTTATTTTTAACCTCAGTCAGTTCAGCATCTGGTTTATATTTGCGACAGATATATAGTGCCATTGAATGCTAGTACAGAGACAGCATAGGAAAGCTGAGTAAAGATCTTATTTCACTGTCAGTAATCACTGTATTTTTGAAGATCCATAGATCTTGTTCCTATTCCTATTGATATTACAGAAGTAAACGTGGGATCCATATTAAAAACAGATTGACAATGGGACATGGGCAGCTGGAAGAATTCATAACCCTGAGGAAGACATCTAACCTAGCTATGAAGGCACTCAAAATGGATGGAATACATTAGTGCCAGCATACTGGGCAAACATCTCAAGGAGACTAATAAAAAATGCTGACAGAGGAAGGTGAAAGATATCTGTACCTATTTCAAAACTTCTCTCCCTATAGCATAGGAACTACTGAATCCTTTTTAGTTAGGCTCCTAAGGTCTCTCTTTTAAAAACTGGACAGGAAGTCAGCTCTTTCTCTTCTCAGGAAAATTTTGGATGAAAATGCAATAATCTTTAGTTTTACTTAGTAATTAAGTGGTTAGGTATTTTCTCCTGCAGTGGGTTTCCTTGTTCAGGATCAGGGGATTCAAATGCACATCTGCCATGAAAATAATATTCCTAGATTTACACTGGAACTTCCAATCCCTGTATTTAGCACAGGTTAAAAAAATAATGCAGTGCAGTGAGGATTTCTCATCCCAGGTGTGCACCTTAAGCAACAGACTTTCACGTCACACTTAGTACTTTTGATCCAATTAATACTTGATTGTTCCACCAGTAAGGAACAGATCTAATAAAGTTGTCATGTAGTTTCACATCGAAACTGAGAACAGTGAACTGCATAGATCAAGAACTTGGGAAGCCAAGGGAATTTTTTTTTATTATTGTTATTTTGGGAGCTTCATATTATCGTCTGTATTCTTTGAATGGTGATGGTTCAACAAAGGTGGTCAGTGGAACTCAAGGAAACATTGCTAAAGTAATCAATGAAACGCAGCAAGAACAAAGAAAAATGGGCCAAATCTTCAGCTGATATAAACCCTAATGGCTGTATTGACCAGCTAAGGATGTACTTCAAGATATTCTTTCTCACAAAAACAGTAAATAGTGCATTAGGCCATATGCCAAAAAATGAGGGAAAGATTAAATATAGGGTTTACCTGTATTTGAAACACACATAGATTGCAGTGAAATTAGTTTTTAGATACAAATTTTATTTGTAAGTTCTCAAACATGCTCTGATGTCATGCAAACATGCATATGTCCATATTTATGGCAAACCATTTAATATTTATTTTACAAGCATATTTCATATATGCTTTTCAGTGCTGAAAAGAGGTAATCTTTCCTGTTACAACAGGTCTGTTTTGGTGCTAGTCACTGTCTCACTCTGAAGATCATTCAAAGACAGAAAACTTTTCATACAGGCCAAATGTCTAAAGTACAAACTACATCTCCACAACTAGGAACATACTGAAAGCTTAAAAGAGGGGATTTTCCAAAAAGTAATAAGTACAGAAAAATATTACTATGATGTAGACCATTTTTATCCAAAAGTAATATGCTAAGTTAGATAAACCAAGGACATTTGCCCAAACACACTCACGTTAACAGAAATCCAAGGTATGTACTGAATCCAATTAACTGTGGATGATATCTTGCATTTTGTCAGGAAGGATGGCCTTTTTAATCCCTGCTGGTGTTTTCTCATAAGTGTTCCTTTGGATATATGCATGTGCCATTGTAGTCTCATGTAAACCTCAGTAAATGATGAAACCTATGGATCATACTGGAAAATACTAGTTGACTACAGTGAAAGTTACAATTTGCGTTTGCTTCCATAGGTTAGACAGAAGCTGATTTATTTTATTCAGACAACACATCCAATAGATTCACTGAAAGAAATACCTGAAAAAATAGATACTGTGGCATGTCTTATTTTCTCATTTTGCATTAGAGTGCTGGAAGGTCTTTCACAGAGCTCTTCAAAGAATGCATTTAACTTTAATCTGAAAAGAAAGACGGAAATAGCTATGGAGAGACCTCTGCCCTTTTCTAAAATTAACTTATATGCATTTCTGTTAATAGTTTTCTATTTCTGCTGCCACAGTATCTGACAGTGTAACAGACATCAAGTCTGGAATACATTTGAGGTTACAAAGACAATAATGAGATGCTTTAGCAGACATTTTTTGAAAATGATCTTGCAGTAGACAAAGTAATAAACACTTTGTGTTACTGCTTAGATACAGCAAAAACACATCCTTCCATCATTACCTCTATTAAATCTAGTTTCCAAAGAGAAGGAATAAAATGTTGCTATATTTTTCCCACTTTAGGAGCCCTTGTCTGCCTGATAGTGCCTTAATAAGGTTATTAAAAGACAATAATCATCTACCAGTGTAAATGACTCTCAAATGTGCTGTTAGTGAATGACTAGTGTTAGTAGTCTTTGGTTATACCTTTCCTGTAACTTTTTGTTTCACTCAGATAGGAGATTTCACTATGGAGTGTTGCAACTAAAATGTGTTACCCATGCAGAAAAATGTTCTGTTTATCTTACACAACAGCAGGAAATCCCCGTTCAATTTTCTTTCCAAATTTCTGAAAGTGATTTGAAAGACCTGTAACAAAGAATTCCTCAGGGTTCTCAAACTAAAAGGCTCATTCTTGCTATATTTCCATATTAATTGCTTTAGCTATTACAAATAGCATTTCTAATTGGCTTTTGAAGACTTTTTGAACTTCAGTAATTAAGTCCATAAGGTACTCTTAAAATTGTTGGCTCTAACCTGCTGTCGTCTCCTTGTCTGCCTACACATTGGGTAATTCATGCAGTCTCTCTATGCAGTCCATCCCTTCATTTCCAGCTCACTATTTGGAATGTCTATGACTTGCTTGCACACACTGATATGCACACACATACAAACGAAGGAAAATCCAGGGAGGATCTATTAAATCTGTAAAAAATAGAATAAAATAGGATTTAAAAAAACCCAACCAACATTCCCATTCTGAAGCAACTGCCTCTCATCTCCTTTTTCTTCCATAACTGAATGATTGACCCTTTTCTGTTTCTTACTGAGCTAGTTTCGATGGTACTGTGGAAAAAGTTTTCACCGAAGCCTTAACCTGTACAAATCTCACTTGTGAGAAGTTTGCATTGCTAACAGAAAAGCAAAAGTGGGTTTCCCAAGAAATTCACTGTCCTTTGGTATCAGTTCAATCTGATTTATGCCAGGATGATGCATCTGTTCTTGTTTGATCTTGGAAGTTAAGCAGCTCTGGAAACCACTCGAAAACCTTCTGCAATATAAAAATAAACTAAGGTGTCACAGCCTACTCGTTGGCAAACACCAAGATGCATGAACAAGGCTGTGTAAGACTTCATTTGTTCCACTGCTGTTGCAAAGTTAAGATATCAGTAAGAA
This sequence comes from Anarhynchus alexandrinus, assembly GCA_008711295.1. Classification (NCBI taxonomy): domain Eukaryota; kingdom Metazoa; phylum Chordata; class Aves; order Charadriiformes; family Charadriidae; genus Anarhynchus; species Anarhynchus alexandrinus. The sequence continues at coordinate 3,494,263 of VUYV01000067.1, read as the reverse complement.
GTGGTGAAGGACTGAGCTACAATTTTTCGTGAAAGCCACACCAACAGCATTCTTTTTGTGTCGTGTTCAGCAGATTATTTACAGAGCAAAACTTTTCATCGGTGGTTGAGACTATAGATATCTGGGGCATGATGCAGTAACCTAAACAGAGACATCCAGTCTTATCTAAGGTGTTCCTGGGTCCCTGAGGTCTGGCAAATGGGGCTGGAAAACATGAATCAAGATTTACAATGCTCCCACACTTAGGTAGGATATCACTGCAGAAAATAAATGCTAAACGCCTATTTTGGAAAGTTGAACACTGTAGTGAAATTCACCTCCTGATGAAGATACTTAAAACTATGTTGTTATGGGAGGGCATCTATTAGGGGGTACTCAAGTGCCCAAACACCTGGTAGAGACAATAGAAATCTAATAAATTGTTATAAACCTCAGAGCTGCTCAGATGTGTAGTTTTTCAAGTTGTTACTGGCATTGACTGATGATTTCAGTCAGCTGCCCACAACATAGTGAAATTTGAGACGATGTCTCTTCCAAAGAACACAGGTTTCTCATGAAGCCTATGTTCTACCTAGCAGCTCCATGCAGATATCTCAAATACTTTAGGTCATCCTAAATGATACTACAAACATTTGTGGGGATATAATGCATGTAGGCATCTAAATTAAGATATTTAATATGGAACTGATTCCCATCTTTGGAATTCCTCATTTTGGTTAAGTCCCACCTCAGATTATTATATATAAAATAAACAAAACTTTGCAGTTTCAATTAACATTGTTATTACAATTATATATTTATCTAAGACTCTTGAAACAAACTTAAAATAAGAGGAAATATGTCACAGACCCTGTGAAATGAGAAAAGATAAGATTTACACATCTCTTACTGATAGTTACACAGTGGAGTACCACTTTTAAAACAATATCCCTTTAACAAATCACAGGATCACGGAATGGTAGGGGTTGGAAGGGATCTCTGGAGATCATCTAGTCCAACCCCCCTGCTAAAGCAAGTTCATCAAAAGCAGATTGGACAGGAACGCATCCAGGCAGGTTTTTAATATCTCCAGAGAAGCAGACTCCACAACCTCTCTGGGCAGCCTGTTCCAGTGCTCTGCCACCCTCAAAGTAAAGAAGTTCTTCCTCATGTTCAGATGGAACTTCCTGTGTTCCAGTTTGTGCCCATTGCCCCTTGTCCTGTCTCTGGGCACCACTGAAAAGAGTCTGGGCCCATCCTCTTGACACCCACCCTTTAGATATTTATAAGTGTAGATAAGATCCCCTCTCAGTCTTCTCTTCTCCAGGCTAAACAGACCCAGGTCTCTCAGCCTTTCCTCATAACAGAGATGTTCCATTCCCTTGATCATCTTCGTAGCCCTTCACTGGACTCTGCAGTATTTCCTTGTCTTTCTTGAACTGGGGAGCCCAGGACTGGACACAATACTCCAGATGAGGCCTCACCAGGGCAGAGTTAAAGGAGAGGATGACCTCCCTCCACCTGCTGGCCACACCCTTTTTAATGCACCCCAGGAGACCATTGGCCTTCTTGTCCACAAGGGCACATTACTGGCTCATGGTTAACTTGTTGTCCACCAGGAGTCCCAGGTCCCTCTCTGCAGAGCTGCTTTCCACCAGGTCAGCCCCTAACCTGTACTGGTGCATGGGGTTAATCTTCCATGGGTGCAAGACCCTACACTTGCCTTTGTTGAACTTCATTATGTTACTCTATGCCCAACTATCTAACCTGTCCAGGTCTCACTGAATGGTGGCACAGCCTTCTGTTGTGTCAGCCACTCCCATTTTTGTGTCATCATCAAACTTGCTGAGGGTACACTCTGTCCCCTCATCCAGGTCATTGGTGAATATGTTGAACAAGACTGGACCCTGTACTGACCCCTGGGGAACAGCGCTAGTTACAGACCTCCAACTACACTCTGCGCCACTAAGGACAACCCTCTGAGCTCTGCCGTTGAGCCAGTTCTCAATCCACCTCACGTATCTAACCCACACTTCCTAAGCTTACTTATAAGGATGTTATGTGAGACAGTGTCAAAAACCTTGCGAAAGATGAGGTAGACAATGCCCGCTGCTCTCCCCTCATCTACGCAGCCAGTCATGCCATCATCGAAGGCTATCAGATTGGTCAAGCATGATTTCCCCTTGGTGAATCCATGTTGACCGTGTCTGATAACCTTCTTTTCCCCAACATGCCTAGAGATGAAATCCAGAATGAGCCGTTCCATCACCTTTCCAGGGAGGGAGGTGAAGCTGACTGACCTGTAGTTTCCCGAGTCCTCTTTCTTGCCCTTTTTGAAGACTAGTGTGACCTTAGCTTTCCTCCAGTCCTCAGGCACCTCTCCTGTTCTCCATGACCTTTCAAAGATAATGGAGAGCAGTTTTGCCATAACATCTGCCAGCTCCCTCAGCACTTGTGTGTGCATCCCATCAGGGCCCATGGATTTGTGGGTGTCGAGTTTGCCTAAATGATCTCTAACCTGACCCTCCTCAAGCAAGGGAGAGTTTTCCTTTCTCCAGACTTTGTCTCTTACCTCCAGGGTCTGGGGTTCCTGAGGGCCAGCTTTAGCAGTAAAGATTGAAACAAAGAAGGTATTCAGTAACTCTGCCTTCTCTGCATCCTCCCTCAGTAGGGCACCCACTTCATTCAGCAGTGGGCCCACATTTTCCCTGGTCTTCCTTTTGGTACTGATGTATTTGAAGAAGCCCTTCTTGTTTTATATTAACTCACTTGCAACTCCAATACAAAACCTTATATATATACCAGAGGGATTTTAACTTGAACTAAATCAGTCTTTTGTTTTGCAGGGGGTAGGGGTGGGGGGAAAAACAATCAGAGCAGCACAGTCAAGTTTGTAAAAAGTCCAGTGGAGATGGCTTGTAAAATTTGTATCCATAATTACAGTTGGAGCTCATGGAGGACATGACTTTGTAGCAAGTTTAAACTAACCTCATTTGCATTGTTTGTATAGCCTGAGTTCATTTTGTGAATGAATAGTAATAGATAAACAGAAGGCAAAAACCAGGCCACAATCCTAGTACCTCAATTATGAGATACTGAAAGAAGCTGGCAAAGTAAAGAATGACTTCCACAGAGTAGATGAAAGTCCAAAATTGCTCCACCACATTCATGTTTATGTAGGAAGACTCAGACTACTCTCGCTGCCTCCAAGCAGCCTGGAGAAACCCCCAGACATTTCTGGATGCCATATAGCTGGGTTAACCAAGATACTATGTCGCTTTGAAAATCATGCCTGAGGGGCTCCTAGATGCAAGTGCAGCCAGCTCAGAAAGCACACGCAGGAACTGGGTGCCTGCACCCACATAAGTAAATACATTGTGAGGGGGCCTGCTGTGCTTCAGATCTATGCTTCAGTTAATATTAATTTCAGTTCCTGGGGGCTACTGTGTATGTGTTTAAAGACAATTTTTTAGGCTCCTTACCTTTCAGCACAAACTGTAATACAGATCTTTATTTATTAATTCACATTCCTCACTTTCATCCAATTAGAGGGGAAGATCCAACAAAAATATGTAAGGCTAGAGTAATGCTACTGGACATAATTAGGAATCTGCTGGAAATTAACTGAAAAATTCATCAAGATGAGATTCAGCTGACAGTTCTTCACATTTTCTCATGAAGGCTTATTAAATTATTTGATTCAAATGTCCTATTCTCAAATGAAAAAAAAAAAAAGAAGTAGAAAATAAGGGTTCATTCTGTCTGTAGAGTTGCCTAAATATAAATCAAATGGAATTTACTCTAATTTCCTCTCATATTTTTATAACATCTCTTGTATTAATAAAACTAATTTTCCAGAAAGGGATTAAGCCACTTCTAGAGGTTCCGTATTTTTTAACCTTATAATTCTCATTTATTCAGTTAAAAAATCACCTACAAAGTAATATGCTTAGGTTTGAGGAGATATCTACTCTGAAATGCCTAAAAAAAATTATCAAAACTATGGTACTTCAAATATTTTTGTGTGTGCTTATTTCATAAATGTACACTCCTTTTCAATGCTATACAAACATGTGTTCTGGATGTGTAGATATAGACACGTAGATGAATAATAGCAGACAAACAAGCATTTATACCAGGATAAAATCTAATGCAAATTAAATTGCAGCTGGCTAAATAAATCCTTGAAAAACAGGTTTTCTGTTGAAAACATTTTCCATATAAAAATATAATTACATCAAAGAAGTTACCCTGTGGAAGCCCACAAATTGAAGACAACATTTTGAACTGAACAAAGTCTAAAGCCTTCATCCATAATTTAAACAAAAGAGGCGAGAGGAAAACATGAGAAACTAAATGGGATTCCTCCACTGTTGAGAGGTCAACTATCTATGCAAAATATTTTAAAAGAAATTTTTGTCATTTCTTCTTTTCCTGTACTCATGTTTTCAAGGAAAGATGGAACACCAGTCTCATTCCCAGACACCGTGGCTGCATCCTGCTGTTCCCAGCTGGTAAAGTGGTTGTACTCCCGAGTTTGGCTAGATAACCCATAAAAGGATGAGCAAAACAGGACCTCACTGTTCTATATACCACATTCAGTGGTCAGTGTGAAGGTGTTTGGACACTCATCAGTTTTACTAGCTTGCTTTAACATGGTCGGGGTGGTTTGATCAAAATCAAAGACCATCATCTCCAGTTTCAGATGTTTTTGACAAAGAAGTTTTCCTGCTGTCCTGAAGCTAATTACATTCCCGTGTGAGTCTCTGAAAGCTAGTTCAAGGGATAAGATATGAGTTTTGAAGTCCTGAATTTACTGACCCATGACAAAACATCCACTGACGTTATCAGTGACAGGGTATCTCTCCAGAAATTGGGCATCGTTATAACGGGCTTTGTATAACACAGCATTTAAAATTATGTCGATCTTTATGCATCAAAGCAGCTGCCTTTCGTTCAAGACTCAAAAACTAAGGCAACTAAAGGCTTTATTGTTTTATAAATAAATACAGTCATGTCCGTCCCCCCCCTCCCCCCTTCCTGGTAAACCACCAGGAAGTTCTAAATGAAGACCTTTTGTTTTAAACCTAATTTGCAACCAGATTTAGTAGCCAGAGAATGCATTTACAAAACGTGGCAACTGAACAATCAATAAAAATCACATAGAAGGATAGCAAAGGGGATAAATCTCAGAAAAATATTAAGTCTGCTTCTTGTTCCATTAACAGAATTGGGCATCTAAATTCATGCTAAAAGGAAGCACTTTCCACATCAAGATTTACAGATTTGAAAATTCACTTCCTAAAAATTAAAAAAAACCCCAAACTATATAGTGAATACCTAGAAGCATCGAAATTACCATTCAGGCAGAAAAACAGACTGACAAATATCTAGAGAATCCTCTTCACTCCTTCACTCTCTGAAAAACCAATAGTCACCTCTGGCAAAAACTTATATTTGACAGATATTGATGTGTATTGAAGTTTATCAAATTAGGGATACTTTGGGTCATATGCTTTATATGTGGTCCACATGCATACGCATACATAGCTACACATATACACAATATTCATTTAAACTGAGCAGTCAATATTTTTAAGGTGCCCATATGAGAGTTCACTCATTGTGTAGTACATTTGTAATGAGCCAACACATCCAGAACACTTCAAAAAGGCTCCTGTCTCATTGTAGTACAGTCAGAGGGCATTGTGTTTTACTGCCAGGCCACCTGTACAGTAACAGTACTTACCTACACCAGATAAACAATTATCATGGATGTGATGGATACAGCACATGAGCTGTGCAGATGATCTAGGATCATGAAATGGTCACAGGTCAGCAAGCACAATCAAAGCCACTTCTGCTTCTGCTGCCATGCCCTGGCATTCAAAAAACCTAACCAAATGGCTGAATTCCTGGTGAGGAAGGAAAATGAGAGTTGTCAGGCAATGTGTCCAAGCAGAGAAAGAAAACATGTCCAAGAATATCAAGACACAGAGTTGGCATTGATTGCTAATACATTTTGGAAATGTATTCATTTTCTAATTCCTGTCCATTTAGATCCAAAAATTTATATGTCGTGGCGTAGTGCATGAAACTATCCTGAAATAATATCTGAATACATGCGTTCTTAAGAATTGTTACTAGTTGCTTGTGTAGTTATGGTGACTGTATAAGGCCAACTGAGACAGAACATGTTCTCTCTGCTAATGTGAGATTTAGTTCATTCTTTGCTTCTAACAATAACTAAACCCAATGCATTATAAAATGCACTGGACAATATATATTTAAAAAAAAAAGTGGAGAGGAAGGACTTCTCATACAGCCTCAGAATTCTCCTCAATATAATACTTTTGAAGCTGGTCAGCAGCTGTTGTGCTCATAGACAGGCAAGGCAAGTAGCGTTTTCCTGCAAAAAACAGCTAGATACACAAGCAGGCATCTATCTATCAGTCTACCTACCTACCTACAAGAATCCTGATATCATACTTGAGGTTCTATCTGATAAACTGTTATGTTCCCTGACAAACTGCTGCTGGATCCACCAGTTTTGAAAAACATCTTTGGGACCTGGGTCTTCAGAAAGTGTAAGCAAAAAATTACAGAAGGCTGTCTCCTCTCTTCTCACTTCGTCATCATCCATTCCTACGGTTTAGAGCAGTTGTTCAAAAAAGGGCATTCCTAGTTTCTGTTCTCTTCCCTCTCTGAGAGAATTCCTACTTAACTTTTCATTTTCCCTGAACTCCACTAGGCAAAATAAAGAAAGTTTAAGTTGTATTTCTGTTTGGTTATTTCTTTCTTTTTTTTTTTTTTAAGATAATATTTAATGTAAAATACTGAGACAGGCCCATGAGCAAACTGCAGAATTTTCTTGATGTTTCATAACCATTCAGCTAGGGAGTCTGGACTCAAATCTTTTGCCCCACATATTTGTCTAAAGCTGTTTGAGATAACCTTGGATATCTGACATAGTTTTCAGCTGCCTCCTGCAAAAGCATTTGTCACCTATATATCCATAGTCACATCTGTCTAGATAGTTTTTTATGACTCAGATACATCCCTTTCACAGTGCCTATTAACTCCCCCTGGGCTAAAATGGAATGTAGAAACTACCACCTACCTCCTAGTTCTGCCTACATCTTTTAGACATTTAGCATTAGATAAGATGAATCTCAGGAATAATAAATAGAAGAGATAGATTAAAAAAAAAAAAAATCATAAAGGTGAGTTTGGAAAAAGGGAGCAATCAGGTTCCACAAAAATCAAAAGTATTTAGGATTCCAACAAGTTGGCAATGTACCATCAATATGAATGATATACCAGAAGAATAAGCAAACTTATACCAAATAAACATGATTACCTTTGTATTTCTTCAAAGCATCTTATCAAGCTGTGTTAATTATAGTGATTTAAGGTGTTACTAGCATCAACTAACCTTTACCCTGATGTCAGAGGTAATGCTCATAAAACAAGTGAATAAATCAATTATTCAGCAGCTTTCTGACTGCCTTAACTCATAGCCCAGCATACTAAAACAAACAGCCATCCATTTTGCTTCAAAATAATGCACCAGGCTGTAAGCCGTTAGAACCAAAGACAGCCACACAAATCCTTCTCATATTCTTGTTACAGGAAGATAACCTCTGAATAAAACACAGAAGGCTACACAAGGAAATAATCTCTTCAGTCAGATCATGGCAGTCCCCAGTTTAAGACAATCTCAGGTTTCCCTGAGTATTTTGCCTTTTAGAACTGAAATATATTTGATGGAGTTGATTTGGTTTATTGGTTCACCTCAAAGGACAGTCTGATTTTGGTAAAACATTTCCAGTGTTTTCAATGCTTCCTGTAACATTGCCTATTGAGGTCCCAGGATTGAAAACACTTCCCCCCCAACCCGCTCCCAAAAGCAACCAAGTAAAGAAGAAAAGTTGGCTAAATGTTTCACTGTATGACTAACATACCTATTTTTTACCAAATAGATATGGAATATCATACATTTTAAGATACAACCAAGTTTATTTTAAGTAGACTAAAACATCCAGAGAAGTTAAAAATTTATCAGTGAAGCATCTTTTAGAGAACACTTTCCATGAAATGAAAGTTTGTGACATTGTAGGAGTAAGTGGTTGCAGGCAGTTGTCAAAATCTTTCATCTTTTTCTAAATAAAGTTCTAATTCTCTTCAAAGAATTACAACAGTTGTGTAATCTATCATTTTTTTTTTATTTAAATACCTGCCATTATAAGGCTGTTTGTCTTGGAGCTTGAAATAAAGGACTATTAATTTTACCCATGCTAATATTATGATAAAGTAAAAGAATTTGTGGCAGTCAGCCACAAAGCCTCTCATATATTGTTGCAAGCAGCAAAATTTTCTGGTGTGGAAAAAAAATGACATCAAAAAATGGTGCAACCATGCATTACAAAAGAAGAAAGAACTGTTATCTGAATCTCCCAAACTTTTCTTCCAGTGCTGGAAGAAAACATAAACATATGCTTCCAGTAAACATAACCCACTGCATCTTAATTTTGTAGAACAGCTCTTTCAAAACATATTTATCCATTGGGGTTTTTTATATATAGCCTATAATTTGTCTTCTGTTGTATGTTCAACTTTTTTTGCTGTTAGATGCAGGAATTCCTAAAAACCATATTCAGAGCTGGCCAGGAAAACTGATTTGTGTTATGCTCTATATTCATAAAGAAGAAATTAGTTCTACTATTACATTGGGAATATTAGCTATTATTCCAATCATATTAACTTGAATGAGATCTCAGGATATTGAAAAGATTTTCAAAATAAAGTTTGAATCTCTGGTACAACTCCACTTTACTATTATGAAAATATGTGGTTGTAATTCAGAAAGGATATAAGCTGCTGTGATTGCTCTGAAGTATGGGGAGAGGGTTTTCTGAAGGCTTTTAGAAGGATAACTTTGTTTATTTTTCTGTTAGGGTTGGGATTGTTATATATGTATTCATATATATTTATATTATATATTTGTTACATCTTGAAAGATTGAATTGTGATGTGAAATGGAAAAATGGAGAATTAAATGTTGAAGTTAAAAACTGCTTAAGGGATTTGGAGACACATTTTTAAAGGCATTTAGGTATCCAAGGATGAAGACAATAAGTAATGTCTCAGCAGTTTAGGGATTTTTTTTAAAAAAATCTCACAAAATGTTCTTGCTTTGCAATCTCTACATATTTGCAAGTGTCTTTATTATAATTCTGCAAAAATGTGAAATCCACAGGAAGAATTTAAAAATTATGGGAACTGCATGTGTTCGTCCCTCAAAAGTTGTGAAAATTGCAACCTTAAACTTTACAGCAGGGTATCGTTAGGATGGCCAGATGTAAATAATTTAAAATAAATAGTCTTCAATTTAAAATAGTTTTAAAAGTCCTCTTTAAACTTCACAGTTATGGTGCATGACAGATTTTCAATAACAGAATATACAGATCATTAGACCTGGTCTTATCAAAGTGGGTTTTGAGGTTTTTTAGAGAAAACAGGTTTTTCTGTAGACTTGAAATTTTCATGTGAGAGGCTGAAATTTTGACAAAAAATTTTTTCTCTCATTTTTAATCTTTGGGAAGACAGATGTGAAAGAAACAAAAAGATTAGAATTTAAATGTTGGGGTTTTTCCCATTAGGAATTAAAGAATATTTCCTATATTTTTAAAATAATTAGCTTTGACATCTTTAGTCTTTTGTAAAGTGAATAAATCCATTCCTTCACTTTAAAAATTTTCACCAACATCCATCTAGCTTAATATTCTGCAAGTAACATAGTAATGGATTACCCAAGTGTTATCATATACACATGTTTACAGCTGAGATGAACCACCTTCAGCAGTGTTATGTGGATTCATTCATCACCAGCTTGAGAGTAGCAAACTCATGATGTAAGTCTTTATACTGACAGTTTTTTTAAAATGAAGCATGATGCTGAGGCAGACTTAAATTCATCATTATCTTAACATATTTCATTCAGAGTACAACCGAGCATAATCCATTTACTGGCTAAAACCAACAAAGATCAGGAGATATTTGGCAATTCATAGAATCACAGAATCATAGAATTGCTGAGGTTGGAAGGGACCTTTAAGATCATCAAGTCCAACCATTAACCTAACCTGACAAAACCACTTCTAAACCATGTCCCCGAGTACCACATCTACCCTTTTTTTAAACACCTCCAGGGATGGCAAATCCACCACCTCCTTGGGCAACCTATTCCAATGTTTGATAACCCTTTCAGTGAAAAAAATATTCCTAATATCCAATCTAAACCTCGCCTGGCGTAACTTGAATCAATTTCCTCTCATCCTATCACTTGTCACTAGGGAGAAGAGGTCAGCCCCCATCTCTCTACAACCTCCTCTCAGGTAGTTGTAGAAAGTGATAAGGTCTCCCCTCAGCCTCAGTTCATTGTCCTGGAGGCTCTTTTGCTCACTTGGATTGTAATTTCTTTTTCCGTGCACAATATTTTATTTCCTCACATGAGAGATTCTTAAATAAGTAAAACTTCACTATGACGAAAAGGATGTTTCTGACTGATGTAATGATCTGGAGCACTTAGCATCTACGAATCCCCAAAGCACAAAATAATCTGCCAGCAGCAAGCAACTGAAAATCAGTTATGTCAGTCTTTGAGTCTTCATTTTTTCTTGCACCTCAAGATTAAGGAGACTTGGAGCCCATGGATCTCCACAAATGCTCCTTGGACTTTTAGAAACATTCATAGAATGCTTCCATGTGTTATATCACCCGTGGACTCTGATGTTTTCTCATCACTCGTGCTATGGCAATTTAACCACTACATCTACTGTTGTCTGCAGTGCTGCTTCTAAGAACTGCTGACATTGTAGGGGCATTTGAAACACAAGGCAGTGTGCCGAACCAATTCACCTGCCATAGACGGTGAAAGCTTTTTCTAGCACAAGCAAGGAAGCTGAGAAGAAGCAGCAATAAGCTGCCATGTATGCGTGAAGAATGGGACTTGTGGAGGAAAGCTTAAAAGTCTAAATCATATAAATCTAAAGCGCCTTGCAGCATGTTTCAGTTGTTTTCAGGAGAATTCTCAAAGGGAGAATACCCTGGGTCTTCACAGCACAATAATATTTGCTGTACCCAGAAAACAGACTAAAACTTAAAAATAAATAAAAAAAAATGTGTTATGAATAATTTGAAGGAAAAAGAAACCACCTTCATTGATCAATTTTCTCCAAATAAACTCTTTCTAAACTATTTCTGTTTGTTATGTAGATTTAGCTTAGAGGTTGCAATATTACATTTGTATTTTTTAAGTTAAAAATACATGGTTTTGCTATTAGTTCCTAACAGTTTTCTCTCTTAAATAATGTCACCAGTTTTATAACATGTCAAGTGTGTATAAGTCTTCAAAGATTTCTAGCACTTTCTGTTTAGTGCTGTAGGTGTAGGTCAATGCAATTCCACCAGTGATTCATGAGACAATTCCATCTGTCTCATTACTCAAATTCAAAGGGAGATTAAAAAAAAAGAGGGCACATAAAATCCAGAAATCAAGTGTGTCATTTCAGAGAGAGAAGCTAGCAGCTAGCAGTGCACAGTCACATAAAAAAACCCAAAATTGAGTGGCCCCAGTTGTCCCCAGTCCAGTTGCCCCTACTTCTTCCAGGTATCTCATACTGTAGCAGCTGTTGTCATAACATCACAGTCAATGATGGAAGTCCAAAAACTGGCACCTGCTCTTGAAAAGACCATCTTGTTCTTGTTAGTCAAGATCAGCAGATTTTTTACCACTTGTTTTATTAAACAACTGATTCACAGTTGTTGATTATTCGAGATCTCTGATACTTGGTAGTACCTTTTTTAAATAACCGTTCCCTCTTATTCACTAGGTCACCATTCATTTTACATAAATAGGGAAAAAACTTAAAACGCCCATCTCCTCATTCAGCCTGTCTTCCCACTTTAATCAAGGTGGAATCTTTACTTGACATAAAGTTATACAAATCTTTACCTTTTAAAATTTTATAACTGAAATAAAAATGTGAGATGACTTATTTCAACCATTTCCAGAGAAAATAGTTTTTATTCCTAGCAAAAAAAAACCCCATCCAACAAACAACTTTCCATATCGAGTAGAGGCATTTTTTCCTTCAGCATCAAAAAATTTTCAATTTAGTTCCCACATATTTAATGAAAAAAAGTCACGGAAAGCAATTGCCATAGGCAGCTTTCTTAAATTTTGACTTAAGCGTCAGGCAGAAAAGTTGAGGCAGTTTCAACCCCTTTCAGGTACCTCGACTATCTTGACTATCTAGTATTTTTACAACCCAAGTCCAACTCTGCTTTTTCCTAGCTGTAGCTGAGAATAGACTCTAAAAGAACAAATTGACCAACACAGAAAAGTGTTTTTCTCTGTAAGATATGTTTAAGAGTTCATATACACTACCTCAGTGCCAACAGGAAGGACAGAAAACAGGTGAAGACAATCTAGCCCTGAGTTATTCCAGGACATAGGACAAGTTCTGTTGAGTGCTTTCATCAGGTTCACTATTTCCTGGCAGGAGAGAGGTACGAATTCACATGTCCCATCCATAAAGTTCTCTAACTGCACAAGTACTTAACAAGGGGAGGTATGACGTAGTCTTTTCATTGTCTTCATGCGATCTTACCAGGTGGCTTCAGAGAGGACCAATGGTTGCTATCCCATACATTTGAATGTTCAGAGTCTTATTAATGATTTGCTGTTTTTTCCTCTGTTCCTGTGGGTATACAAGCTATTCCAAATAAAACACATATCCATACATGACTTCCCTTTTTCTGAAGAGAATTGCAAACTGTATATTCCCTCTACATGCATAGAAGGCACGCTGTCTAGAACATGCACACTTTGGAGAACGGAACTGATATTTTAATGTTAATCTACTACTATCTAAACTAACTCCTCACAAAATTAAGAGGATGAGATTGTAAAATGTTGGCTGTTGGTAAAATCAAGTGGGGCTGGACCTGTAACTAAGTTGCACGCAGAAGCTGCTTTACAAAATCTGCTGCTGAAGTGTACAATCGGTCTCTTGGTATACGAGCTACTTTCTTGCCTGCCTAGGAGAACATGTTAATTCCTTGAAAATGGCCATCATGCTGTGCAAATAGAAAGGTGGGTGGCTACAGCTAACAATAAAGTCTCCACTGAAAATGTGGCCTGTGCTGTACCAGGCTACGTTTGCAGAAGGGGAAGACTAAACTTTAATCTTACACTTCACTTCTGGTTTACTTCCCAGATAACTTTCCATTTCAGTCATAAATTGTGTATTCACCATATCCTTTAATCTTCTTAACCTAAGTCCAGTCAAAATAAGCAGATTTTTAATTAAGAAAGCTGCAAGCAACCCAATCATCTCTAGCTGGAGAAAGAAAAGCAAATGACGGTTGTGTGGGTATAATAATGTGCTGTGATCAAGGCTGAATCATAGCTGAAACCCGAAGCTGATTGTCCCGCTGTGGGTTGAATGAAATGTGAAAAAATAATTTAATGCATGCAAAACCTTTACACAGATTCCTAAGTGAATTACAAAAACTAAGGTAGTTGCCTTAAAAATAAATTATATTTCAGTGCTTCCACATGCGTACTAATCTGTATCCCTGGACATTTTATCTTACTATGGTGGGAAAATTAAAGCAAAATACAGAGTCCTGAACAATTCACAGTTTTATTGGGGCCTGAAAAAAGGTTTGTTTTTGTTTCAGTGTGCATGACTTCTATTTTTGTAAACATACAGAAAATTTTAGCTCATTAGTCATTATTAGTTTCATTTCAGGAGTGCCTGGTGGGCAGCATACCTGGGCCATATAATACTAGATGTGGTACATAAAATGAGAATAAAGCTTCTTCCCAAAAGCCATGTTCCTTAAAATCCATAACAAAGAAAAGACTAGGAAGACTGTTAGAATACAGAGGCACGTGTGTCTGGTTTTTTTCCAGTTTGCTCCTGTTTTGGTTTATTTCTCTTTAAGCATGATTATATTGTATTGTTCATGTTACAGCATATTTGTTTGTTTATCTAGAGAGAACCATCAGGAGGATCCTGAGGGGTGTGTGTTGGGGTAGGAGTAAATACATCCCTAGAATTTTAGAATATAAAATTCAGCAAATGAGGCTTTATAAAATTGAAGATTAAACCTGTCCTACATTGATATAATTTGAAATTGCCATTATCTTTAGCAAGGCCAAGATGCTCCTGAAGTGTCATACAGATGGGTTCATTCAGCAATTTGATCCCAGAATGTGAAAACACAATCTAGATGACTGAAGTGCACGTAGTTTCCCTCTCTGATAGAATGATGGAGCTTTGTGGGAACGTTGACTGTGTATCTAAACATGGAGGGTTGCTCATCAGCTCTCACAGAATGTGTAAGTATCTGATTCACTTATGAACACATTGTTCACTTCAAAGAGAAACTGTAAGCTTAAAGCATTGCTTCGAGCACGGTGTTTACACTGAACCGTATGCTATGTCTGAACAGATTGTCACATCCAATGTTTGAAAGCTGAAACAGCATATGGAAGAGGTATTGGAGGTATTAATGTTGCCTAATGATTTAAATTTGCTTTTATGTTCAGGAATGTTAATTGGACCCACACAAACATTCTCACATGCAGCATACTGTTTTTTTCCTCCCTCTTTTAATTTCTGTTATTTATTGAGCTCTTTTATAACTTATCCTGCTGTTTTAGATTTCACAAATGAACAGTATCCTTCAAGCAGTGCAATGCAAAACCTACTGTGCTGATAGGAGCTAGAACTAGTAAACTCTGTCTGCGGTGACTTCCTGGTCCCCAGAACAAAGCTATGAATGCCATCTGAGAAATCTGTCCCTAAGTGGAGACATCTCCAGTCAGGATCTCTGCACAGCAGCAAACAATATAGTTGCTACAGCATAACTATCTTCACACAAAGATCTTATTGGTTTTTACCCAATACCTAATAAGATAAAAATATACATTATTACTTCTAACTGTTTTTTTCTAGAAAGCTAATAAAGCTTATATGGAGCTCAGAGAAGAGAAGGCTCCAAGGGGAGCTTATAGTGGCCTTCCAGATACCTAAAGCAGGCATACAGGAGAGATGGGGAGAGACTCTTTATCAGGGAGTGTAGTGACAGGATGAGGGATAACGGTTTTAAACCGAAAGAGGGTAGATTTAGACTAGATACTAGAAAGAAATTCCTTCCTGTGAGGGTGGTGAGACACTGGAACAGGTTGCCCAGAGAAGTTGTGAGTGCCCCATCCCTGGAAGTGTTCAAGGCCAGGTTGGATGGGGCTTTGAGCAACCTAGTCGAGTGGGAGGTGTCACTGCCCATGGCAGGGGGGTTAGACAAGGTGATCTTTAAGGCCCCTTCCAACTTTAATCATTCTATAATTCTATATTCTTTGACTAGACTATACCTGATTCATTTGCATCAAAAGAGAAGAATGAGGGCCAAAATCAAGTCCAGGAGAGACTGTTGAAGTCTTTTTAGCCACCTTCCTGATAAACTAATTGTAATTTCCTAAGATCTTCCATATTAGGAAACTAATATAATGTTAAAAAAATCCATAGGTTACTGAATCTTTAGTTATTTTACTCTCTCTCCAAAGATAATCCAAGTGGAACAAGGGTACAGATAGCATCACTAGAAAGCTTTTGGACAATTTGTGAGAGTAGGAAGGAGGTACAATTTCATTAAAACTCATTAAACATTTTTATAAAAAATCACTTAAAGTTTTCCTTTGTTCTCTTTATGTAAACTTTTTAGTTACTTTAAAAAGTAAATTAATTTCTGGTGTTTAGTAAATATTCTTTCAAAAATATATAAAGTATATTGCTTAGGAAACGCTCGTTCTGTTTATTTGAGACACTGTGAAAAGCACTGTTTTTCAGATAGACTAAAATTACCTTTGCCTTTAAATACTATTCTGCTAAATTTCTGTCTGGAAAGAGATCATTGAAATTCTAAAATCCTGTTGGGACTCAAGTACAACATAACTCTTGGGCGTCTGAAATATAGATGAAACTCTAGGTTCTCAAAAAAGGAAAAATGAAACAAATGTAAAATTTTGTCAGTGGAAGATGTGTTTTGCATTGGGCTGGCACAGCCTTTTCAGCATCATCAGTCTCCTTGAGGAGGCAAAGCAGCACAGTTCCAAGGGCATCCCAAATGGACCCCAGATGATCTGTTAAGCAACTGAATCCATTCACTTTCAGTGGGGAGAAAGCTTCCTGCAGCTCTCTCTTGCCTGCTAAAGGCTGCTGGCTCCAGGATCAAATCAAAACACTTACGCCTTTATCTTTTTTAGGAGCACATTTCATCAAGTAGATGTCCTAAGAATAACCATATGTTAAGAAATACAGGAAATCCGCACTTCCTGTCAGGGTAGACTCAAAGTTTTTAGAAGTTTTCCTTATTCAGGACAGGGTAGATTTCTGAAGTGCCAAATCAGGCATCTAGGATAGACTTCACTAGGGCATGGAAAAGCACAGCTCTAGTCTTCCTGAAACCTTTAGTTTCTCATTCTTTCTGTGTCTCCAGAAGCCTTTTCAGCACTTTCGAAGCCCTGAATAAGACATTGGCAATTAAAAGTCTCGTATTTTATACAAGAAATATAGAGGTAACATAAGGATACCACTACTAGCATAAGGTTACTGCAATAGGATTTTGTTCAGACGTATTTTTACCCCTTCTCTTCTCAGCTTCCAGGTGAGGTGACTTTAGTGGCAGATGGAGGAATGGAGAGCATAACACTGAAAGCTCAAAGAAAAATAATGGAATTGTAACCCATCCTGCATTTAAGCATAATATGTGGGGCTTTCTGTGGTTACCAAGGTCAGATTCAGGAAAAGGAAGCTGCTGTCCTCTGGTACACCTTATTCCTGTGAAATGTAGAGCACTGACTTCACAGGAGCTGCATCTGCTGAACGTCTTTCAGGTGCTGAGTCCTTACGTTCACTGACAGCAGAAGAAAGGAATGATTTTAAGCCAGTTTTTAAACCTGTATCATGGAGCACTTTATCAGTAATAGTGGTCTGGTGCAGCAGGGAAGGTCACAGGGCAAAGCTGCATCACTTCAGAACTGAAGCCTCCCATATCTTCTGTTTTTCTGGGACACTAAAGACATAAATAAAAGTACTGCAAGGGAAGAGGAATTACTTTTTAATTAAATGGAAGACTATATTCAAAACAGTTGTCCTGTCTTTCAGTGTGTCCTCTGGAGTGTGTTTAACAGAGCTGCTCTGTATGGAACTCTTTAAGGGAAAGTCTCTGCAGCACATGTTCCTGAGAGAGGAGGAGGGACTGTGGAAATATTCAAATACCTCTGAAATTATTTAGGATTTGTATATCCTCTCTTTAAGGGTGCAAAGCTCAAATTGCTATGTTCTTCCTTATTTTCATGATAAACTTAAAATTAAGTTTTCTGGGCAGACAGTATAACCTTGAGTACTGTTGAGCACGTGTCAGAACATCTAAGGGCTGCTTTGTTATTTCTAAGGAAAGGACAATATGAGACTTTGCTAAAATGTAGGAAATCAAATAAATTAAATGAAAATGAAAACAAAGAGCTTCTAGTTAATGGAAGCAGATAATAAATCTCCCATAAAAGCATAATTTCTGTTTATTTTTCCTGTGGTGTGACATGACATCAATAACAAATGATTTAGCATGTAACGCATTTAACTTGCCTTGAATAGACTACAATCACAGGACAAAGAAAAACAGTAATTTCATGGGTTATAATTTCAGGAATATAAAAGATAATTCTTCAAAAGAGCTTGCAGCATTGAATTTTCTTAAATTAGCTGCAATGGCTGTATAAAAGATGAGAACTTTTACATGTAAATCTAACCTCGGTGAGGGCTCTTAACATGCTGTGAAGCCACAGAACTTCAGGTAATGGTCTGAAATTTTGGCTTGTTGGACTGGAAATTTCTAGCATGGTTATGTTTCTTCCATTTATTCTGTATAGTAATACAAGGTAAACATCCCAGAACGGCCTGCAATTAACACCTGCTGTGATCTCTCAGATTTCACAAACTGAACAGACTTGAGCCAAGACACTACTTGGAAGACGTATGTGCTTTGTTGTATATGGCTGATGAGTAAAGTATGCAGTTCCATTTGAATGTTAATCTGCCCTTGCTTTCCATATGTATGTGGTCTTATTTTCTCAAAATGCATTTAACAAAGATGCCAGCCTTTAAAAAAAAAAAAAGAGAGAAAAAATATATTTACTTGAATTTTAAATTATATTAAATGGTGAAATAGAACTACAATAAAAGGGTTTGGAAAACAACATTGTTTGGGGAATTATGTAGCCTAGGAACTCCTAGAAAAGATTGAAATAGCCAATTTATACCCTTGTAATTATTAAAATTCAATCATTTGAAGGTGGAAGGATGAATTTGTAATAGAAATCATTTTGCTCTCACACATACTCTCTCCCACAACCCACCAGGAATTTTTGGCAGAAGCCATAAACTATAAGAAGATTAGTTTCATGAATCTGGGTTATTTGAGCGCGGCTGTGCTTCTTGATATCTCACAAGTTGAACTTACAGTGCCTTGGAAGCTATTTTCCTTTTCTAAGAAACTCAATTAAAGCCCAATCCAAAGATGTGTGGGCCTAATCGCAGAAATTCTTTGCACCTGCTGTCTTCTTCTATTGCACTGTGTCAGACACAAAGCATTAACTTGAAGAAAATTTACTAGGAAGGATGATTGCTGCTAAGTAAACTACCTGTGTGGTATGAATTCACAATTCTTCCCCACACAGTAAAACTATCTGAATTACAGTAATCAAAGGGAAATAGTCTTTTCCTTTGTAGTCTGTTATTATGTCCAGAGACTGATAGTTTACCAGCCACCTGTGCTTCCAAGTACTATGGGCAATTTTCTGTGATTTAAAGCAGTATGCAACTGGGAAAATGGAAAGGTTTTGAAGTAAATTCTACCATGAGAAAATGCTGTCTCTGAAATGTACTATAGTAAAAAGTAAAAATAATCTGTGCTTCTTATGGGTGTGTTAATTATATTATGTAGATAATCAAAGAAACAAAATCTGCTTAAGCAATGCTATTATAATTGAGATAATGAAAGAATAGAAATACATGTGGTTTGCAAAATTCAGAGCTCTTTGTGTTCTGCAATGAAATGCCTCCATCATTTTACGTAAAATAAACAGCTGTGTAACATAGTTTCTAGAGTCAATTTCCAAATCCCAGAACCAAAATCTAGCACAGCTCAGCAGCTGAGTTAGCAATATAAACCCATCTGTAGGTGAAGGTTGTAAAGTACATTAGCTGACAGTCTAAAGACTAATGTTGTGAACATGTCTTCTTTACCATTCCTGATTGCATGACTACCCATACGTATACAGATAAAACTAATCTCTTCCCATACAGCTGCGCTAGCATAGTGCTGTATCATTTATTTCAGGGCTTAGTAGTAGGGATTTTGATTAACTCGCATTTCTGTGATAACACAGCTGTAAAGTTTTTATCCAAGCCTAGTTTACATCCAGACAGCTTAAGGACTTGAAGATCTCATCTAACCATAGTTGTACAAAAATACACTTAAGTATATGTGTTACTTAAGAATTGTATTATTTATGTTGCTGTTGTTGTTATTACCATGATTTGTATTTCAGCAATGCCTAAATTCATCAGGAATTGATTCAAACAAAACAAAAACTATGTTTATGCTCAGAATTTTTGGAAATACTTTTGTTAGTTGTTGGGGAAAAAAAATAAAATTACAGACCAGCTACCATTAATGCATCTATTTATATGCATAACTATAATCTAATTGTACATCTATTACAGTGTAGCACTGCACAGGTAAAAACCTATTTTTGCAGGTTCAGATCTATGATTAGATATAATTTTATAATTTAGAAAACCAAATAAAATTTGATACTAATATTAAACCACAAATTTTGATGTGTGAAAATCTTCAAAACTTAAAAAAAATCAGAAAGTTAGGTCCTCTTCTCTTTTGTGTATGCGTGGTGCATGTATTAGTACTCCCAGCAATGTTCTAATCCAAATACCAGAAGTTATTTTGTTGAAAATTTACAAAGAAATTTGTTCTGTGCTATTTCTGTCTCCTGAAGCGAAAATGCTGGAAGGTTGCAGGCAAATCTGTTTTCTATATATATTTTCAGTTCAATATTACATGTAGAATAAGATGGCTAGTAGCTTTGTAATCCGTAGTGACAAAATCACCAAGTAACAAGGAACAACATGATTTTTAGGAATAGGTGGCAGTAAATAAAAGACAAATGTGAACAAAACAAAATGTAATAGGAATATGTGGTTCCCAAGAAAATAACAAGAGAAGGAAAATTTTTATCTTATTTCTTCTTTTCAAAAAATTATTTATAATAAAAATCCATTGATACAGTCATAAAAGTTAAATTAACTTAGTAATAAGTTAAAGTAATCAGTTAATAAGTAATAAATTAATAAAGTAATAAGTTAAAGTAAAAAGTTTTACGTTAAATGCTTTGCAGAAGTCCAGGTAGATATCTTCATCAATGACATAGACAGTGGGATCAAGTGCACCCTCAGCAAGTTGGCAGATGGCACCAAGCTGAGTGGTGCAGCTGACACACCTGAGGGATGGGATGCCATCCAGAGGGACCTGGAGATGCTCAAGAAGTGGGCCTGTGTGAACCTCATGAGGTTCAACAAGGCCAAGTGCAAGATCCTGCACCTGGATTGGGGAAACCGCTGGTATTAATACAGACTAAGGGATGAAGGAATTGAGACCAGCCCTGCCGAGAAGGACTTGGGGTACTGATGGATGAAAAGCTGGATATGAGCCGGCAATGTGCTCACACAGCCCAGAAAGCCAACCGCAACCTGGGCTGCATCAAAAGAAGCGTGGCCAGCATGTCGAGGGAGGTGATTCTGTCCCTCTGCTCCACTCTGGTGAGACCCCACCTGGAGTACTGTGTCCAGCTCTGGAGCCCTCAGCACAGGAAAGACATCGACCTGTTGCAGCAGGTGCAGAGGAGGGCCACAAAGATGATCATAGGGATGGAACACCTCTCCTATGAAGACAGGCTGAGAGAGCTGGGATTGTTCAGCCTGGAGAACAGAAGGCTCCAGAGAGACCTCACTGCAGCCTTTCAGTGCTTAAAGCGGGTTTATAAGAAAGATGGGGACAGGCTTTTTAGTAGGGCCTGTAGCAATAGGACAAGGGGCAATGGTTTTAAACCAAGAAAGGGTAGATTCAGACTAGATATACGGAAGGAATTTTATACAACGAGGGTGGCTAGACACTAGACCAGGTTGCCCAGAGAGGTGGTAGATGCCCCATCCCTGGAAACTTTCAAGGTCAGGTTGGATGGGGCTCTGAGCAACCTGATCTAGTTGAAGATGTCCCTGCTCATTGCAGAGGGATTAGACTAGATGGCCTTTAAAGGTCCCTTTCAACCCAAACTATTCTATGATTCTATGACTGGTCACATATCACTTCTTTACTGATATACTCCTTAGATATCTAGTGCCTTGTGTTTAGTAAAATAAGTCCAGACTTTCCTTAAGTATCAAAACAGTGTAAGAAGTTACGAGATATAGCAGAGGCAGATAGACAAGATTTGGTTTTGCAGAGAGTAAATACATGAGATGTTTGAAAGACTTTATTCACAAATGCTGAAGAGGTTCCCAAATACCAGCTAGGTTGTTACCTGGGATGTTGCTACCACTGTTGTTCCACTTTCCTAGTAAGGAAAAAATAAACCAAGAAACAATGCAGAGGTTTAAAAGACACACAGTAGTTTAAGCCAATGAGAGTTATGAAAACACAATAGTTTTGGACACAACAACAATGAAAAAGAAGATCAGAAAAAAATTCTCTGACCTCTGGCTGACACAAACGTGAATTCCACAGCAGAGAAACTGAAACCATGGTAAGGGTGTTTTCAAGATTCAGTCATCAAGTCTTGCTTAAGTATGGAGATAATAATCTTATCCAACCAAGCACTAAGATCCTTCAGGTTCAGCAACAGAGTAATACCAATTGCAGCAATTGAAGTGGTGCCTTCTACAACAAGGCAGCTGAGAATCATATGGAAAGAAGATCTAAAAGAAAAAAGCATTTGGCTTTCGGGTCTGGACGCTCCGATAATTGCTCTAGATTCTGCTTCCAATTTACTTAGTTGAAATTACACTAGATGGAAAAATAAATTTGAGACCAGAAAACGAGGTCTGAAAGATTACTGAGATCTTGGTTTGTATCTGAATATGCAACATTTCTTGATTTCATGGGCTTGCCAGATGTTAAAAAGAGGTTACAACTCTGTGTCTTGGGAAATGCAGGACCAGCTAAGGACAAGCAGAAAGGGCAAAAGCACAAACAGAGCATTTTCCTGATGGTGCCACTAATCTCAGTCCACTGGAGTATGCTGGTTTGTCCTCCAGCCTGCCCATGATTGCAATGACTGTATGACAGTTAATTAATCAATTTACATTGGATTTTCACCAGCCAACAATTTAAGAATAAATATATTATAAAGTTTATATGTCAGTTATTTGGCAAACTGGAAAATATAAACTAGCTGGTAATTTTTATGCTTTATAATTTCTGGGAGGCCAAGAAGTCAGGTTCTAGAATCACTGTAAAGGATGAAAACAGTTATGAACACAAAGAGCATAAATAATTTGCAGAAAGAACAAGTAAAAATATGGAAACAAGAGGGAATTCATCTATGTGTAGTATAATGCTAAGACACTTAAAGTGTCCCAGTTTTCACTTTAGCGTGGACTGTTTCTAAATGTAGCACCAAAACAGAAGTAATGATGCTGAAGACTGAAGACTGGATGTTATCAGGGTGAAGTGATCCATCAAATGAGTCTTAATTCTGATTAACAATTATAGTCTGCAGAGAAAAACTCTAATTGCCTCCTTCATTAAGAGCTGCTGTCAAGTAGGTTCAAGTTCAAAATTAAGTTTTGTGTTAAAAAAGTAGACACTGAAAAGGACTCTGGAGTTGAATGATAGGGTCTCAAGAGCATTCTTTGAATAAGAGCAAAAGAGATTGATCAAATTTTGCTAAGAATTTCACAAGTGTATGATGCTTTTTGTTTCACTTCTATTCAGCTTCTTTCTGCAAATTAAATTCTTTGCGTACATTTTCAACTTCTGTTTCCTTGCAAAGAAACTACATTGTGAAATTCTCATACTAAGATGCAATGAAATTCAAAGGAGGAAGAAATTAGGAGATAGACGAGGAACAGAAGACAGGAGAAGATGCAAGGACCTCACAAGGTTGGTTACTGGGTGACAAGTAACTGGTGACTTATCTGAGTGAAAATGGCTTCTGCTATGTTGGAATTAAAGTTAACCATACTAGTGACTGGACTATACATGACATGACTCCAAACATGTGGTCACAGAATGCTGTATCAATGATTTCTAAAAGTACTTGATGGTCTCGTTTTGGATATGTGCTTGCTAATGGGGAGTTTTTTATGTCACATGGACAGAAAATTACATCAACTAAAAAAAAATGCTCTACAGACATGCTCTGTGAATCAAACTGAAATTTGTTCAACAAGTGATGATGTTGTTCATGACTTCCTTTCAGCTGTTGGGTGGAGACCTCGCAGTGCAGATGCTTTAAACGATCTTTTTTGCACCTTCCTACACCACTTCATTACTAAGTGAGAGATTAAGTCTGATTATCCATAGTATTGGCTTAACCTGAACTGATTCTTTATTGATACAGACAGAAAGTGCTTACACAATGTCTAATTACAACGTCTAACATGTAAGGCTGTGGCTTCAGTTTATGGTTAGTTAAGAAACCTAAAACTAGTGGATTCTTTACTTATGTAAAACAACATGCCTTTGTCTTGCCTTTTTCTGTTTTCTTGAGATCACAAACTGGCACAGTTCTGTACTATGTGAACTGCCAATGAGAACTACTTCACAGAAATAATGAATAGAAATATTTTCTTTTTAAATTTTCTTTTTGAACTTAGAAATACAATATCATCATGCTAACATAAGACACAGATACTGAAATTATCAGCTCTGAAAAGAGGATCATTCAAGTCTGGCCAGAAAAAATAAATGAAACACGTAGAATTCACACACTTTTACTGTCAGTTGCCCAAAAGAGGATTCATTTGACAACTATTATCTTTATTCTGTCTTTTAAAGAATTCAGTATGAGAAATAAAAAAAAGTAACACATTCAAATACCTTATCTATGGAACTTCTGAAATAGCTTCAGGGATTTCTTATTACCTGAAGGTGATACTTAAGTCATGAGGGGCAAAAGACATTTTCCTTTGTCAAAGACTACTTCTGGGAATTTTTGTATTTCAGCTGTCCAAAGGCCTAATCAAAAATCCATTTAAATAAATTGACTAATTCCCATTAACTCTGGTGAGCTCTGAACCAGGTCCCCAGCAGTGCCCCACAAAAATTATCTGATTTACACAGAAAATACTGGGTCTACCCAGTCCTCATATTCCTTCTTTGAGGTAGCAGGCACGTTGTGAACCTTAGCCAGCCT
This sequence comes from Anarhynchus alexandrinus, assembly GCA_008711295.1. Taxonomy (NCBI): domain Eukaryota; kingdom Metazoa; phylum Chordata; class Aves; order Charadriiformes; family Charadriidae; genus Anarhynchus; species Anarhynchus alexandrinus. Next base: position 3,469,719 of record VUYV01000067.1, on the reverse strand, counting down.
CATCTGTTTTTCTAGCAGTCGCACTGAACTTCAGCCCTACTTCCTGTGTGGAAATGTTGTGGGGAGAAATGCTTCCTTCTCATGCTAATGCATCGGTGCCTAAAATGTTATAATTAAGCCTTAAAGCTGGTATCTTTTCAAGACTTAGTATCTTTGACATAATAACAAGTTGAGTTAAATAACCATGTAGATGGAGAAGTATCAGTGTTTAAACAGATGTCAGCAATTTCTTAGGAAATGGAACTAGTGTTACAGATGGTGATGACTGAAGAGTTTAAAAATAGCCCTGTTGCAGTAACAAAAACTGGTGTGTGAGAAAAAATAGATTGCATTGCAGCAAAAGATACTTGAAAGCTAAGGTTAAGAAATTAAAAACAAGAGTTGCACCTCAAGCTCCAAAACTCTTTTCTAAGCTCAGAATCGGAAGCTGATTAGCCAACACTCATCTCTTTCCCAGAAAGATGTAACTGTTACAAAGCAGAACTTTATATGGCCATTCTATCCAGGCACAAGCATCCCAAAACAAACCTCAGCAGGCTGCTTATGTGAACTGTTTTAGAAATTGGTGTGTTCTTACAGCACTAAAATTTTGAAGTTCCCAATGACTTCCCTGAGATTTGGAGCAAGCCCAAAGCAAGTATAAATCAGTATATTTTGTCTTTTTTTTTT